>WBNM01010592.1:38152-57457 GCA_013399055.1 Ramphastos sulfuratus | reverse complement strand
ATCCACCCTAACCTGGTACATATCACCCAGGCAGTCAGTAAGGGAGCAGAGGGGTGACCATAAACCTGCCATGTCCTAGACCATCATCCAAATTTCTAGAGCATCCCTTTAGCATGAACACTGAACTTGCTGAGCAACAAAAAAAAAAAAATTTCACTCAGGTTAAAATGAGAAGACTTTCATTGAATATGTAAATGGCTTGTGCCAGCAACACAATAGGTTCTTCATCATTTGTTTCAATAGGTCCATCCCCCTCTAAGAAAGGACTGAAGATGTTTCTTGGATATTTTTCACTAAAGTAGCTGAAATAGTTACAGTATCAGGCACAATCTTAGTATTTAAGCCTCTCCTATTGCATAACCCTCAGCTACACACAGTGGTCTCACCAGCTTTGACAATTACCAGTAACACAAAAGTTCTTTTAAATCTCCACAGCAGGCAAAACAGAGTACTGACCATGAAAATGTAGTTACTGACCACACAGGTGGTGGGGCCACCCAGACTCATCACCTGTGCCCCACCAAAGCTGGGGGACCCCCAGCAAAGAACAGCAATAGCAATGCATCCATCACCTTTCCAGGACTGGTGTGGTGGCCCAAGCACAAGCGAAATGCAGGAAGCCGAGATGGGAAAGGGCGAGGAACGGTGTTTATGGAAATACTCTAATTAGGTACCAAGGAAAAGAAAGACACTAGCAAACTTCTTGGCTTGTGATGCACCTCTGCCTACTTTCTGTGCTGGCAATCTGCTCCATGCAAGCTTGAGATCACCAACCCTAGCCTGCTAGTCAGCAGTAGCCATCCCATGTCTTCACCAAAATGCAAACCACTAGATTCACTCTAGTGCTTATGAATAAGTAAGCGGCACAAAAGCAGGATTTGCTATCCCCATACTTCAACATCAGAGCAGCAGAGAGACAACACATGGTTGTCCATGCTGCATCTCGGTGCTGGTGGAGTGGGACAAAAGCCATGGACAATGATATGCCAAGCTTTAAACATGGTGAAATACTACTCTGAAATCAGAGGGGATTGAGATTAAATTTGCCTAGTGCTCTACTGAATGAGGCAGGGAAAAAAAGACACCAAAAAACCCACCAGAGAACACATGGAAGATGCCAAGGAAAAAGGATAAGACTGGATTCATTACTATTTTAACTGCAGCCCACTCTTTCAAATTAGTTGATACTTCTGAAGGCTGTTTGATTGGTAGAACTGTTTCTAGGCTATTAAGTTGGTGTAAGTATTTACTCTGAATAATATTTTGTGATTCAGCTGCCAGATCTCTTTTATCTGTAGCAATTTCCAGTTAGTAAGTGTCATTTACACGTTGCTTTACATATATTTAAGATTTTATGGATTAGCTGTGTGCTTTCCAGCTTTTAAACAGCTTTCCAAGCTTCTTTCAAAAGCTAATTCAGCAGTGGGACATCATAGGCTACAATATCATCAAATACATCCTAGGAAACAAATACAGTGTGAGGGATAAAACAAAAATTTGTATCAGAGATGTGAAAACTAAATGGTACTGTGAGCTTTTAGAAAATAACAAATATTGTTGCTTTCATAAAACCACACATTAAAATATGATTTAGTAATGGACAACATGCCTACTGCTTTCTGTGGACTGTCAACATTATGTACAACTAAAATAAAGGATTGTCTTTTCATTCTTTAGCCCTGCCATCCACTGATTTTAAAGTGCTTTTTACAGGCAGTCTCTAACAACACCTCTGCGCTGCACCAAACAGTCACAAAAGACAAGAACCTGGCCTCAAAAAGCTTACAGTTAAATGCAAAAGAAAAAGTTATCTAGGAAAAAAACAATAAACAAACCCAAAACCAAACCACCTTCTTGTAAGATCAATAAATGTTATGCTTCCATTCCAGATATGGGTAGATGTTTCCACGTTATACTTGAGACATACACAAGGTCCACAAAATAAAACTGTAAGACTAGGGATTAACATAAGTCAGAAAACACAGAAATTTTGCCTCAGTTCTTCAACCAAGCACTTCAGTTACAAAAAAACCCAAAAAAACAAAAAACCAACAAATACTTCTAGCTAGGACAAACTTGGAGATCTCTTACCAGCTTTTCTTTTAAAGCTTCAACTTTCTCATGGTACAACAGGGAGAGCAGCAATAACACAAAGCAGTCCCTGCCCACAACACAGTAGGGAAACTAGGAGCCCCACAGCTCTAACCCCTCAGCCCTTTATAGTTTGTTTTGCCACCTGGTGTGAGGCACAGCTGGGATGAATCTTCCAGAGCTGCTCCACCCAAAACACCAGGCTGTGTAATTCATGCAAGCCTGATGGCTGTCAGAATGTGACCAGGAGCCAATCTATCTCCTGGTCCAGCAGCAATTCTGTCTACTGACCAGAGCTGCAACAAGTCTTGCAGAAGACCCAGAATAAAAGTGTAGCGAGCTCCTTGCAAACTTACTTTAGATATTTTGCAAATCTTTTGTAGAAAAACAACACAAAACAACACCACCCTACTCTCCTTCATTAGAAACACCTTCCCAGTGATGTGCTCCTCACAGCCAAAGTGATACTGGTACTTTGTTGTTGGTACAGCCCTTTTATGAACGAAGACCACAAAAAATAGTCGAGAGCTGTCAAGTGATGGGAAAGCGCCATTGCTTCCCCATGGCAAGAGAAAAAGCTCTCAGCAGCAGCCTAAAATCAAAAGGGTTGATTGTTTTGTTTGTTTATGATATTTGAATGTAAGAGCAAACTGGGCCACCCATTTAGAACTGGATCCTGACTGCACAGCTATTTTTACCTGCTGTATTTTTATAACAAGTCTGGCTAAAAACTTTGCTACAGCTCCTGGTACGAGGAGAATTCACAGACTTTCAGTCAGACTCCCATATTTTAGCTTAGGTGGCAATTTGAAAATCAACAAGGAGAAAGGTGGCTTCTCTTACCTGGCAGATCTGTGCCCTGTCTATCTTCAGTATAATTTATTCCTGCTGATGATAACACACATTCCCTTCATCATCAGTCTCAGCCCCACGAAGCTGGTGGAGCTCAGAGAAAACAAGAGCATCTACATCTCAAGGCTTTACAGAGCACATCTATGTGAAACTTGAAGAGTTTGTACTGAGGTTTTTTTGGTTGCTTTGGTGGTTGGTTTTGGTGGGGTTTTAGTTTGTGTTTTTTTGTGTGTGCAGGGCGGTGGGTTTGGGGATTTTTGTGTGTGTGCAAGGTGGTGGGTTTGGGGTTTTTCGTGTGTGTGCAGAGTGGTGAGTTTGGGGTTTTTTGTGTGTGTGCAGGGTGGTGGGTTTGGGTGGTTTTTTTGTGTGCAGGCTAGTGGGTTTGGGTTGTTGGGGTTTTTTTTGTGTGTGTGTGCAGGGTGGTGGAGTTGGTTTTTTTGGTTTTTTTTATGTGCAAGGTGGTGGGGTTTGAGGTTGTTTTTTTTTAAACAATTTGACTGAAATTTCCATAGGTAGGAAGTGCAAGTGGACATCCACTACAGCTGTCTGACCAAGTTGCCATGTGTCCAGGCTCTTGTGCCATCCAGGATCTATTCAGCCATTGGAATGGGCTGTCTAGGGTGGTGGTGGAGTCACCATCCCTGGAGGTGTTTGAAAGGATGAGGCACTTAGTGCCATGATTTATTGAATTAGAAGGGTTAGGTGGTAGGTTGGATTCGATTATCTCAGAGGTCTTTTCTGACCTAGTTAATTCTGTGATTCTGTGATTCAGTAGATAAAACATCATGAGATTCACCACAAAGTGGAATCTACGAGATTCTCACCTAAATCTCTTGCCTCCAGTAGCTAGGAGTTGTGAGATTTATGATAAAAATCACCGAGTATATAAAAATGCCACTCAGGTTAAGCAAAAGCTTTACAAGAGATGACTCTGCAAAGGCAAGAATGTATTTCAGCCATAGCACCACCTCTATTGCCCAGACCCACAGCAACTGGCTTCACTTCCTCTTGCCAGCAAAGCCCAGTGCAAACAAAAGTGTCACAAAAGTCATCTCATTGATAAGCTCCACATTCAATGATGTGTTGCTCATTAGAAAAACTCTAAGAAGTGGTAAGTCCAGTCTCAACTTTTGGAAGTGCTCCTGCAAAAAGATCCTCCCTGTCCAGGGATGTGTGGGACAGCCTGGTTTTGAAGACAAGCAATGCCCTTACAAGATGTTACATGCATTTACTTGGTGGCACATACAAGTGGTATTCCTTGAAGTCAGCCTCCAAGTAATCAACATGAATGACACATGCATCTGAAAAATTGCAGAATCGCAGAATCACAGAACCAACCAGGTTGGAAAAGACCTTTGAGATCATTGAGTCCAACCTATCACCTAACACTTTCTAATTAACTAAACCATGGCACTAAGTGCCTCATCCAGTCTCCTTTTAAACACCTCCAGGGATGGTGACTACACCACCTTCTCAGGCATCCCATTCCAATGCCAATCACTCTTTCTGTGAAGACCTTCTTCCTAACATCCAGCCTAAACCTGCCCTGGTGCAGCTTGAGACTGTGTCTTCTTGTTCTGTCACTGGGTGTCTGGGAGAAAAGACCAAGCCTCCCGAAGGGACCAACCCCCACCTGGCCACAACCTCCCTTCAGGTATTTGTAGAGAGCAATAAGGTCTCCCCTGAGCCTCCTCTTCTCCAGGCTGAACGCCCCCAGCTCCCTCAGCCTCTCCTCATAGGGCTGTGCTCCAGCCCCCTCACCAGCCTTGGTGCCCTTCTCTGGACACATTCAAGCACCTCAACATCTTTCTTAAATTAAGGGGCCCAGAACTGGACACAGTGCTCAAGGTGTGGCCTAACCAGTGCTGAGTACAGGGATAGAATGTCTTCCTTGGTCCTGCTGGTCACACTACTCCAGACACAGGCCAGGATGCCACTGGTCTTCTTGGCCACCTGGGCACACTGCTGGCTCACATTCAGCTGCTGTCAACCAGTACCTCCAGGTTCATCTCTGCCTGGCCACTCTCCAGCCACTCTGTTCCCAGCCTGTAACACTGCATGGATTTGTTGTGGCCAAAGTGCAGAACCTGGCACTTGGACTTGTTAAAACTCATGGCACTGGACTGTGCCTGTTGATTCCTTCCCAGTGGCTCCCTTCAAAGCCTAGCTTTTACCTTCCTGAACTTTAGAGAAAAGTTTTATTTGAAGGAGAGTGGTGGTGTTGGTGATTTGTTTTTTTTTTCATCTCTGCCTAATTTCAGTAGATTCTCTAAGATAGAAAGCTTTAGAAATCAGCAAGCCAAATACATAAATAAAATGAGAGAAAAAAGGAAAAAAAAATGATGTCACCCTCAAGCAGTTCCATCAAGGGATGACATTTTAAATCACATCATGTCTCACACCCATTTCTTAGTGCAAAATAAATCACTTGAACAGAGTGCAAGCCAATTTTTACTTTAAAAAATGTTGTGTCCTAAGGCTCTCTTCTTGAACTTCAAAAGCATACTTCATAATTACTCTACCTATCAAAGGAAACTCAATATTTCACCTCCAATCTCCCTCCACTTGTGTTGTAATTTTTAATTGTTAATAAATTATATTAATTTAAAACTGGTTATTCTCTCCTGAAATTACATCTTTCAAATGAGTATGCCGGCTTATTTGCAATTAACATATTTACCTTAAAATTATATTTCAGCAATTTGTTTATGATTTTTCTTCCCTGTTAACTCTTGTGTTAGGATTTCAATCTTGGGTTACCCCATTTAATTTTATTTGAACATCATTGTCTCAATTTAAGAGCCAAAACCTCTTTCACAGAGCCTGAAATTTCTGGCAAGCAAATACTTTGGGGTTTTTAGCACATTTATGTATTTTTTTTGTAGGCATCATTAAGTACTGCATGGAGTTTGGTGATTGCAAGGTCAAGACAGGGGAGGAAAATGTGGAGGTTCTATTTACCAGCTAAAATCTGCTCTTAGATGTTCATGGAGGCCTTCATAAGGAATGTACCACAGGAGTATTTTGGGCAGGGCTACATTTTATTATTTGTTAGCTAGCAGGTATTCTACTTAATGCTTAGTTCTTGCAAATAGAACAAGAAGGCCAGGCATGGCTTGAGGTCTGATTTCTCTGCAGAGTCAGGTCTGGTAAGGAAGGCATCCTTCTTCACGGAGTCCAGCAGTCAACATTTAAGACTTCTGACTGGTTTTTCAAGCCTGATTACATGTTTAAATGGATAAATATCCATTGCAAAATAGTAGAAAAAAATGTCAGTATGCCAACGTCAGTACAACACGAATCAGAGCTCTGAAAAACTCCAGCATGCAGAAATTACCCTCACAGCAGGATGAATCGAAATAGGTTGCAAAGTCTCATCCCTGAGAGCAACCTGAGCTGGGAAACTCACACTCAAGCAACACACAGTTGGCTTCTGAGACTCTCAGAGTGGATGAAGGCACACTAGAGCACACTGCAAAGGAAAAAAGTAACTCAACTATGTGGCTGAACAAACAATTCCCCCATTGAAAGAAAAATCTTCCCAGAGATGCCTTTGGGTTTTCTGGGCAGCACACAAGAAAGGAAAACAAAGTGGAGATTGTCTCTGGAGAGCATGTTGCAAATGCTACGTTAAGACCAGTGTCTTCAGGACACTATTCAGTGCCAGGTGGGTATTCACCCTGGNGAAAAAGAAAAAGAAAAAGAACTGCCTTGCCATCGTGGTAAATTACACAGCCACACACACAATTATCTTTTTCCATCGTATCAGTAGACAGTTGCAAATTGCCTGTGTTAGAAGAACTCTGGCTGTCAAAGATTGAGACAGATAAGCTGAATCTCGGATTGTTGCTTCCCATGTTTTGTCATCTTGCCCTCTTTAGTTTTTATGCACAAGAGTCTCCCTGTAGGAAAACAAATCTGGATTTTGCTCTTCCTTCACCCAAGCTTTTTGCTCACAATCAAATCCGCAGTGTTAAAAACTGTTAGTGAGTCTTGATGACACCCTGGTAGGTCATAGGAGAGCTAAATCACAGGAAGAGAGAAGCACAAGCACACTAAAGCGTAGTTTCAGACCAAATTCACAGTCTTGCATAATCTCAAGACATGCTCCCAAGTCCCAGCTCATCAAGATGAAAATATAGTTTCTAATTCTTCCCGTGTGTTTCAAACAAAACATTATGAATGAAATATGGATCTCCTTCCTAGCTGTTCCCTTCCAGCACAACCCACACTACTCCAGACTAACTCACTTTGTTCTAGCTCTGTCTCCTCTGTGTGGCCAGAAGCAAAGCGGGAAGCTGTGACTAGACACTGGACTTCTCATCACCAGGCTCTTGAGGTATAATGCAGCACATGCCAGAAAACTGATGTGAGAATGCATGGTTTTCTCCAGCAAAATGAGAGAGGAAGGGGTCGTGTGGAAGGAGGCAGCATAGCTCCACTCTTTTATGTTGTGAGAGCATCCATGAAAGTGTCTTTCAAACAACAGTGAGCACGGGTGGCTTTCCAAATGTTCTCATTTATTTCTGGTAGTTGTCTTCATTTAAAGAGCAATGTGTTTTCTCTCGAGTCTGGCATAGCCACTGGCTGAAGCAACAGATGTGCCACACTGATGATCCCGAAGAATGAAAACACATCTGTCTGCAGTAGCTCTTTTGGACTCTGAGGACCGAATGTGTGAGCCTGTGGGAGTTTCACAGATACTTGAAGTCCTAATTTATTCATTGTTGATTTATTTATATACCTTTCTGCAAGAGCTTTGGCGATACACAGTAGCGTTTTAGCATATAAATGACATTTGTTCCCCGTTTTAAGACATAAAGCAAAAAGGCAAGAAGAGCTTTTAGATACCTGTGAAGTGACATGTTGTTGTACGCTTGCATACTGAGGCAGGCATTGGGCCCTTTATAGTGTACACAATGGGCACACCTGGGAAAATGCAAACACTGCCAGCTAAAAATGCCTAATCTCTTCTTTAGCACATTTGTGGTTTAATTACAAAAGCTAGTGAACAATTAAAATTCAGGTCAGCACACAGCAGCAATACCAGCCTTTGATGTGGGGTCAGCATTGGTCACAGTCCTGTACTCATTACATAGGTTAATCAACTTAGTGGAGTAAATATGACAGGACGGACCAAAAATCTATGTAATTACCATCTCTCTGAGAGCACTGGCAAGCAGGGATGCTTTGTTTGTTTGATATATGAGCATTACTTCTTCTAAATAAAACACAGATCTGGAGCGGTTAGTGTAAAGCAGATTTGTCTCTTCCATGAGCACTCCCCCTCACTGCTGCTGTCTCTGAGCACGGGGCAGCCTGCTCGGGGCAGGGTGTACATATACATGTACGCACACCACGCACACCCACTACCACACACAGTGGTCTCATCAGTAGATTTGTACAAGTGACTACTTCTGCCCCTGCAGCATCCCTACCGACAGCAGCTGATGGTGTTCTGTGCTAACTTGCAAAGCTTCTGCACCAACCTCACTGCAGGAATTCCCTATGCACACATTACTTTTTGACTTAGAAAGAGAAAAGCACCCCTGGGTGATCCTGCCTTGGCAGGGAGGTTGGATTCAATGATCTCCGGAGGTCCCTTCCAACCTCTAAAGTTCTATGATTCTGTGATCCCAGTAACAATGGCACTGAAATGGGCTGTCAATATATGTTTGTGACTGCCCAAACCATTTTCACCCCCCTAGTCCAGCTCACAAAACTCACTTTTTGTCAGTGCAAATTATTGGGCACCATTCAAACAGTATCTACTTAAAATAAATGGATTGCTAGAGACAGATCAAGTACTGTTTTCTCTTGCCCACTGTAGATTCTTCTTGAATATAGGAAACACATCACAAGCCTCAAGACAGATTGTATTCCATTCACCTTGAGAGATGTAACTAAATCCAAAATGTAAAAACCCTCTACACTGAAGAAAAAGAGAGATTCCTGTTGAGTTTCAGGTAGGATGTACAGTCCTCGCTTCCCACCCTGAAAGCCAGGAGTTATCAGGCTGTTCAGCCTGGGATTTTTGCAATAGGCACCCAATGCCACCTGAAAATAACCTGACAGCTATGATGTCTGAGCTGGGATTTTTGCAACAGTCACCAAACTCCCAGGGAAATCCAGTGAGAGCTGAGGAGTTTTGATCCCTCACATGAAAGTTGCTAGCATGCATTTCAATGGGGGGTATGAGTAGGTCTGTGTGCCACACTCCCATAAGCTCTTTTGAAATTCCCAGCCTTAAATGGTAATATTCTGATATTCAAAATACATGGGGTAAGGTAATTTTCTCTAAGTCTTAAAAATGTATTAGTTTTTGGTTTGTTTGTTTTGTTTTTTTTTTTCATTCCTGCACTTCAGTCCCTGTGAGATAAAAGGAGACTGGCTTTACAAGCAGCAAGACTTACCAAAATAGTCCCAGAGAAGTTTTAAAACATTTTCTATAATATTCCCAAATTATTTCCTAGTTTCACATTCTGTGGAATGTGTGCCATACTGGGTGCAGGACTGTGGACACTGTCTCTACTCATCATTTGTCTGAGCTGAGATGCTGCAGTTGGTGTCAACTGAAACCTAGTGACTACAGAATCATAGAATCACAGTCTTTTAGATTGGAAAACACCCTTAAGATCATCAAGTCCAACCATTAACCCAGCAGTGCCAGGTCATCACTAAACCATGTCCCTCATCATTACCTTTGCGCTTCCTTCCTAGGAGCTGCTAGGTGTCCTGAAAAGGCAAGGAAGCAGGTGAAGGACCTGGAGAACAGGTCTTGTGAGGAGTGGCTTAGGGAATGGGTTGTTTAGTCTGGATGAGTCTGAGAGGAGACCTTCTCACTCTCTACAACTACCTGAAAGGAAGTTGTATTAAGGTGGGTGTTGGGCTCTCTTTCTCCCTAGGTGTCGTGACAGAATGAGAGGACATGGGCTCAACTTGCACCAGGTTGGATATCAGGAAAAAATTCTTTACTGAAAGAGTGGTCAAGTATTGGAACAGGCTGCCTGGGGAGGTGGTGGAGTCACCATCCTTGCAAGTATTCAAAAAACACGTGGACATGGCACGCTAGGACATGGTTTAATGGCCATGGTGGTGTTAAGTCAATGGTTGGACTCAATGATCTTAGAGGTCTTTTCCAGTCAAAACAATTCTATGATAATGAACCAAGGGAGGAGGCTGCAGAAACATGCTGGAGGGTACGCACGGCCACAAAACACATGACAACAGAGTACAGCATGCATTATAGTGGTGTGCTGTGCTTTCACTGGGGTGTGTCGAAATATTAAAATAGGAGATTAAAGAAGAAAATATTTCTGTAGTAAACCATGGGTCATCCCTTTGTAAAACAAAAGCTTAATTGCTGTAGAGAAAAGGTCTGTGTCTTCCTGTGCTTCTTTTCTGGTGTCCGCCTCAACAGCCACTTTATATGCTCTTGGCAGAACAATAAATAACAGGAGCCTTTAAGTGTCACCACAGTGTTAATGCTTACAGCTAGTAATAGACATTGATGAACAGATCTTTACTGCTCATTTTCTGTTTGAGTCCTACTCCCTACAACACTCTGCTCTCTCATTCTCCCCACCCACCGCATTTAAACGAACAAACCACGTTTTCTTTATGTCATCTCCATCCATCCGAAGAGCTTTGATAACCAAAGAAAGCATGTCAGAGCTGGCAGCATTCTCATTCTGGGGGGGAGATGTTGATAGTCTTACTTATTTTTCTTCAGCATCTGAGTGACAAGAAGAATTTTCAATTGTTTTCATTTTCCAAGGGAAAGCACACTCTGGTCACGATACCCTATTTAGCTTACCTTTAACATATCATTTGTAGTTCGACTTCTTTTATTTTCAAAATGACTTTTTAACTGCTCCCTAACGAAAAAACAAACAACAACAACAACAAATCTTCAAGAAAAAAATTGCTTGGAAATGAAACATTGAAGCTGGTCATTGTGGCAAAAAGGACATATCAATGCCTTGCTTTAATATATTTGAGTAAAATTCAATTACATGGTCACAAATTCACTAGATGTTCAATTTTTTAATTTTTTTTAAATAAAAATGCTATTTTTGGTGGTCAAACATTCAGAATTTTTTTTTTTTTTTTTTTGTGGACTAGTAGAAGCTACCAGGGACAAGCCCAATGCTGTCTTGCTGTCTCCCATCTCTCTCTTAACAAGTTTTACTGCCAGCTGTTATGTAGACTTCAGCTGGGTCACCAGGGAAATGTAGGGACAGGAACTGCGTTATGATCCTCTTGTACTGAGTTAGCAGAGCACCAATGCCCCATTAGGAGCTGTACAAACATGTATCTGCAGCACACTGGCTAGTGTCAGTCACTCCAGCTCTCCCTGTCCCCATTCACCACAGCAGAGCTGGTCCCACGCTGATCATTTTCCTTCATCTCAAGAAACCTTGCTTGGCTTGCTTTTTTATTCCCAAGCCTGGGAAACAGGAGTGGTCCAAGGGCAGTGCAGTGCAGAGCCAGCAGGAGGTGCTCCTCTAGCAAGGAAATCTGTCCAACAGAATAAAGCACAAACATGTAGCACCAAATTTCCCTTCTGATATAATGTAATAAACATTTGGCATACTCAAAAAAAGGGGATTTGGCAGAGCAAGGAAACCACTTTGAGCTCTCCTACTGCAGAAACCTAGATAGATGCAATATTTTCTTGTTTTTAAGTTACTGTAATCAAGCATATTCCAAAGAAGGAAAAAAAAAAATGTTATTGGGTCCTAGTAGACTTGCAATTTCTGAATTTCTTTTACAAATGCCCATAGAGTATTCCATCTTTATCCTCCCAAGTCACTGAGAATAACACATCAAAGAGCATGTTTGCATTTCTATAATAGATAACAGCATTGACATAAGCTTCAGGGTTCATACAAACTATAAACTGAATTACCAATCTCCTATCTCACATATTTATAAACTGTAAGTCAAGCCTGGAGAAAAAAATCCAACTCCAGGTGAAACAATTATTCTTGGAGCTTTTAAAGAATCGCTTCTGAGCTGAAATCTGAATTCCAGTGGATGTGAATTATCACTTTGGTTTGTACAAGCCTCAGCTTGAGACACAAGAGTCAAATGGTAACTTGGCCCCTGCTGGTCACTGCAGTGGCAAGGTTGTAATTGTCATCTGAACAAGAGATTTTGTAAAAGCTACTTCTCTCTTCTCCCCTGGTTGAGGAAGGGAATGACTGCCTGCTGCCACACCTTTGCATCGTCTCCAAAGCCCATGACCCCATGAGACATAGCTCTCCTCTGATCCTCTGAGATGCCAGAACCTCAGCAGAGCAAGCCCTAATAGCCCAGAGCTTTTGCTTATGAATGCAAAAGCATTACAAAGGATGAAACTTTTCACCTCATACCTTCCCCTATTTCTAAAAACCACAAAGCTCACACAGAAAGTGTCCATTTTTGGAGAAACTGGGCATCTTCCAAGCTTCTTTGACACTGGAGTATCAATAAAGCTAAGAGGCAAAGAGCAGTCCAACAGCTGAGTGCTTCCGTGAGACCACAGGTAACCCAGCAGCATATTTACTGACAAGGGCCAAAAAGTCAATGGAAGCTGCCTTTCTCCTACTGCCAGGTGCTGGGTTGACAGTGACTCACCTAAACCACAGGGCTGAGACCATAGTTCTTGGATTAGGATGCACAGTGGTGAAATACAATGTCTGGAGACACAGTGAGTCATCCACACACAACTAGACTGAGTTTGTGTGTGCTAGGGGAAAAAAAAACAAACCAAACAAAAAAAAAATTGCTAAAAAAGGCTAGTGTGATAACTTGTACAAATATGTTAGAAGAGAAACCAACACCCTTCGGCCAAGAATATTTCTGGAACTCCAGTGCTGGTCTGGACAATCAGCTCCTTGCCATAACACCCAAAAGTGTCCCTTCTACTTCTGCTACTGTTGAGCATACCCAAAAGGAGAAGAAACAACACGTATCAGAGGAAATAATGATGTGGGTTCTGAGGCAGGATGTTCTTTTCCTTGGTAGCTTGACAAAGTCCAACTGGATTCTAAGACTGACACATTTGTTTCCAGACCTCACACTAAAGCAATGTATTTGTTTCTGGGAACCGAAGCAGCACATGGGCATATAAGGCATGCAAAATTAGGGGACTTTATTATGACTTGGTTTTGAAAATTCAGACCTCTTCTTTTATGGCTTTCAGAAAACATTGATCCAATTTTTCATCTCACAGACTTTACATTACATCAACCCTATGGTTCCTCATCACAACACAGATAGGAACAATCTATTGAGTACTGTGTTCAGCTTTAGGTACTGCAGTATAAAAAATTGAGGTGCTGAAAGCGAGCCCAGGGAGGGGCAAAAGAACTGGTGAGGGACTGGAGAATGAGTCTTGTGAGGAGCGGCTGGGTAAACTGGGGTTTAGGCTGGAGAAGAGGAAGCTGAGGTGAGACCTTCTCACTCTCTACAACTCCCTGAAAGAAGATTGTAGTGAGGTGGGTATTGGTCTCTTCTCTCAAGTAACCAGTAATAGGACAACAGGAAATGCCATCAAATTGCTCCAGGGGAGGTTCAGGTTGGATACAAGGAAAAAAAAATATTTACTGAAAGAATGGTCAGGTGTTGGAACAGGCTGCCTAGGGAGGTGGTGGAGTCACTGTCCCTGGAGGTGTTCAGCAAACATGCAGGCATGGCACTTCAGGATGTGGTTTAGTGGGCATGGTGGTGTTGGGTTGACAGCTGAACTTGATGATCAGAGTTCTTTTCTAACCTTAATGATTCTATGACTTCTTGCACCATCCCCTGTTGCATGATGCAGACACTGGAAATCCATTACACTCAATATTATTAACAGCTTTACAACTGAAATCAACTATTTTTATTTCAGCTATAGGGCAAGAAGCTTTTCTCTAACACGTTGCTAATTTACAGACCATCTGACAACCTTCCCTGACAGACAGGACTGGTTCCAAACCAGAGGAGATGCAACACAGACAAGGTTTTGCCATATGGTGACAGAATCAGCCTATGAAGTGGCTTTTTGGAGGTTCTCTTGGCTTGGTCAGCGTGATCGATTCTTGTTCGCTTACTGCTGCACCAGTAAGCGCAGAGTTGGCATTAGGATTTGGGGCTGGATCAGCAAAAGGATTCTGGTGACAATAGCAGCATTCACGAGCTCTGTCAACGCGGCACGGTTTATTTAATTCAGCAAACACTTAGCTTTGGCGGCAGAGAAAGGCAAAGCAATGTAGACAGAAATATTAAGGTAGAAGTGCAGAGAAAAAAAAATGTCTCCTGGCTAGACCATGTCTAGATTCAAAGGAAAATTGAGGGGGAAGCAAAGGAGTGGGATTTTCTTCTTGTTGTTGTTCCTGGTTTGTTGTGTTTTTGGGGTTTTTTTTTCTCCTGAAACGGTCCTGTTCTTATGCTGCAAGTGGCAGAAACATGAAGTAAGGATCATTAAGTGATGAAGGCTCTGTGCCTGACAGGTTGCACGACAGATTCAGCTCGGTCTCCTTCACCTCGCTTCTTTGCAAATTCAAACACTCTCTTATTTTTCTTGTTGCAGACATTATCTAAGAGGATCAATACATGGGATTGAAGTGAGTTCAGCTTTCTGGGAAATGGAGACACAGCACTGAAAAGAGGCTCAAAAAGGCCCTAAAGGTACTTGACTCTTGAATACGTTAGTATTTTAAAAATTGGACTGTGTAAGTGAAAGATGAAAAACTGTTCCAGTAGAATATTCACCAACACTTTAAGATGGAAGTTTAAAAACAAGAGCCCCTTTGTTCAGTGGCGCCATTTCATTTGGGCTTTGGAGTCTTTTTTGTTCCTTTCTGGCTCTAGAATTGCCTTTAAGAAACTAAAAATAAATCTTGCTCAAAAATCTTGCTGAAAAAAATACCTTTAGGTTAAAACACACCAAAAAAAAGCACACAATCAGGGTGGGATGGTAAATTTGACCAACTCTTATGTCAAACGATTTTAGAATTTGACAGCAATAGAGAAGAAGGCTTTTCCTCCTGTATATGAGGAATACAGCCAGCACCATTTCAGAAACAAGGTTGCTCAATAACATGCATAGTATAATTATTATTGAGCATCCTTGACACCTTCATGTGACAACTTACTGTCAGGTGTCTAAATCTTTTGTCTCCAAACACCTTTCAGATTTTCTGCATGCACTACTCCACAACACTACAGCTGCCAGGGGTGCTTGTGCTAGATGCTGGTAAGTTTGAAGGAGGAAGGGCTCCAGGGTATGGTATTTGCTGTGAGGCTCCTTCAGCTTTACAGAGAGCTCTCACATTCTCTCCTGGGACGGGATCAGCAAAAGCTCTTCACAGACTGCAAATAATCCATATCTAGGCTGCAGTTAGCAGAGGCAGGGTTCTGAGAGAGGAGCTGGGCTTGCAGAGTGAAGAGAGCAGTTTCATGTCCTTCTAATAGTTTCATTTGCTTTAAGCATTTTAAGCCCTACAGACTTAGAGAGCTGTCCTTATATTTTTTTTAATGTAAATTAAATAAACCAGTATTCCTCCAAAATTCCTGCTGATAAACCTTCCCATTCCACTGGTGTGTCTGGATGGCCAGACCAACTAACTTCTACTAAACAGATGGTGGACTGTTTGCAGAAACCCTCCTAGATTAGGTAAGCAGTTAATGGTATAGCCCAGCACAATAGCTTGGTTTTATATGCAGCAACTTGCACAGAAGAAAACCTTCCATTGGAAAGGAAAAGTGTAGCCAACAAACAAGGAGAGCCAAGAACACAGGCATGGTCCCACAGCTGCATGAATTAATCTCAGACAGGGCAAGGAGGTAACAAAAACAAAAAAAAACTGCTTCAGCAGTCTCCTGCCTTTCCAGGGAGAGGGATGAGATCTTCTCCTTAGGAAAATCCCTCACATATTTGCAGCTTGGCTGCTTACTTGAAATAAAGACATATGTTCAATTCTCAAAGCCAAAGTGGTACTGCATACTGTGTGAGCTGTATGCCCAAAGTGAGTGATGTTGCTCTGAGAGGTCCACATGAGCTTACCAAAGAGTGTAAGCATCTTGTGTGGCACATGTATTTAGTATTTGTGACTATTACAGATCTGTAGTGTTACAACCGACACGAAAAGACATACCAAGTATGTCTCAGCTGAACAAAGAAAGAGGGACAGCAAAGTTTATCCTGCAGCAAGCTGTGCTGGTAGCCCAGCAAAAGGAGAGCTAGCCCAGGCCCTCCCAGGTCTGCTTGCTGTGGCTACTGTCTTGACCACAGAGATGTCCACACCAAACGGCTCATCTTGGACATATATGCTATATGCACATGCACATAGAGGTGTACATTCAGTTGGGATTGGAATTCTGTTGTGCTCCTCACAGTACAAGTACAGATGATATCATGGGCCTGCTCCAAGAAGCAGGGCTCTGAAACAACAAGCAAGGATTAATGTTAAGCAGCTGCTGCCAAGACTGATGAAAGCATATACCTGAAACCTCTTTCATTGTCCTTTGTTCTGGAAGTCAAGAAATTAGAAATGGGCAACTGAATTCCTTCTCACAGGACCTTAAACCCAGCAGCACAATGGTGGCTCTGGTAATCTGCTCCTCAGCTTTTCCCATGAACAATTTGTCTTTTCTTCCCTTTATCAAGGAACAGTTGACATTAAATTCTTCTTGGTCTTGGTCAATACTGTTTTCTTTTTCTTTGTTGGACTCATGTCTGAATCTCATAAAACTAAGACCAAGAGACAGCAAGTTACCTTGGGGCAGTGTTCAGAACATCTGTCTGTTGTGCATAACTTCCTAGGATAAAAGGTCTGTGCACTTGATGCATCCAGCACGGAGGGAAAGGCTCCTGGGTGGGCAATTGCAAAGGCCTTGTCATGTCTCGTGGTCAGAACTAGGGCTGCTGCAAGCCTCTAGCAAGTTTTGCTTTCAGAGGTGAACAGCTAGCAAGCTCTTCCAGCCCTGGGACAGCAATTTCGAAGGATTTTTCATCCCATCTTTCATCCATCTTCTTTGACCACTTGGTTTAGACACCAGTTGTGCCTGAGCACTCCCATCAGAAGGAAAACTGCTGCCTCCTTGCCTCTCACATGCCCAGCTGGCATCATGGCTTCCCCACTGCCTGCTCCTCTCCTGTCCCACTGGGCTGTGCAGTCTCTGTCCTCAACCAGCCTGGCCCACCTTCCCTCAAAACCACTTACAACAATCCTGCTGGGGCATGGCTATTTTCCTCCTGGACCTGATAGTAGTTCACACCTCTCTCTCAGATCCTTCAACCTCACAGTGATCCTAAAGTAAGCTGAGGACCTTGGTCAACCTCCAGGCATGCTTCTTCATCACCCAAGTGATGGCTGACATTTGGGCTCCTGGCAGAACAAAAGGGGCAGGGAGGTGAAATGTTAACTCATTAATAAATCCTTAATAAATTACATTAATCAATTCTTAATAATAATAAATAATTACTTAATATTAATACATGATGCTTATTATGCATTGTGTCATATCAGTCAGTGGTGCCCTGTGACAGGACAAGGGGCAACAGACACAAACTTGAACACACAGGAATTTCCACCTCAACAGGAGAAAAAACCTCCTTACTGCAAGGGTGCCAAAGCACTGGAACAGGCTACCCAGGGAGGTTGTGGAGTCTCCTTCTCTGGAGGCTTTCAAAACCCACCTGAATGCATTCCTCTGTGGCCTGCCAACGGTGATTCTGCTTTGGCAGGGGAGTTGGACTAGATGATCTCTAGAGCTCCCCTCCAGCCCCTATCATTCAACAATTCTATGATTCTATGAATCTCCTTATCAGAATTACCCGTTTCAGAATCAGCGTGAAAACTATTGCTGCTCCTGTTTCCTCTTTGGACTTATGGCTTAGTGATGNGGTCATTTTACAAAAGTGAGGGGAGGGTGGGTAACTCCCAAACCATCACACTTGGGTTATCGGTTGGACTCAGTAACCCTGAAGGTCTTTTCCAAGCTAAATGATTCTATGATTCTATTATCAACTGTGTATTTTACAGAGTAACAAAACAGCAGGGGTTGGAAGGGACCTCTGAAGATCATCTAGTCCAACCCTCCTAGAGCAGGATCACCTGGCGTAAATCACACAGGAACACATCCTGCACTAAGGAAGCCCAGTCAGGGGTGGTTCTTGCATTTGGGCACAACCTTGCTTAACTGACCTGCAGTTGTGGTTCCAAGTACAATAGCTGCAGTCATTGCTGCACACTGAGTTATATTTAATGCAAGGGCCTACACAAGACAGCAGATGAGGCAAACTCCCTTTGAAAATGCTTATGAAGGGCCACCTCTTTCCCAGGTCAGAGTCAGGATTTTTGAAGGGTCATATGTTTTACAAGATCCAGATTAACTGAGCAAAGTAATACTAATAGGATCCCCTCCCCTGTCTGGGTGTTGGGCACAAGGCAGCCACTCTGGTGTCTGACTTGAAATTAGCAGCAGCTCCCAGGAGTTGTTGCAGGCTTCCCCAGATGTGGGGAGAGTTCACAGAGAGGGTATGCAGCAATAAAAAGGGCCACAAAAGTGTGGCTGAGAGGCCAGGGAGCTTCTGAGAGATGAGAAGGAGCCAAATGATAATTCATTTCCCTAGATGAAAATAATTCAAATAAGTTCAAATATAGGAGCTTCATCCAAAGCAGAGGTTCCCCTGGGGCAAAGACTTGCTAATTCAGAGACCATCTTGTACACCCCCTAAACTGAGAAGGGGAGCAGCTGGGGAGACATTCCTGCCCAAATCAGATCTTCATTCAGGCCCACAACATGAAATCCATCACCACAATTCAGGGTGCAGATGAAATTAAATCAGCTCAATGCAATCCTGAGCAAGAACTTGCATAAAGCAATGGACCTGAACACCCCCAAAAGCTGCTCTACACCATTCCTCTGGATCTGCCTCTGGAGTCTACCCCAGTGCTTCCTAAAGGAAGGACCATTTTAATATCTACATACAAAACCTTCCGATGCCTTGGGTTTAGTGAAGCACAAACTACCTTAAAAACGCAACACGAAATTCAAGAATTCGCTGTTCATAGCTCCAAGTAGGGAACTGGGTAATTAATATATAGCTTAATCTGCAGCTTCTGCTATCCTTATACAGCTCTGGTGCTTTGGCCTGCAGCCCCTTCGCCTTAATTGCTCTCGCTAAAGATAGCAGCACTCTTCTAATGCAAAATAATCTGGTGACTCCTACGCCTGCATCGCAGCTAAATTCAGGGCGTCTAAGAAGAAAAGATCTCAACGTAAGAAGATGTTTTCTTGTATTCAAGGTTCACTGGAAGTCAAAATAATATATCACAGATTAAATTAAATCCCATTCAAATCTAATTTTTCTAATTATCTTTTTTTTTT
>WBNM01010592.1:0-38127 GCA_013399055.1 Ramphastos sulfuratus | reverse complement strand
GGATGGAAGCACCTAACATAGGCCAGCAATGTGTGCTGGAAGCCCAAAAATACTGGAACATCTGTGCTACAAGGACAAGCTGAGGGAGTTTTATCTGTTCAGCCTGGAGAAAAGAAAGCTCTGGGAACCCTAGCTGACTTTCAGTACCTGAACAAGGCGTACAAGAAAGCTGGAGAGGAACTTTTTATTTATGTGTTGATAGCACAAGGGACAATGGTTTTAAACTAGAGCAAAGTAGATTTAGGTCAGACATTAGAAAGAAGCTCTTTACAATGAGGGTGGTGAGACACTAGAATAGATTACCCAGAGAACTTGTGGATGTCTCATCCATGGAAATGTTTAAGAGCAGGCTGGATGAGGCTTTGAGAAACCTGGTTAGTAGGAAGTGTCCCTGCCTATCGAAGGGTGGTTGGAACTAGATGGTCTTTAAGGTCCCTTCCAACTGAAGCCATTCTATGGTAATAGTTTCATGAATGGTCTTTTGCTAACATGTAATGTCAAGCCACAGCCTGCCTGCCAGTGATACCCTCTGCAAAGAGATATAAATACTATGCAATACTTCTGATCTTCATCTTTTATAAGATCTTACAGATTTTTTTTTCTTTTTTTGATGAAACATTATTTAGATGTTTCGTAGCCAGCATAACATAATTTATAAATAAATGCTATTAAAAGTAGTCTTGGCTGTGAGAGAGGTCTGAAAGACTGATTTTTTCATGGGACAGACAAATTAATCAGGGAAAGTTTTATTTCATTATCAACATAGTAAAGGCATACACCCATCTGCTGGCATTGATCTTGGTTCTAGCTTGAGGCCCGTGACTGACAGCATGTTGCAAATTCAAATCACGAAGAATAAAAGAGGTGACCCCCCTTGACTAACATGTTAAATCTCATTTTCAGTTAGATCAGATTGCAGACATCCAGCTTTCACATCACAGCACATCTTTGGGTTGGTTTCTGCAGATTTTTATGTCCCACTTGGCACTTCTCTGCTGCATTACCTTCATGTGCCCATCAGGACTGCCTCTAGTTGGAGCTTATTAAGCCGGAATTTTTAACTGGTCATGTTCCATAGCCAAAATGAATTTGCCTTATCCTTTTCTGAATCTATTCATCATTTCAGCCTGAGTCTTTTGGACCACTTGCAGTTTCTGCTGAGTTCAGCCAGAGCTGTGGGTGCTCAGCCCTCCTGTAAGTAAGCCCTGTTAATAAGGAACATGCCCCCTGCCTTGCTAGAGAAGAGTAATGAGACAGAGGGACCATTAAAATCATAGAATCGTAGAATGCTAGGGGTTGGAAAGGACCTCTGGATGTTACTGAGTCCAATTCCTCTGCATTCAGGGCAATTCACACAGGAACACATCCAAACATTTCATTCTCCTTGGCAGCATTCTCATGAGCTACTGTGTCAATGTTCTGGGAGAATGGGTGGTTTGGGCTTCTGATTCAGAACCTCAGAAAGACTCTCTAAGGCTGCAGGAAGTAAAGGGATACGAGAAAAGGTCCTACAGGTGGGGCTGGGTTGTCAAAGACGAGTGAACACTGCACATAAGAACACAGCTAAAGGTGAAGCAGTCAGCTGCAACTTGGACTGACTTCACTCTTCGTTAAAAGGTGAGCCTTAACTTCTGTCCCCAAATGCCATGCCTCTCCGCCTTCCAGTCACGCTGAAGATGTGCACTTTTGGATCATCACCAGACCCAATGCCATAGAGCTGTGCTGCTGAGATGACAAGGCTCTGATCAATAGCCCAGAATTCTGCAAACTCCTAATTGTCTTCTTCTGGCACTTCCCTAGTAAACACCACTGCCTTTGACTGGCGTTCAGCTGTTACTGCTCTATACCTCTGTCAGGCAAATTAATGGCAGTTAGTTCCCTGGCAAGAGAAAGATAGCACTTTAAAATACCTCCAAACAACTTCCTCAGCAAGAAGGAAAATTTGCCACCTCGTTACTTGCTTCAAACGCTTCCCCCGGGGGAGTGCCGCACATTTCTGGGAGCGCATCAAGATCCCTGGAACAGCCCAGCTGCTGCTCCCCCTCCTCGTCCAGCTGTGTCTGGGCAATGGACTTGGTCAGACAGAGGTCAAAGAATGAAAAGGGAGCACACATTCACTGCATTGCTGAACTGTCTTACTAACCCGGGAGAAGCCTCCCACACTCCCATGCCATTAGCGCACAGCTGCTGCTGGAAAGTTGCCCATGGTGCCTCCCTCCCCTCCCACCTTTTTCAAAGGACCTTGTCTGGAGCTACCAGGCTTCTGCCGGCAATATTTGTCGGGGCACAGAAGACTACTGTCACTTGAAAAAAAAAAAAAAAGAAAAAGAAAAAAGAAAAAAGAAAAAAGAAAAAAAACAAACCAAAAAACAAAACCAAGGGATTACAAGATGCTTTGATTTGGTTGAGAGCACTAAAAGGGAATGGTCACCATTTCAAAAGCTAGGAGGAAAGGCTGGTGCACAGTCAGCTCTGTGTGCTCATTATGAGTTTGGCAGAATAAATCAATTGTTTTATGCAAAATTCTAAAACAGGCCTAGCAATACCCATGCCAAGGGCTTCTGTGGAAGGATGACTCCTCCACAAAGCACCTCACATACATCTGGGATTACAGTTACTGATTTTTGCGCTGTACAAGCAAGTACCAATAGAAATAAACTTTTTCAGCATAAGAGTTTCAACAATGTTTGCACAAAAGCCCTGGTAAAAGCCCCTCAGTGCCTTTCCCTGGGGCATCCAAGAGGCCACAGCATGAGATGCAGCAGCACTTCTGAGTGCAGAGATAGAGGAGCAGAAGCAGGACTCAGTCAGAGAGGCCTTTGAAAACCTGCTCACAGACACTGCCCTGCATGCAGCATCCTGGTTCTCAGGGATGGAGAAAATCTCATCCATTCTGGGTCACGTATAACATTTATTTATTCAGAAGCAGAACTTCCCCCTTTCCTCTAAGAAAGTAGGAAATGTTGACATAAATGGACAAAACTGCTACTCTGCAATTAAAACACACTTCTTCAGCCAGAATGTCTCAGAAATGTAGTGTCCAACAAAACTACTGAAGTTAGGATTTTCAAAGACCCCTCAGGGATGTAGTACTCTACTCTCTTTGAACATCTCCTCAGTCCTTTCAAAAATTCCGATCTAAAAATCCCTGCTGGGGGGCAGCATGTTGCTGTGCTCTTTTCAGGTTTTACCTTTAATACAACATTAACTTCATATTTTGCATTCTCCCATGCATGGCTTTCTGGGTTTGGTTCTGACTGCCCTTTTATCCACAGGCTGTGGATTATCTGATCTGATGAGTCATCAGAAATAATCCTGCAATGGCACCACTTCTTGATGCAAGGGTTAGTTTGCGAGCTACTTCATGTCAACATTTATTTGAATAAACCATGACACTTTCCCTGGTTTTTATGTGGTGCTTGAAGAACGAAGAAGAAAGCAGCCCCTGAACTGCCAGATATTTTAATCTCAAAATAAGATAATGTATTTGTGAGATCTGAGCCACCAAAGCCTTCCTCTAAACAAAAGCTCTTACAGTACAAATGTGCTACTGAGATTTGCCCACTCAAATCTCATAAAGCCCGTGTTGTTGCAAGGGCTAAGAAAACCTAGCTCTTTAAACAGAGTAATTCTGGGCTAAGAACATTAATGGCATCCCAGAACTGGAAAGCTGGATGTGTAAATTAGAAAGCAAAAAAAGCACATACACACTCTTAATATCCTAATACCTATTACATGTGATCTCTTTCAAAGTAGCTTTAAATGAGAAGTGCAGTTCCTCTTTGATATAGCTGCTAGAAATGCAGCCAGGGTGCCCTTTGTTAGAATTTTAAAAGATGAGTCCTCATTTTGTTGGTGGTTCAGCCTGCAGAACAGAAGACTCTGGAGAGACCTAATAATGACCTTCCAGAATCTCAAGGGGTCCTACAAGAAGGATGGAGTGAGACTGTCTACAAAGGTCTGGAGTGACAGGACAAGGGGCACCAGCTCCAAATTAGACAAGGGTACATTTAGATTGTTAGGAACAAGTTCTTTACTATGAGGGTAGTGGAACACTGGAACAGGTTGTCCAGAGAGGTAGCTGGGACCCATGCCTGGAGATATTCCAGATAAGGCTTGAGAGGGCTCTGGGCAACCTGATCAAGTCGAGGATCTGCCTGCTTACTGCGGAGCGGCTTGGACTAGATGACCTTTGGAGGTCCTTTCCAACCCAGGCCATACTATGGTTCTATGATTCATAAAGACTCCTAATAACTGAGTTTTCAAAAGCAGCACACATTACTCCCTTTGTTTTGTCTGTCATTCAGTGCAGATATGCAGCAAATATAGATTTGTTCCCTTCACTCCATAACTTCTTGACTTTGCTCAACCATGGACTGTCAGAAAAAAAGCCCTTTGAGCCACCATGACGATACACATGGTGAGAAATCCTCCCTACTCCATCCTGAGGCTGCCATAGACTGGCATCACTGCCTGGCATCATCCAGGACCCAGGCTATGCAGACAGTCTATGAAGCCTCCATCTCTGGAGGCATTCCAAACCTGCCCAGACAAGTTCCTGTGTGATTTACTCTGGGTGATCCTGCTGTAGCAGGGTAGTTGGACTAGAGGGTCTTCAGAGGACCCTTCCAACCCCAGATATTCTGTGACACTGTGACCGCACAGCCCCAGCAACATCTGGAGATGACCACAGGCCAATAAGCAGATGGATATGTATCATGGGACTGTAGGCCACAGTGTCTGCAACCCAAACCTAGACCAAAATCCAAGCCACAGCAGCTGTTTGGACCCTGTGCTTGTAAAAACACTGAAAATGGACTGCACTGCCAAAGGGACTGTCTGTCTGGTACAACAGCAAGCATGAGGGCACTTTGGGTTTTGCTGAAAAAACTTCCAGATCTGTCATTTATAGCTTTTCCTATGGCATTTGTCAGAGGGCAGCAAGCCTCTTACACACGACATTGCATTTATTCTCAGAGAGTGAAAAAGAAGCTTAGGAGTATTATCCTTGTTTTAGAGGTGAGGAACAGGTCTACATTTCTAAACACACTCATGCACCCCGAGGCTGGCTTGCCAGCAGCACTGTGTGCAACAGCAGTGAGTGTTGGAGACATGGGTGGTAACACTGCAGAGCCCAGGGTTAATAGTTGCATCCCAGCTCACTGCACGTCCTGATGGAGAAGGATTTATTTGCTTCAGAAGGAGTTTGGGAATTCATCCTATATATTCAATTTGCGCACAAATCAGGAATGTCATCTACACAGGATGGCAAATGCTCACCCAGGGAACGTGGCTCTGTAGAAACTTAATCCGAGAGATTTTGAAATCCTACATCCTCTTTTTGTGCTTTGCAGTGCTGCAGGAGCAGTAGGAGCCCAGAGGTGGGTGGTCATCCCCACGGACTTGAGGCTAGCAGGGTGCACAGGGCTGCGGTGTGCTCACCCCTACCCCAACCCCCACTGTCCCGGGGCTCCCCTCCCGCACCCCAGCTCTGCCACCTGTGCACCTCACAGCTCAAAAATTGTCGAGGTGCACCTTCGCAGCAGGCTGCAAGCCTGTCCCATCGCAGCACAGCGCGGGGTGCCGCAAAGAGCTCCCACTTCCCAGCGCACCCACTCGTCGAGAGACCACCCTCGACATTTCCCTCCGGGGTTTGCGATGAAAGACTTCCTCCAAACTAGCAGTGGCCTCTCGGGACGGGAGGAGGGAGGCTTTTTCCCTTCCAAAGGAGTTTCCCTTCCCCCAGGGGGGCCGCTCAGCCCCGGCCGGACCGGGCGTAGAGACAAGCCGTCGGGCGGCTCTCCAGGCGAAGCTGCACAGCCCGGTGGTTTTAAACAAAAGACGTTTGGGTTGTTGGTGTGTTTGTTTTTTTTCTCTCTCATAAAATAGCTGCAATTCCCTTTTTAACAATTTTTTTCTAATTTACTTTTCTTGCCCTCGCGGGAAAAAAAACTATCTCCTCCAGCCGCTCCGTACCCTACCATGTGCACAGCGCTCCCCCCGTGCCTCCGGGCTGGCATGCGGCCAAGCCGGAGGAGGTGTTTTAATATTTTTTTTCTTGTTTTCTTTTTGCCTTTTTTTTCCCCCCAATTTTTATTTTATTTCCATTGCACATTCCGTCTCCAGCTCCCCAAACTCTTTGATCTCCCCCGCTGTCTCCTTACCCGGAAGAAAACCCTGGCCCGCTCAGCTGGGAGCTGGGCGCACACGTGGGCGCCCTGGCTCGCCTCCATCCTCCTGCCAAATTTAGTCACACAAAGGGCTCAGGGGGAGGATAAGGGGGGGGGGGCATGAAAGGAGCCGCCGGCGGGACTTCAAAGCCGCCGCCGCCCCGCCCTTCCCCCGCCCTCCTCGGTACAGGGGGGTGCCGGCGGCGGACGGCGCTTCGCATGCGAAGGTGGCCCGGCCCCCATCCCCCTGCTTATTGCGCCCCGGCGGGGGTGGCTGTCGTCCTTGGGACCCCTGTGCCCNNCCCGAAACCCTAACCACGCGAAAATATAAAACAACAGTACAATAAAAAGAAAAACCCCACCTAACTGCACAAACAGACCCTGCTAAAGCAGTACAGCGCACGGCAGCGGTGCAGAGCCCCGGTATCGCCAGCCAGCGGGCACAGGGATGAGCGCGCTCCCTGCGCGGCGGAGTCCTGTTGGGGGCACCGCGCGGTTCTCCCCACCTCCACCCCGGGCCATGAACCCCCAGTCCATACCCCCCTCCTCAGTCCCACGAACTGCGAGTAAAAGCGACAGCTTTGTGTTGTCTCCAGTCAAATCTGGCGTTGGAGTTGAGGTTTCCTGAGTTTATCCTCATGTCATAAATCATTACGGTCTCCTCCCCCACACACACAGCCCCGCCGCCCCCACCCCGGCCCTTTCCACCAAAAAACTGATCCGGGAAAAACTCCAGCCCACATGAAGGGGGAGACCCCGGGACGGCGGAGGTGGGGGGAGGCTGCTTTTCCAGAGGGAGCCGGGTGGCCGCGGCGCCGGCTTCTCCGGCGGAGACACCACCCTTCCCCCCGCCCTCCGTTGCCTGCCCCGGTGCCCGTCGCCGAAGGGTTGTTTTTTGCTCAAAGGTGTCCGGCATGGGGTTACCTTCACCCGGCCCGGTGGCCCCGAAGGCCAGGAAGGGAAGAGGGGAGAAATAGATGCTGCGGCATCTACGCTCGCAAACCGACCCCAAGTTGCCGTTTTTCCCAAACGGCCGCTTCTCCACTGGCCGCTCCAGCCACTTTCGGGAGACTGGGGGGTTGGAGAGTGTGTGATCCCGTTGGGGTAGCGCTGCACAAGTAAGCCCCTTCCCAGGGTTTACATTTTTGATTCTTTCTTTCTCGATTATTTCCCATACTTTTCTGACTTGACAAGTCGATCTCCCGTTTCCCTCTCCCTTTCCTGGGGCTTGGCGGGTTTCATTGCTCAGCTGGATTTTAATTACTCGTTGTCGGGCAACGATGCCGAGGCAGGAGCGGCGGTGCGGCCAGCCGGGCTCAGCGCACATCACCCCCCGCACCGCCGCACCGGGACCTGCAGCGGCTGAAAACGGATTGAGCGTCTGCATGGTCACCTTTCTCCGTCTCCCGAGGTCTGAAGGTTTAGCGAGCTCGCGGGGCATGAGCAAAGCACGAAGCGCACTTTTCCGATGCCGAAATCGTGGGAAGTTGTTTCCTGCGAAATGTGCGCCCGCCGCGTCCGCCAAATACACGAAGCCGCGAGTCCCGGCGCTTTTGTTGGGATGGTTTGGTTTGTTTTTAACGTACTTGTGCCGGGCACCTTGGCGATGCCGTGTGTCCCTGGGGCTAACGGGGCAGCGCGGCCGAGGAAGGCGTGGGACGGGGCAGTGGGGCGATCCTAGGGTACTGCTCCCGCTCCATTCGCCGGCTTGAAACCGCGGGCAGCTCACCCACCGCGGTCGGTTTCTTCCTTTCGCATTTAATGACAATGTGCTAATTCTGCCCTTCGTCCAAATCCTCATACGCTCCCCCAGCTGCTCCTACTCTAACCATGTGGCCGCAGCACACACCCCCTCCTGCCCCCCAAAGGGCTAACTATCAATAAAGCAGCCCTAAAACAGTATGTCTGTCTGTCCCAGGATGCGCCTAGTGCCTGTGCCCTACTCCCTGGCTGGGAAGCGGCAGTGCCCCGGTGCAGACCCCGCGGTGCGGCACAGACAGACACTGGTAGGGCAGCACCTCGCCGCAGCCTGAGCAAAGTTTGCCCTGGGGCAGCCCCGTACCCGCTTCTCCCTCCCCCTTCTATAGCTGCCCCTAGCCCCTTCTCCGCCCCCGCCTCCTCCGCCCCGGCCCTAGTGTCAGTCACAGCGGCGGCTTCTTTCATCTCCAACGCCCCCACCCCGCCCTGCCGACGGAAGGAGGGAGGAGGGAGGATGGAGGGCGGGTGGGGGTGATGCTGAAGTTGTACCGCCGGCCCCCACGGGGCTCCGCGCCCGCTGGCTGCGACACAGCAGCCCCGCACGGGATGCTGAGAGTGGGGGCGGCCGGGACAGAGACGCCACGGCCCCAACTTTTTTTCTCTGCTCGCGGGTGCGAAGGGAATCAGAGGGGAGGCTCCCCTCTCGATTCATCCCTCCCGCCCTTCCCTCCTGGGGTTGTTTCTTTCTCGGTCCCCTGCTCCCTGTCCCTCCCCCGCGGTGCCGCCAAGCCGAGCCCAGCCGTGCCCGGAGCGGCGGGCGAAGCGGCGGACAAAGGCTCGGTGGGTGCGCGCCGCGGGCAGTGCCGTCCTCGCCCCCCGCCATTCTCATCCCCCGGGGCATCTCCTCCCTGTATCCGCCTCCCACCACCTCCCCCCCGCCCCAAGCCATTTTAACTCGGGCGCGCCCGGGTGGCGGCAACTTCAGTCGGAGACGAAACTGGGGCGGGCTTCGCTGCCCTCCGCGTCCCCTCACCCCCAGGGTGAGCCCGGGCCCCGGGG
Source organism: Ramphastos sulfuratus (assembly GCA_013399055.1). Lineage (NCBI taxonomy): Eukaryota > Metazoa > Chordata > Aves > Piciformes > Ramphastidae > Ramphastos > Ramphastos sulfuratus. Next base: position 29,200 of record WBNM01010592.1, on the reverse strand, counting down.
GGTGGATGGGGAGGGACTGGCCTCCTGAGGGGAGGGGCCCCAGCGCAGTCCCCGGAGGCAGGCGGGACACAAGCGAGGCTATTGCGACTCGTTGGGAACGTAGGGCGCGGCGGGGCCAGGTTGGGCTCCCTGTGGGGCCAGTGCCGTGCGGGAGTGGGGGTACCTCGGCCCCGAGGGGGCGGGCGGGGGTCTCCAGCTGCAGAGAGGGACCCCGAGGACTTCACGGGATTTTTCCTTCTTCTCTCCTATTTCTCCTCCTCTCTTCTCCTCCTCCTCCTTTCCTCCTCCTCCACCTCCTCCTCCTCCCCCCGCTGCTCCTCCCGCTCCCGCTCCCCTTCCCGCGGCGGGCCGGCGGCCGCAGCAGACGCAACGCTGCCGTGAGGATGCCGCAGCTGCCGGGGGCCGGGGGCGGTGGGGGGGACCCGGAGCTCTGTGCAACCGACGAGATGATCCCCTTCAAGGACGAGGGGGACCCCCAGAAGGAGAAGATCTTCGCCGAGATCAGCCACCCCGAGGAAGAGGGCGACCTGGCCGACATCAAGTCGTCCCTCGTCAACGAGTCCGAGATCGCCCCTGGCGCCAACGGGCACGAGGTGCGCGGCCGCGGGGACTCCGCGGGGCAGCGCGGAACGGCCGCGGGGTGCGGGCTACCCACGGGCTCCGGACACTGCGGCCAGCGCCGGGAGGAATGGAGGGAGGGAGTGAACTTCGGTCGGGCACTGGGGAAATCCCTGGCTTACGAATTTCCCCTTAAAAAATGAATCATCCTGACCGAACTCCCGCTTCCAGATGGGCGGCGAGCAGCGGGTCCCGTGCCCCTCGATGAGATGGGGATGGGGGTGGGGAGATGACCCCCTCTGCGCTTCGGTCTAGGACGAAAAAGTTCCTGGCGTCCCCGGACCGTGCGATGATATTAGATCTATAGCAGCCGTGAAATTTCCTCCGTAAAATCAGCGGGGTCGAGGCATTAGCCCTAGACTCTTTAAGGGATTTGCATAAAACTGTTCGGGAAGAAATTACCGACAGTACACCAACTTCACGGCAAATGGGTAACCTGCTCTTTTTTTTCTTTTTTTTTTTTCTTTTTTTCCCCCTCATTTCGGTTGTTTTTGTCCTTATTCCTAAAGATTTAATGAAAGCGACCTGATTTTCAATATTGTCTTTGGTATCTTTTTATACGAAAAGTGTTTTGGCTGCCGAAGCTCCAGAATAATTCCAGAAATAATCCCATTTTGTTAAGTGTAAGTCTGTTCTGTTCGAAATACTTTGCAAAGCCAATAATTTTAACGTTGTTATAAAACGGTCATTTACACAAACGCTTCTGGTACAGCTGCCTTCCAAGACTTCAGAGGGCAAAGAAAGATGCTTATCTCTTGTCCTAACTTTTGTTCGTTTGTTTGTTTGTTTTGTTCCTACGAGAAGCTGCAGCGCTGTAATTGATAAATGAGCATCCTTACAATGACTTCTCTTCTTTCTCTTCTTCCCTGATCGTGGATTCCCTTCGGTCAGGTTTCCAGACAGACTCAAGCACAGGATTCCTACCATGATAAAGGCAGAGAGCACCCCGAGGAAGGTGAGAAGCACCACAGTACTAGTTTGTACTGTTGTCCCACTGTGAGACTTCACATGGTCCTCAGTCCTTAAACTGGAGCTTGGTCTCTTTTGAGAAACATAAATTTAGTACTTTTTCGAGAAAAGGGGTCCTGGGTGTTTTCAAAGCATACTTTAAAATGAGATGAAAGTGCAGCGCATTTATCTTGAGTGACCAAATGGTATTTCAGTTGTTTAGAAGCAGATAAGTAGGCCAAATGGATCTACACTGAAGAAATAACTATTTTTAGGATATCAGCTTAAATACATCTATCTCTTTGCTGATACAGTGCAGCCAAATTGTGTTAAGAAACTCTGTGCTTTTCTACCCACAGCCAAAGTCTGTGGTATAAATCTCTTCCAAATCTAAGCATGAACAGACCTCTTGCTTTTATTTTGTTTTTCTTAAAATACCAGTTGGTTAATTTTGATTGAGGAGAACAGAGGAAATAACAGAGTTTGCTGAATATCTCTTAGGAAGCTGGACACATGTACAAAGAGCGTGTGCTGTGAAGGATGGGAGATTGTGTTTAAAATGAAATGCTTATCAGCATGAACTAAAACAGATCATAAATTCCATATAAAGACAGCACAGTTTAGTCCTGGTGCTTTCCAGGACTCTGTGGCTATCTTTCTCCAAAGTGGTCATCAAATAGCCTAAAAGCAATAATGTCCATGTTCCTTGCATTTTGGTATTCTGGCAGAGGAGGCCAGCTCTATACAGTTTTCAGCCTTGTAGCCTCCTAAAACCTCGCCTTCGAGTAGTAACATTGTCAGTGGTCATATAGGTGGGAGACCTGTTCATCACCCTTTGCAGGACCTGCATTGAGATTTTGGATTTTCCCACAAAATAGCCTCCCTCACTTGGCTTCCCTTTTGACTGCAGTGCCATGTGTATTCAACAATCTCTCTTTCCAAATCATTAAGGTCTCCTTCCAAGCCAGTTCCTGCCCTCTAATCGCTCCCAGTGAGTGTGGCCAGAATGAATTGTTCACTGTAACACAGTGGTTCAACGAGAGAAGGAAATTTTAGTATCTAGTTATCATTGCACTGTTCCTCCCTTTCCTAACAATGATGTTGGAAAGCCATGCTGGCAATACTTTTGAATCCACAAATCCTTCGAGTTGTGTATAAAATGGGGGGAAACTGCTACTTGAGAAATGTGACGTCATTGCTGATGTTTCTATCTTGCTCTGAACAGAGACTAGCAAAATAAATTGGTTGTTCTGAGACTACTTCATATTTTAAGGACAAACTCATTTAGAGTACTTACTCCTTTAAGAATTAACTGTTTTTGAAAAAAAAATCAACAACTGTTATTACAAATTGCTGTGGACCACTTTCTGTCAGAGGTGATTTCCATGAGCAAGGAAATGTTTGCATGCAGAACATTTTTATGAATGCACAGTACCTGTTTTAAGTGCACTAACTTACAAGAAATGTGTGTGTGGGGAATAATGGAATCATTGTTTCCTCTTCCATAGGAAAGCATCCAGACAGTGGCTTATACAGCAAGGGACCATCATACTCTGGTTATTCTGGGTATATCATGATGCCAAATATGAATAACGACCCGTACATGCCTAATGGATCTCTGTCGCCACCCATCCCCAGAACAGTGAGTTATCTCTTCCAAAGGCGGGTTTTGGTGAGCTGGGTTTCCTCCTGTTCAGTCTGCAGCGCATGTTCACATGAAGGCTTTCTTTAGGTAGCTTGAGTTACCATGAAGGTTGACTTTCTGCTATTCAGAGCCTCTGTCTGGTGGAGTTGGAGAGCTCTTATAGGTGTTGGTCTCGATCAAGGTGGAAAAGCTGAGATGAATGTCTGCGGTGGCTGACGTCCTTTGAACAGGGCTGGGGGCTTTGCAAGGGAAGCCTTGGGTTACAACTGTAGGATAATGTGTGGCAGAATGGTGTAAATGTCTTCTTTGTAGTGACTGTGACAGATGTGAGTTTTCTGACTTTAACTCTTTGTTGAGGAAAATCAAGGGCTGGAAACAGAACTGCTAAAATTGCTTGTCCATAAGATGAAAAGATTGGATTTTTTTTTTTTTTTTTTTTCCATTCAGATGTGGCATTGCTCTTTTGCTGGCTGATACTTGTTTCCATCATCAGTTGCTCAACATGAAGGCTTTATGTATCTGGCAATATTTGCCTTGAAACATACTCTATCTTCAGCCACAAATAATGAAATCATTGTTTAAGAATTAATATCAACCATGATGCAGTAGTTACAGCTTTCCTTTATGTTGAGGTGGGCACTGATTCTTCCAGTGGTCCCTCTGTTTCCATTAGAATAGATGCACTTTTGATGGATTTTAATGTACTTTTAATTTTGGATTTCAATTCCCATTTATCTTGTCACACAAACAGAGCGATGCGGAGGCAATGTTACAACTAACTGTGGAAATTATATTAGTAGAACCGGAGCAGGAAACAAATATGCTTGTAGGCATGCTGCTGAAAAAATGCCACTGCAGTTGTGTGTGCTGTGATAGGAGAAGTTGGATGCTGTTAATTCCTAGAGATAAAGCAGTTTTCCATCTTACTGGCTCTTAGATTTTTACTTGGTAGTCTTTGTCAACAACTGGCATTATTTTGCTTTCTGACATTTTCGTTTTTTCTTCAGGGTTGTGGCTTTTGACTTCTAAGCCAAAAGAAGGGGCCTAACCCATATTGGTAATTTGACAGTAGCGAAGCATGTGAAATTAGTGGATGCCTGGGTTTGGAATGACAGGGTGATTTGGCACTGGCAAACACAGGGATTTGCCCTTTTTATATGTCACAGCGTTTGAAAGATGTAAAAACTTGTGCAGTATATTGCTTTCTATAGCTCTGGGGGTTATTTTTTTCTGTGTAAATTAGCCTTCGGAGGCATACATCTGTTCAGAAGGAAGCATAATGGCCACAGTTTGTTGATACTTTTTGTTTTAAATGCTGTTCTACAGAAAACTTCCATTTGGATATGTTGTGGGAAAAAAGATACAGCTTCTTGAGAGGGCACTGAAATTCAGACTTGCCCCTTTGAGGACCAGGAAACTTCAGACCATTTTTTACCTCCTTTTTTCCCACATTACCTTCCTAAGAAAGTCCCTAATGCTGGTGCAAAGCTTTGAACAACAAAATACAGTTCGATTATTCACTGAGGATTTTCTTTGCATATACGTGCCAGGGGGCTACCGCTCTTCACTGATCTGGCATCAGTGCCCCCAGAATGGCGCCTGACCTTCAACCCAGAGGTTGTCTCCCTGCTCAGGTGCTTGAGGTAGCCTGCCTGGGTAGGTTGGAAGGGAGAAGGGGAGGAAACGCATCTGCTTTCTCATTGCCAAGCTGCCTGTCCGACATCTGAGGGGCTGATTGTTCCATGTTGCTCTTGCATGTTAGAGCAGCACCACTATTTCGGTAGAACACTGCGGGTGCAGGGCTGCAATGTTGACATAAGCCTGGAGTTCTTTCAGTTTAACCACAAGGCTACACGCTTGAGTTATTAATTTTTTTTTTTTTTGTTTAATTGAACTGTAATCTTTGCTAGTCGCCTAGCTGACAGCTGGGTTTTAATGGGCGTGAGATCAAAACGCTGCATCCAGGAGATGACACACTGGCTTGCTTCACGGCTAACCACAGCTCCAGCGCTGCTGCCTCTTCACCTTTGAGGGGTCCCGAACGCCTCCCCGCAGGTTCGCTTCCGCTCCCCTTTCCGGGGGGACCTGCCGTGGCTAGGGGCAAGGAACAACCGAGATCAGCAAGCTCTGGAAGTGGTGGTCTCCCGCGGGGTGTCAGTCCCCGGCCATTTGTGCGGTGTGTACCTGCGCCCTGTCATTTGCATGACAAAGCCACTTCTTGTTGATGCATCTGTTGCCTGGAGGTGTTAGGCAGGATTAAAAAGCTACCCTGGGGCGCTGAATCTTTTTTTAACACCTTGGAAGGAGAAGGCTGCCTGCAAACTGCCCAAGGGGTGCACCCTTGGGAAACGTGGCCAGAGCCAGGGCAGGGACTAGCTCTGATGGAGATGGCCTCGGCTCACTATTCCGGGACAGGGAGAGCAAAGCTTCCTTGGAATGGGAAAAAAGTTACTTTTACCAGTATACGCACGAAAAGAAACCAAAACCAAACCCCATGACTTTATTAAAAACAAGAAAGAAAGAAAAAGCCAAACTCTTGATGTTTTTGCTTTGTAAAATCAAACATACAAATCTACAGTCAGACAACATGTTTAGTATGATTTTAAAGAAGGAAACTGAAGTGAAATTTCAGTGCAGCTTTTGAAAAATCTGCTGTTGTTAGAGTGATCAACACTCATCTTCTCCTTTCTACTTTTTTTTTTTTGTTTTTTAATGTCTTAATATTTTTATTTTGCTGGCAACTGATTTGCCTTTTACAAGTTGTGTTTGTAGGAGCAGGAGAGTGTTAATTACAAGTTCAGGTACAAGCTTCACACTGTGGTAAGGATTCTTATCAGGTAGCTGGGTAAGTGAAAAAGCAGAGCAGTGGGTTTAGGTGGCTGCAGAAGTGGCACGTGATAGTACTAAAACCACAGTAACACCTGGTGAATGTGCATCCTGTGTGCTTGAGATATCTTTTGATGGTTTCTCAGCATCGTGGGGGTACTGAAGATGGGAGATGGAGACTACTGTTTGTTTTGTAACATGTGTGGGGGTTTTCTTACTTGTTCGTTACCAAGACTAGTTTTGGGTAGCAAAACTTTCCTTATCTGTAAGATGGGAATGTAGAGACAAAGGAGATGACTGAAGAAGAGTAATTTGTGTCTGAAATGAATCCAGAAAATAATTTTGTCTTTGTTCTCCCTCTCTCTCAATGAACTAAACTTTCTGTGGGAAGATTGAGGATTTCTGCAAGCTTCCTTTTTGTTTGTTCTTATCTCTTCTTGGGGTCTGAGTTTATTTCTTCGTGGCTAAACTGTCTCTTTGTGGCAGCTGGAGGTGTTAAACAGTTTGGAGAATACAATCTATGGCGACTTGCAAAACACAGCATATCCATTTGAAAACAATTAGGAATTCTGCTAAGACAATTTGAACACAAAAAACGTTTATACATTGCCCCTCACTACCATACTGAAGTTTAGGATATTCTTCGTGTTCTTCTGCATGGAAAGGAGTATGGAGATAGCTCCTGTCTTGAAGAGCTAACATCTCAGGAGAAATTAAGCAGATAATATGGACAGTGTAGAAATAGCAAGAATGAGTGCTTACAGAGCCTCAGTAAAAGGGTTTTATTTCCCTAGCTGCATCTTGATGCCCCTCTGAAAGCAGGCTGGTTCACTTGTTTGTAGAGAATTTTTGAGACACCAAGAGGAGTGTGCAGGACCTGCAGAAAGACACAAACCTGATTTCTAATAATACTGTCTTTTCCTGAGACTTTGTTTCTGTGCAATTGCAGACACTTTACTGGGAGACATGGTCACCTGAAAGCTCCCAGGCCCAGTATGAAACGTGCTTGGTAGCTGTCACAGTAGCAAGCACAGCACCCGCTCCTACATTACCCATCAGAAACTTTTGCAATAATCCCTAAGGTGGCATCACAGCAGGAGTCTCTGAGGCCTGTAGACAGTTGTGGTCCTGTGGATGTGCCTTTTTTCCCCTTGAATCCCCAGGACCACGGTTGAGGAAATGGGCTGCAGGGGCAGCCAAGGAGCTCGAGATGCGGTAGGTGCTCACCCAGCACTAAGGCTGTGCTACCTTACCCTGCATGGCTCCTGTCCTCTCACTGCAGTTCAGTGATGCTGGTTAGCTCCTTAACTTTGAAATCGGGTGCGAAGGAGCACAAAGCTTCCCGACTTGCTGGGGTTTACTTGGGTTTGCATGGGGAGGAATTTTAGCACTATTTGCTGAGGGGCTTGGTGAGCCGTGTTAAATGCCATCACCTGGGTAGAAGGGGAGCCTGCTCAGTGCTAATGGAGGGACCTCACTGCTGCAAATGTGTCTGTCAGCTGCTCTGGCTCAAGCTTCACATCTGATCAGTCTTAAGATACAAGCCAGGTCTCTCTGAAACACAGATCCAAGCCATGAATAGTTGTGGGCCAAGTTTTGGTGGTGCTTTCTTTTTGCCTCTCAGTGAAATGAATTCTCTGTTTGGAAAGGGAGGCAGAAGTTACTGCGGTGCCTCTGGATTGGCCTTTGAAGCTTGATTAGTTGTTTGTGATAAGGTGGTACGATCCAGGAAGAGTTTTGTACATGTGTCCATCATTAGTATAGAGGTTGGGCACATACTGATAAAGAAAACAGCCTTCTGCTGCTTTTGCTACCTATGGGGTGATGCAATTAGCAAATCTGTCTAATTGTGAATGGGCAAAGGCAAAAGAAAATATTCTCCTGACTTCTCCATAGGCAGCAATTGTGTGTGTGTGTGGCTTCAATGAAGAAGTTATCAAAAAACCTCACCCATTACAACTCATCACAGATGAAGCTTTTGTCTGTCAACGTGTGTGTGCTTATGTCCTAAATTGCCTTTTTTTCTATGTATGTAGGAACTAATTCAATATCAGCTGTAAACGGTGAAGCTTCTGCTTACATTTTAAGGTGGTTTAAAAGGCAAAATGTCATTCCTGTTGCTTTGGTGCTGTGCAACCTTTTCTCCAACTTAATTCCAGCCCCGAAAAAATGTTAATAAAAATATCTTATTATGGGCTGCAAGTGCCAAGGAGGATATGGCTCAAGAAGAAAGCCTGAAGCTCCACAGGTTCAGGCATCAAAAGTGGAAAAGACATTTTTCCAGAAACTTGCAGCACTGCATGGCTGCAGGCATTGAAAAGCCTGGGTACTGCAGGCCTGGCTCCTCCCAAGCACTTCACTTCTGTTTATAGTTAGGGAAAACTCATGATATGGGAAGGAAATAACCCACACAAAAGCATTTTACCGCTGCTGTAATATTCTGAAGTCTGATCAGGGGCATGTGCTTTTTTTTGCTGGTGGTGAAACACTGTGTTTCTCAGAAGCAAACAACATGCAAGAGTCTGAACACTACAAGTTTTGAGATCTGTGCATCATGCGATCTTTTGTGATCTCTCACATTGCTCTTGCATGGAGGGACATCAATCCTACATGTTGCTGATCCAAGGGGAGTGTTGCTGTAAGGCAGGTGGTGTATGGGTTCCTGACCTGGTAGGGAGGCAGATTGTTCTTGGTGTGTGCCCTCCCTACTGCTGGGGAGTCATGCATTGTGATGCCCCAGTTGTGTGTAAATGACTCCCATTTACCTCACACTACCCCCATCCTGGCTAGCAGGATTTATCTCTAGAGAGATTTTGACCGTAAGACATGTTTGATGTGAAGACCATTGTTGTCTGGCCATTGGGTTTGGTCCCTTTTTGCAGGACGCTGAGGGGAAGGCGTCACAGCTGCTTGGTGTGCTGCTCCTGCCCGGGCTGGTGGGGATTAGTGTCTCTGTCACTCTGGCCCTTCATAAGCATTAGCTTCACTTAAGAAAACTGCATTCAGAATAACTTAATCTAGCAGCCCAATTGCTTCTATTTTGAGACTTGGATCTCGTGGATATGTTTATTTAGTTTGGGTTTCCCACTTCAAAGGAATCTGTCCTCTCAGCAAGAAAGTGATTGAGCACTTAAATAAAAATGTATTCATTGAATCTTTGGGATTGAGCTAAAAGTGCAGTAGGGAGTTAACGTGTGCACCAACTGTGCTAATCAGCCAGGGATTGCCTGTTCTCCTGAAGGGGAAGAGGAGAGGTCCAAACTGCCTGGGGAGAAGTGACATGCCTTCCCTTGGCTTCTGCAGGTGGTACTGCTCACTGATGCTTCAGGTTGAAATGAAGGACGTAGGATATCTTTACCTGTGATCTTCAAAGATGCCAAATCCCTTGTGTAGAAGAGCATTTTCATGGAGCTGAAAGGTCAACATGACATTTGTTTGTTTTCTTGAATGGCTGTGAGTACAGATGAAGTTGAGGCGTAAAATCAATAGGTTGGGCTTAGTCAGCAAAAATGCCAGGTATGAGGTTATGAGGCATTGATTGTATACTTATAAAATGGGCAGCTTAACTTAAGAGTAAGCCTGTTGTTGTCACCAGCTCTAGCACATAAACCAGAGAATTGCTTTGGTCAGGATTTATTAGGCAAGCCAGAGAGCAGTTACTGATTCTTAAAGGTCTCTGTCTCTCCAAAGTATTTTCAGGACTTTATCTCTATACTTGAAACAGTGCTGCATGAGTCAGTGGACAGGCCTGCTTCATCCACACTGGTGCACGAGGGAGAAGATGCTTGAGAGCCTGTGATTTCACGCACCTTTGCCACAAAGGACCTTCTGAACACACTGGTGCTTCAAACTGAGTTGATGGCAGCTCAGCTTCTTTCTTTGGCCAACTCGAGCAGAGCTCTGGACAAGGATGAAGGGATTGTCCAAAGAAAAACAGTGTGGGGGTGGTGTGATTTGTCAGGTATGTCCAGAAGAAGGGACTTCTGTCAGGCAGTTTTGTGGACATGGAGGTTGAGAGTTGTGAGCTCTGAAAAGCTATCCCTGCAGGACCTGTATTTCTGGGTTGGGGTTGTAGAGACACTGGCTGCTCCAAGCCAATACTCTGTCTCAGTAATTGGTCACTTAGCTATGCTATAAGCTCTATTTCTTCAATTTTTTTTCCTTTTTCAGTGTTTCAGAACTGACTCAGAGATTTACCTTTGTGATTGTCTGTTGTCACCACAGTTTTGGGTTATCTTCTTGCCTTGATCTTTCTTCATTCTCCCCAAATCCTGCATTGGCAAGCTTTGTCTAACATAAAAAAAAGTATGATACGGAAGTGATGATTAAAGGTGTCAACACTTGTCAAATGCAGCCCATGCTGGGAGAGCAGACCCTGGCCCTGGCCATGTGTTAAAATGCAGATAAATGCAGATAAACCCTGTCCAGCAGCGCAAACGTGTTTTACTTTGCTAAAATACCACAATCCAGTGATTTGTTTAGGGCCAGTTGTTTCTCAAGTTAAACTTTTTCTGTCTCAGGTTTAGGAAGCTGCAGTTGTGTATTCTATCCCCTTGCCCCCGCTAGTCCTTCATTGCAGTTTCGTGTAACTTCCATGTACCCCCACAGTGAACAGGGGTCCTGCCACTGACTCATTTTATAACCCGCACAACTATGCTGCAAAACAAGTCTGCAATGCATCTTTCAAAATCCATCTTTACCAAGTGGTTTCCTTCTCACACCAGGGCCCTCTCCTCAGTTTAGAGTTCATGGCATCTTGTTTCATCACACAGCATGTCTTTCAGCCTGCTTTCTTAAACTGAAGAAGCACACTGAATCATAGAATTGCCTGTTTGGAAAAGACCTTAAGATCGTCAGGCTCAACCGTAACCTAACATCTCTGCATACACAACTGTTAGATCACATCCCTAAGCTCCTCATCCCAATGTCTTTTAAACACCTCCAGGGATGGTGACTCCACCAATTCCCTGGTGCCCAATGATCCTTTTGGTGAAGAAATTTTTCCTAATGTCCGTTAAAGAAAAATTAAGGTGAAGCAGGAGAATAACTGGGCTTGGCACAGTGCAGGGACCCCTCTGAATTGATAGAGACTCTGATGTCTGCACGTGAATTTGCCCCGGTGAAGAGTAAAAATTATCCCTGAGTTCTCTCAAATATAAATGCACATGCAGGTTCAGCCTCTTGAGGATCTTTCGGGAGGGAGGTGGGAGCAAGCAGGTGGGTGATGGTCAGGTATTGGAGCTGGGGCAGTGGGACAGGGTGCAGTGTGCCCAAATCTCCCCTGGGCTGCTGGGGATCAACACGGAGGGGAAAAGTGAGCTCACCGAGCTGGCACTGGAAGAGCTTTGGAGGCTATTGAGGAAATAAGCTGTATATGAACACACTAAAATGCATTTAGAAATGCATAAACAATTAAAATAATTTTCCCTGAAGAGTACCCCTAAAGCTTTTTGTGTCGCTGCCCTCCAACAGAAGTGTGCTGGGTTGTATTTGTGTCTGTTATGTGCGGCTCAATTTTCCTCAGCTTAAAAAAAATTAAGTTCGAACTGAGCATGTTGGATTTGGGAAATTTGTTACTCAAACCCTTCTGCCGCACATGGTATTTCATGTCTTAAGTAGCCCTGGTATAGGGAGAAAAGGAAGCTGTGCTGGATTCAAAGGAAGAAAAAAGAAACAAAACTTTGAAAAGCTTAACATGTAAGTGTGGATTTTTCTGGGTTTGTTGAGACTTCTTTTTTTCTCCCCTCCTTTCTCAGTTATATTAAGGATATTTTTATAAGAATAGGGTGAGATCCTGTTTTAGATGTAAATCTTCAGAAGGAAAACTTGGAATTGGAGAACAGAAAAAGAATGCTAATTTATTAGGCACCTCCCCAGACAGTTTGACAGCACTATTGCAAACATGCTTTATTTTAAAACTAGCATTTACTAAACTTCTTATCAGAATGACCTGCAAAAGATGACTTCATACTTTGTAATAAGGAAATACTAAGATACTGAAGGAGAGCTGGTAAAAATGCTGTTTCACTTAAAACTTCTTTAATTCAAGGACCCTCCTAAAACGACTTGTGTAGAAAGTTCTCTCTTCCTTTGAAACTCCAAATCCTTCCTTTTCATTCTTTTTCTTTTCAGGGGTGTGTGTGTAAATGAGAGTATCACAGGCTAATGGGGCAGAACAATAAACATGCACTGGGAACATGTGGTTTAATCAAAGCTAGTTCAGAATCCTCTGTTTGGTGCCCAGGCAGACTTTCTAGGAGAAGGAGATTTCTGAGGGGGTTTTGTGGAGCTTATCTTCCTCTGGCTCCAGGACTGTGAGGAAGTGCACTCAGTTAGTTAAGCAGTTGTGTTTCCTGTACAAAAAATGCTCTCCTCCATTAAATGAATGTTTCTTACCGACGTCCACCGGACAAAGTATATTTTCATGTTCAGCCAACAGAAAAGCCCATGAGTAGGTCTTGCTTTTATCTTCCAAGGTGATGTTTCACAGCCCAGGAGGCTGTAGCTCACAAGTGGGCTGACACTGGCCTTTCATGTATTACCTGCATCCCTCCTTTGCTGGACTTGGTGGGTTCTCTCAGGAGGGACTGAGGTTTGAGCCTGGGCAGGACTGGGACAGAGCTGCCTGTAGTAAGGCAAGTAAGGTAGCTTATAGCTGTTTCAGGGAGTGACGCAAAAGTTTGTGCCTGTGCAGTTAAGCATGAAATAGGTAAATTCTGTGTATAATTACCCAACGTAGAGTCTAACATGAAGACATGACTCGTGGAAATTGCAATGCATCTGTGGCTGTCAATGGAGTCCCAAGAGGTATCTTTGGCTCCCACACTGGTGTTAGAGGGTTGGTTCATGTCCCCTTCTTCCCCCAACCCTTCTCCCAAAAGGAGAGGCACAGTCTGGGAGTATGCTTCTACAAATGAGGACTCAAGAAAGCAGCATTTGTTCAGAGACATAGAGGAACTTTATCACAAAGGTGGGAACAAAATCCACATTTCCCAAGCTTGCTTCAGGGACACACCTGAAAGACAACTCATTTATGTTTCTTTGGTGGTAGTTGGATTGTTGTTCTTTTCATTAAAACAATACAGAAAGTAAAAAATGGGATGTGAGTAGAAGGAGAGAGTAAGAGGATTAAAACCAGTGCAGATAAGGAGGAAGTTGGTGTCATTTCTGGCTATGTGTCATACCCAGCCTTTCAATGAAGAACGAAGTAGTCCTACTGAAGTTTCTGAGTAAGGGCAAGGAGAGGTTTAAGCAGATCAGTTTAAAAAACTTGTCAAAAAAAAAAAAAAAGACTATGTTTTCTCCTCTTCTCTACCATTTCAGCAGCACCTGTATCTTCCCACTCTGCTGTTTGCTCTCCCCATGCAGGGAGTGCAAGATGCTTGCTCTCAGCATCATGAGTTGCACTCCTCCACCTTTGTCTCTGTCCTTCCCAGAAATGCAGTGCAGAGGTAGTTAGATAACCAGCATGGTTAGCTTCCTTTCCCAGCAACCTGCCACTGACTCGTGACTCTTGCACACGAAGCACTGGAGAAGGCTGACCTGAGATTCTCAACCAAGTCTCCTGGACATCAGTGTCATTTTGTCATTTACCAGGGGCCTGGAAAGTTCTTGCCCAGCTGCTTCTCAGAGCAGCTTTTTGGGACATCTCAGCAGCAGTGGCATCTGTCTTCATCTTCCAGTTGCAAAGAGCACCCGTTGTGGCCATGGCCTGTGCCTCAGCAGCCTTTGATGGGAAGAGTTGTTTGCAAGGAGATGCCAGCTGGATTGAAGCTTTTATCTCCTTCCTGGGCATCCCAAAATGCCTGCTACTTTAATGTGTGCCAAGGTTGTGCTTGCTCAGCTCCCTACCTGTGTTTCTTGAGCAGTGTGCCCTGGTGGCATCGTCTGTCTGGCATTACCCAGGTTATTGATAGGTTTTCTTTTTTTCTACACAGCTCTGTAGCTGCAGCAAACATTTGGTGGCTACAGCTGGTGGCTGCACATCCCTCAGCACCACAACCAAAGCTAAAACTCTGTTGCAGACGTGCAGGTTGTCACTTTACAAGGATCAGGATTTAAGGAATTGGTGAGGTTTGTTGTCAGGTTCCTCAGCTCTCCCTAAAGTGGTGACCAAAAAAATCCTGCATGAGGAGGAGTTGTGCCTCTGCTTGGACACGGAGAGCTTCCTTCCCATGTTGTGTGGTGAGCTATGCTGGGTGAAAAGCTGATAGCCTTCACATGCCTTTCTCAGGCTAAATGGTGTTTCTCACATTTCAGTGAATAATTGCAAAAAAAAGTAGCAGTGTTTCAAGCAAAAGTATCAAGTGAATCCGCCGCAGAAGTACACAAACGTCCCTGGAAGGGAAAACAGGCAGTAATTACAGTAAAACATACTTTTTCATCACAGTAATGGTTTGATGCTGAAAGGCAGGGTTGCAGCATCATAGAAAAGTGACTTCTCTGATGCTGTTTCTTCACAGTGGCGAGTGTTTTGGAGACCTTTGCAGTGCTATACATGTTGCTTGCTCAGTTTCTGGAGCCTGGCATTCATTTCCAGATATTTGAGGCTCCTTGTGGGATAGGCAGAAGTTGAATTAGCTGCCCTGCTAATATGGCGGCAGATACCTCTATTTACAGTGACTGCTCCAGCTCCTGTATGTTGCCACTCTTTCCTCAGCATTGCTTTATGAGCATCCCTCTGGTTATCAGAGCAGATACCAGAGCCACAAAGAATTAGTCCTGATTTAAGAAAGCAGACTGTGAGAGGAAGCAGTAAATTTTCTGGGGATGGCAGAACAGAAGCGGGGGAGGAACACCCCAAACCCTTGGATTAATACAGAAAATACTTCTGTGTTAACGCTACTAAAAAAAATCCCCAAAAACTATAAGCTTTTACATCTTACTGAAGAGGTTGCTACACTTGGCTCTAGTTTCAGCCTCAGTGTGGTTAGTGTGTGTATTAAGGAACAGTCAAAGTAAAAATGAGACAGTTTCCCAGCCTCGAAATGACAGATACATAAGCTCTGTGTCCACAGTGAGGGAGGACAGATCCCTTTTCTGTTGTCTTTGAGTCAGGGGTTTAATGAATATAGGGAAAAAAAGGAGCATTGAAGCACCAGAAGAAAAATGATACAGATAAGAGGAAATTATTTTTATTGCTAATACATGGGGGCTCATAATGTTTAATTCTTTACAGCTTATAATGTTTAATTCTTCACAGCTTATGCCTTATTTGCACATTCTTCCTTCCTCACGACTCCGCACACTGTAGTGGCAGCTACCACATTTCAAAATTACTGCTTTTAAAAGCTCCTATTCAGTGGTTTTAGCATGAATAAAAATATTTGTGGAAGTAGCAGAGGTGTTCAGACTGGTCAGCAAACAGACACAGACTGGTTCAGCTGCTTGCACCTTTCTGGGCTCTTGCTTTTTACATCCTCCTTATCTCCCCTCCTTTGCACTGATAAGTTTTCAAAGTTCCCTGGAAATATTTTTTCAGGGCAGTCTAGATGTGCATTTAATCAAAGTTCAAGACAGTCTTTCTCAGCAGAGATTTACTTTTGTTTTCACTAGTGAAGCCAGATGAGGAGGGAGGAGGAGCGTGGGAGCATTTGATGCCCCTGAAAACAGTGTTGTGGAAAAAGCAGTTTTAAGGCATACTAAGAGTTGTTTATATGACTGGAGGAGAGGGAGTCTTAGAAGAAGCTTTGTGGTATTTTACACATTTAGGTCATTCTTTATCTTTTTAGATAACTAATGGGAATTTAGCGTTCATTTTCCATGTGCTGTGTGTCTGGTTTAGGGTAAGTACATGGCTGTCAGTTGGCTACAGGGAGCTGCAGAGGGGAGGCGACAGCCTGGGCATCTGCATTATTTTGCTTTGCATCAGGTGCTAAAAGTCACTAAATGTACCGTGAGTCACAATATTTTTTCTCAATTTGACTCGCTTGCCCAGTCGTATTTTTACTTCAGCCTTTAGGCTTGAAAAAGCATGTGCATAATCAGCTCATTTTGTGTGGTCTAGGCTATAAAAATGCCCCCTCTGTTCTTTCCATATGAAAAACGTGGTTTTAATTTCGGAGAACTTATATAATTTTCTGTGCTTTCTTTTGTATCTCAGATTAAAAACAAATGCTCCCTTCCCCTAACTTTGCATGTTCCAATTACGGAGTTGTGAAAATAAGTCATCCTTCAGCTTTTGTTACTTCAAAACAGCTATCGGTGATGTCAGAGTCAATACTAAAAGCATTAAGAATGCTGGCAGAATGTAATGCAGCTGCAATCCAACATGATGTTGGAAATGGGGTTGAGAGCATAAAGGCTTTCCATATTCCCAGGGCGCACAACTGCTCGCGGCCTTGGCTTTGATCTCTTCAAAGGCTGCTGCCTCCTCCTAGATGGAGAGACTTGGCTGCCACTCGCTCGCATTGAAAAAAGGCAGAGGTCTCTATTCAGGCAGAAATCAATCACTGTGCAGAAACAATTATGTGTAATTCAACCATCATGAAAACAGGGTGAGATTATGGGTTTGTTACCTGAGTGACTGCGTGGAGATGGGGTGCAGCGGACGCGGGAGTCCTGCTGACATGCCACATCTTGATGACAATTATAGACACATGAATGATGTGGCGGGCGGGGGCGGCGAGATGACAAATGCTGGTCACGCTGTCCAGCAGAGCAGAAAATGAGGTTACAATTGGGAGATAATGTTTGCATATGTAACCATATTTCAGCAAGCTGGGCAACTTCGGGGAATAGCGGAGACGGGCGGTTGTAAACAAAGTCGGTGTGTGCCATGGCTATCAGCTTTCCACGACGCGGAGCCGCCTGCGTGCGGTGACAAACCTGGCCGCTGCGTCCACGAGAGCTGCTTGTTTAAACCAGCCCGGCGGCGTTTTCTTGGCGGAGAGGGAAGAATTGCCCGGGAAAAGGGAGAAATCTCCTGAGCACAGCCCTCAGAAGGCAGAGGAAGCAAACAAAAATCTCCCTCCATCCCTCTGTGTCTCGGGACGGGGTGGTATTAGTATTAGCATGGCAATGAGAGATGGCTGTTTACGAACGGCAGTGCCGGGCACGTCTCACGGCTCCTGCCTTCCCCTCCCAGCGGGGATTTAGGCCAGTCTGACGGCAGCGCATCTCCGAGAGAGCATTTTTAGATTTGCATGGTAACATTTTGGCTGCAGTAGGCTGTCGGTAGTGTGACGTGATGCTCAAAACATCTTCTGATGTATAATGGCCTCCTTTAATTAGGAACTTTTTTTTTTTTTCCTTTCCCTGAGTGGTAAGCAATAGCTGACTGTCTTTTAAAGGGCACTGGCATGTGCAGTATCTGCCATGAGACTATTTATTTAAAGTGTTATTGCCTGCAAAGTCTTAAAATAGCTTTTCTCCCAAAAAGGCAAAATAAAACACAGATGACTGATTATAAAATGGTATTCCCACTCAGTTTGGTACACAGGATGAGCTTTACCTTTTATACTGCTCAGGCTTAGACATCAGAGGCGCAAGAAGCTGCTTTGAGTTACAGATCTTCAAACAATAAGTCAAAACAAAAAAATCAATCCCTCCAGTCCCTGGGTGCAGTTAGCTAAAGATAAAAGAGAAAAATAAAGTTATGCTAAAGCAGATAGAGGAAAGGAACAGATATGCCAAGGAAACACAGAGGACAAGTGCAGAGTTGAAGTGGGCCTAGTGTGAGCCAACATCAATGAATTTTTATCTTATCAAAAAGTTTTAGAGTTGCCAATTCTTTTCAAACTGGATCCACTCTGCTCCAGGGCTGCCTGAAGCGTTGTCTTCAATAAAAGTTGCTTCTCCCCACCCTCTGCATACCTCTCTGGCTCCTAAATGTAATCACAAACAGGGATTAGGCTTCACCTCGCTCAAGATACGAAACTTCATTGCAGACTTTTAACAGTAAATTAAGGACTAATAATCTTCTTGTTCCTATTACAAATAGGAACTGAGATATCCAAAAATATGTAATCTCAAAACTAGTAAAACCATCTCCTTCTAGGGATATTTGCCTCCCCCCACCCCCACTTTGCCTCCCAATAAATTTAAATTGCAAATTAATTTTTTAAATAGTTGTTTGGGTTTGGTGTTTTGTTTTGTTTGGTTGGTTGGTTTTTTTTTTTAGAGGAGCTGCATTTTAGCCCTTTTTCACAAGTGATTGATAACATTTTTCATGCCAGTTATCAGTCTTGATTGAATCAAGTAAGCCTTAAGCCTTAACCTGCAAAGCAGAGAGCATCACACCCCAAAGCTGTGATACGCAAGCTAAACCCCTCTGTGTGCCACTCCAGGACTGGAATCTCAGGGTGCAGTCAAACCAAAAAAAAAAAATCCTTCTTAGAAAGAGATCTGTTGGCTTTGAGCTGCTTCTGTTTCTGTTGCACCTTGTAAAGTGTTTATATTAGAGGCCAGGACACATGGCTGAGTCCCACTGGGAGAATCTCAAGGCATCTCTTTACATATTCAGCTCAGGATAGCTGGTGGTGGTACCTGCCCGTGGGTGTGTGAGAGGCAGACAGGAGCAGGTAATGGCTTCAGGTAATAGTGACTCCAACAGCAGAAAACACAGTTATCAACCCAAAGGTGGACAGAGATTGTGCATTTTGTGCAAAAATACCTGAAATGCACTAAAATGAAAAGGAATTGGGAAAGTCTAGTTTTATGAACAACTTCAGACCAGCAACTGATGGCTTTTTCTCATCTCCAGTGCAGCATAATATCCATTTCACAGATGGGACAGTGAAGCAGAAGAGGAAGAATAAAGGGTTCAGGATATGCAGGTGCAAGTAAGCTGAGGCAAGAGTATTGATGTTAGAACTTGCTCTTCACTAAGAATTTAAGGAGGTGATTTCAGACAGCTGCCTGATTACCTGGGGCTGGCTCTTCTCTCTTCAGGCTGGCAAACTGCTGCATTTGCTGCTTTGAGGGAAACTTAAATCACATTTTTCCTGCGTAAACAATTGCAGAGTTGTTTATAGGATTACAAACTGAATGGGAAAAGGGTTAGTGAGTATTGATTTTATTACAAGATATGGAAGACATGGCCCACAATGTACAACAAATGACATCTTCAGTCTCTCATTTCGATAAGATAGAAGTTACTATAGGTAACTCAGAAGAAATGTTCATCCAGTTTTTGTTTTAAAATAACCATAAAAATCTGCAGCTGGATAATTATTTCCATTCATCTCTGGGTAGATTTCACCTTAAAGATAATATTTTTTAAATTGCTTTAATAGTTCTCCTTACAGTTGTCTTCTTTGAAGTGAAGAGCAGCATGGCATGATACGTCTCACCAAAAGTGGCTGCACAAGGGGCTGAGTTGTGGCTGGAAGCTGCCCAGCTACGGCTGGGTGTTACTGGAACCATTTCTGTCCTTCACCAGTTTGAGTTTTGTCTAGTCTCAGCTGCAGAAGAAGTTGTTGTCAGCAGTAATTGTCAGTCTGTAGAAAGGAACGTTTTATATTTTGCAGAGGCAAAAGCGGATCCGGGGCTTGATACTCAAAAATCCCATGTATAGGATGTGCTGCTTACTGACTGGTGTGGGTTTGCAAAAGTCGGTGAGAAGAAGACCAGTAGTTCTTGGTACAGATGATCCAGGGCAAAGATTACTGTGAAACAGTGGGGCACATGAGGCATTTGGTGCTTTGCAGTCTTTCCTGTGTCCTTCCTGAAGGATGCTAGCACAAGCTGCAAAATACGTTGGTTCAAATTAGGATGAACTAGGAGATTTACAGGGCTTTAACAACCCAATCTGAAATTGAAAGTTTCTTAACTGAATTTAGAGAGTATTTAGGTTTTCGTGTGCTTGTTGGAAGAATGTGTTATTGAATGGAAACATAGAGAGCAGAGGTGAAAGGCAGCTGCAGCACTCTGCCTGGCCTCTGCCCCTCCTGCCTTAGGAAAGCGAGCTTACATCTAGTTGCCTTGGGAAGCATCAGCCATCTGCTTTTCCCATTTCAAATATGTTGATTATAGTGCTGGAGATAAATATGTTGAATGGGTCTGCTTCCTCTCAGCATGGGGCTTTTCTTTCTTTTTTTTTCTTTTTTTTTTTTTTATCTGGCCTAGCTGAGCATCCCAGCAATAGCAGCTAATTGATTTAGCCTATGTCAGCTCACTAGAGTACAGAGACTTGGTTATTTCGGGTCTCCAAGTACAGCATGGACAGAATAAAACCCGTAGCCAGACACTGAATCAGGCGGGGATGGAGCAGGGACTAAACGCAGAGCAAGGGTACAGTGTGGAGGTGTGTGATGAGAAGCTGGTGTACCCATCCTGTGAACTCCAGGGAGCCCCCAGAGAGTTGGAGCTTGTGGGTTGGCAGGACAGGGACCATTTCTTAAAGCTGGCCTGGTAAGCCTCTAAAAAAGCCATTTGTGGTCTCTTAGTAGGGAGAGGCCAGTGTAGCACTGCCAGGGTAAGTTTCTCACCAGTAACGTTCATTGTTTGGGGCAGAGTTTAACGTTGTCTAATTGGGACACTCGGGTTTCAGCCGTCAGCTTTAAACACCAGCAGACAACCTGAAGGTGACAAAAGGTTTATTAGATGCCCATGATACACAGCCGGTGTCTCTCTGGGACAGATGTTCAGCTGGGTCATCCTGCAAGTGATACAGACTCTGGGGGCTACTCATTGGCGTAAGTAGGCATTTCTGGTTGTGAGGGGGGCAGAGGCCTCCTGTGATGGGAGTTGGAGAATCCAGCCGTGCATGAGGAAAGGCTCAGAAATGTGAAGTCGGGAGCAAGGAGTGACCGCCCTGACCTCCCGGTAGGCTTGTTTCTGCCCTGAGGTTGCTCTGGCAGCAAGGAGTCCACTGTGGACGCTCTGGCTCAAAGGTCTGCCCTGTTCAACCTATGTCCCGCTGGAGCCGAGCCTCAAATAACAGGCAGATGTTTGCAGAGCCTGCATTACGGAAACCAGACCAGTCAGAACTTGACTGCTCGAAAATAATTTGCATCTCTGCAGAAGAGTGGCGGCTTTGGTTTTTTTGGCTGGAGGCAGAAACAAATTCGTGTGTGCAAGGCAGTGGCCTGTGTGGGGTGACAGGGGCCAAGCTGTGCCGCCATACCCATCTCTTGGGCCGGGTGGGCTGTCCCACAGGGCGGCACCGCCCCGGCGGTACATCCCCTGTTCGGGTGGAAGGGTTTGGCTCCTTCCTGCTCCTCTGGGCCTCGCCCCACGGCTCCTGCCCCTAGAGAGCGGCGGGTGTTGTGGCAATTAGGAGGTTGCCTTCACAGCAATTAGGAGGTTGCTGGTGGGGCTGTGCAGCTGCCGATTTGCATGTCTGTCTACATCGGGCAACTTTCATGTCACTCAGCTTTCTTCCCTGGGGCCACCAGCACACACAGTCGTCTCCCACTAGCTCCTTCCCACGCCCTGGCGGGCACTACCCAGCATGCGTGTGACGTGACTTCTGCCTCCATTGCCCTGAATTGGTGGGTCTGGCTCGGCGGGGTGGCTCAGCAGCACACGATGGGTTGGAAACTTGCGGCTGCCTTGCAGGGTTTTACTTTTCTTCATCCTGACAGGTAGTCATGGGGAACGCTGCTTTGTTGTCAGTGCTTGCAGAGAGTCACCTGCAAGAGCACTTCAGTGTCAAAAGTAAACCCTAGTCTCATTGTTGGAAATTTACTTTATTTTTACTTTTCGTGCATTTCTAACCAACCTGACCCCCTCAGCCATCCACGTTGCCCTCTCTTCCAGAGGAGGTGTCAGGAGGAAGGCTATCTTCTGCTCTCCTGCCGCAGCCTCATCAGCTGGACCTGGAGAAGTACTGAATTAGCTTTATTATGCTGCCGATTTGAAGTCATTACTGGTGTAAGCCGATGCAGTTCCATTATTGTTGATGGGATTGGGGCTCTTCATGTCACAGGTGAATTGGACTCAATTAACCAAAGCCATGGTCTTAATTAGAAGCTCGGCTTTCAGTGGCTCCTCTTGGGCGCTGGAGGTGGGACACCCCCCACCTTGCCTTGCTGCCCCACAAGGCTCTCTGAGTCACGAGGAAGGTGCCACTCCATCCCATGTAGCATACACAGGGACCATGTGGCACCTTCTTCTTGTGACATGCATCCTCTCAGCTTTGCTCTGAGGGAGATGTAGAAAGAGAAAAACTACCTCTTTGGGCTTGCTGGTATGGAGCCTGTGTCACGTCAGTTCTGGATCTGACCCCATAGACTAAGTGGGCTGACCAGTGGATGGGTGTTTTGCTGGGGAAATGATTACTCAAGGGTTTTGACTGATGCTTGGCTTGACAAGCTAAGTGGGATGTTTTGTGTTTTCACTAGCCCATGAATTTTCAGTGGCCCTTACAAGATATTATTTCCTCTCCCAAGCACGTAGATGAAGCCACTTTCTATGCTTTATGAAGAACACGATGCTGCTTATCACACTTAGACAGGTAGGAAAACAGTGGCACAGGGAAGACAAGCATCCAGTTGTGTGCCAGGCCAGCAGTGCAGCTGTCAGGCACCAAACTCCTGCCTCCCACTTGGCTGCACTGGAGCAGGGACCACTGCCCTGTGGACTTGGAAATGGTCTCTGGCAGCCTACCTTCACCTTTCCCTAGGAAAATGGAGCGCTCCAGAGGAAGCTCGTGGTGGCAGCCAGCATATATCACTGCAGCAGGACCAGCATGCAGGAGTGTCTTGAGGGCTGTCCTGCCCCTGCTGCTGGAGGGGACAACGTCCCTTCCTAAAGTGTGCACCCTCCTGCTAAATACAGCATCGGTGCGGGCTCTATTTTTAGTATGCATTTGAAGCATACTTTTCAGCAGGAGCCCTGCAGGATTTCGGCAGCAGATCCTGCAGCTGGGTTCCTGGGGGGTTGTATCCTTTCCTGGTGAGGAGGGATGTGCCAGGTACAGAGAGCTCACATGGCATTTGTTGGTGGCCCCATGTGGCATGTGCTTGCCCAGCCGGCTGCTGTAAAACAGGCAGTGTGGCAGCTGATTGTTGCCTCCTGCTAGTTAAGAGCTGCTGCTTCTACCTGGCTCCTGGAGTTTTTTGTCTTTCCCTTTCAAACACTGGTAGCAGCAAAGACTGTTGGAGACCCCTCCCTGCTGCTCAGGTGTGACCATGTTTGGCCAGTGCGCTCTGAAGTTAAGAGGTACTAAGCCATAAACATGGGTGAAGGTTGGCTTAACCTGCAACCTAAAGTGAATTTTTTTATAATCACATGCCCCCTTCAGGTCAGGAGTTGGTGCCATTGCTGTTGCACCTCATTGTGAGTCTAGCTGCAGACTGGCATTTGCTGTGGACTGTGAGAAGGGGGCGGGAAGATGAAGACCTGGGCAGTAGTGAAAGGCTCAGCATGCCATGATTTTGGCTTGTTGTGTGGGCCTGAGCTGTTTTGAGCTGTTCCTATAGCTGCTTACTTAAGCTGTTATTTAAGCTGTACAGAGCTTGTACTATGGGTCCCAGCCTTCCTTACGCCAAGTTGAAGTTCGCACCCGCCAGCAGCCTGGGGATGACCATCCCTCCTTGCTCCATGGCTGTTTGGGAAGGCCTGCTCTTTCTGGTAGCCATTCAGAAAGGACTCTGTAGTTCCCAAATAAGTTTGAGTGCAAGGTAACAATGGGAGACTCATGCTTAGTGCCTCTGAGTTTGTGATCTGCAAAATATACTTGTAGCTGCACGTGCTGGCATTATCATCCTGCATGTGGCCCATGGCTGGGGGAGCAGGGGAAAGTAAGGTGCTGCTATTTTTGTTTCAGCAGTGGTTTATGATGGTTATTTCATTGCCTAGATAGCTTACTGTGGGTGGCATTCACATCAGACGCTACCCCACACCCGAAAAAAAAAAAAGAAAACAAACAAAAGCTGAGATAAGCAGTACTTTAAGGAAGATCAAAAACTTGTCTGAGTGTTTCTTCTTCTTGGGGAAACCTAGGGTCCTACTGACAGATCAAATACAGGTTTATGTATGTATGCACAGGGCTCTCCATGGGCCCCCTTGTTCCCCTCTAGAAGCAGCAAATGTGCAGTATTGCTGAGAGGATGTGACAAGTTTGGTATGAATCACCCCATCCACACACAAAACCCCTGTTCTCTGCAAAGATTATTTTTGTGCCAATGTAGATGGTCAAACATTGCCTCATAGTGTTTCTGAGACAGTGTGGTGTATGGTGTGGGACAGTAAAATGGCTGTTTTTCAGGTGATAATCACACAAAACACTTCTTGTTAGTTTATTTGTCTAACAAACTTGCAGCAGCATGCATTGTTACTTTCAAAGCTCACTTTATTCTCATTTCAGCTTAGCTTTACTGCAGCAACCCTTGCTTGTGCTCAGCATACCGTGTACCTATCTGTGTATTTCCAGTCCTGTTACCTCAGATGGGTGGAAACCTGATGGCCAAATGAAAAGTGTAACATCGCCAAGCTACGTTTTCCTGCTGGAGGTTTACATGCATCTTCATTTCACTTGCATAACTTGCATATGTAGGGGCTACTCTCTGCTGCTATTGCTATGCAAGAAGTCAGCCTCTAAACTTAGCTCTGAACCAAGCCACCTTCCCCGGAAGATGCATAGCACTTCTTTTCACCATCATTGCTGACAGGCGGGTTGTATTTAATTCACATCAAAGATGTGCTCCTCAGTGCCTGTGGTAGAGTTTTACCCTCTTTGTCCCTTGCATGGTGGCTGTTCTCCCACAGCAGCATGAGTGGTGCCAGGCTGTGCCCAGTGCAGGCAGCAGGACTGGTGGATGACTGGTGGAAACTGGTGTTTGGAAGGACACAGAGCTGACTCTCCTCTGATCTAAGCAAAATCCTGTGCCAGCTGGTTAATGGGGAGAGATTAATGACTGCCTTGGAAGCCAGTTTTCCAGCATACTGGCCGGAGGGCAAGCATCATGATAGTTGTAGCAGCTGGTTTAGAGAGGAGGGAAATGCAGGGAAGATAAAATTGCACGCCCAGAATGCCAGGGTAGCCTGTGTCCATGCTTTGATGTCTTCTCCCTCCACACCCTCCTGTGGGTTAAAAATGAAACTAGACTGCATTTATAATGGGTGTGTGAATATCTGTATTTAGCTCCAGTGAGCAAGCTCCTGGACTGGGTCCTTGTATGTGGAGAGATACAGTTGGGCCAAATGCAGGAATGGGTATTTTCAGTGCTCTCATTGTGGGGACAGATAGACACACACACACACATCGTCTCATTAGTTCAGGCATTGTGGCCTAAGAAATTCTGACACACATTGTACATGCTGGGTTCTGAAAGGAGATTAAACACCCTGAAGAGTGTAGGTCAGAACATGCATTCCCCCCGCCCCCACTGCTTTGGAGTGAGGGCTGTGGGGAGAGAGCCCCGTCTGAATCTGTGGTCAGGACACATGGACACTGCAATAAACAAATGTAGCTGCAGATCAGCCTTGAAATCTCTAGAATTGATTTGCACAACTGGAGAAGTGAGGATGAACAGTCTCCTCACAGTGCCCATCCGAGAGAGCAGGAACTGTCCCCACACCCTCAGGAAGGCCAAACTGAAAGAAAGGGTCAGGATTCCTCCGAAGTGGCAAATGAGTGCCCGTGCGAAGGCAAGTAAGTAGCTCAGAGGAATTCAGTTTCCCTCCTATTACTGTGCAACACTTCTGCATCCACTTCTGCACAGCGTGCTTTAATCAGCAGCCCTCCCCCCTTGGCCCCCAGGCCTCGAAATTCCACAAAACCCAATTAACAGAGATGAGAGAGCTCTAGCATGTATACATATGAAATTTCAGAAGGCTGAAAAAGAGACTCTTAATACCATAAAGCCTGCCCTAAAGTAAAATTTGCATCTGAAATCTACATAGCTAACCCCGTGAGGAAGACAGCATAGCTGAGCACAACTTTTTTTCCCCCCAGAGGGGTAACTTATCCAGGTCTGCTCAGTTTGGCATCAGCCTGCTTGCAGCTGAGGAGTGCTGCAGAGCGAGCCCCATGCCTCGTGTGCAGCCTGCAAAGAGCACTGGGGAATCGTGGCTCCAACTTGAGGGACTGGACTGCAGTGGCCTGAACAAAACAAAGCAAAAAAGCCACCCCAACCTGAGAAGATCAGGTGAACTTCTCTAGGTTGGTGAACAAAAGCAGGCTGGGTGGACACAGTGCTTGCACAGCCTCGTTGAAGGAAGTATTCAAGACTGATCTCATTATCACTTAGAGATTCAGTATCTTCAGCTGAGGGCTCCAGGTGTTTCACGCTTTAGTAACTTGGTACTACACTGACTTGCCTAAATTGCTCATCATGAACTGCCCTGAGAAAGACAAATCCCCACCTTACACTCCCACACCCCTTAAAATAAATACAAAGAGACAAGAAAAAAAAAACAACTAGCAAATCCTCTCCTTTCTGTAGAACTTCAGTATTCAGAAGGGAAGTGACAATAAAGCTTTATTCCCCTTCTGCGCTTCTATCTCTTTTGCTATCTTGTTTGTGTAAGATAGACAATTTCTCCTCCTATTACCCTACTTGCAGCTTAATGGTGTACTAATTGGAAACCATCTTTCTGTTGCCCTGCCCTTTTCTCAATCTCTCTACCTGCAGCTTCTCTGAGAGTGGTGGTACACAAGTGCTCTCTTCGATTAAGAAAAATTAAACAATAGCTAAAAGCTCACCTGAATGCTTTATGTCTCTTAGTTGACGGTGATGGATTCAGCTTTAAAGAGGCTGGTATCTGGGCAGGGTGGTGGTGGGGACTGGGCATGTGCTGGGAACACAGGTAAGTATTTCCCTGCAAAAACACGAGGCCTCAAAGCTGCTTTTTTTATTACCTCCGGATTCTGCAAAGGGCTGGTTATCTCACGCTGCGAGCCAGCATGATCAAAGCCCCAGGAAAGGTCAGGCATTCCTCCAGGAGTGACACTCGGCTGCCGGCAGCGCTCCTCCAGCCCACAGCTCCCACTGCCCGGGCTGCCGCACCGCGCTGAAATACTTTATCTCCTTAACGAGTGAACCTACAGATTAGCCAGCCTACACTTTGCTTGGTGTCCAGAGCATCTGACACCTGGCCTGGGTTTTCTAAAAAGGAAAGATGCTTTTTTGTGTGTGTGTTTTGGCTTGTTTTTCTTAACAAAAAATAATTTTGTGGGGGAGGCAGTATTTCCTTCCTCAGACTTAGTGTGTGAGAGCTTGGTGCTGAGAAAAGCTGTGCTCTATCTCTGCTGCACTGAAGGAGCTGCTTTCCTCATGTTCTCAGCTCCTAATTTTGTGTGTTACAAATGGGGAGTTCCAAAATATTTGGCATATGAGGAATTATCCATGGTATGTTCCAGAGAGAGGATATTATTTTCTCTCTGTTTTTATAGTCTGGCATCTAATTACTCAATCTGAGGTGGTTATCCCCCACATTTGTGTGTGGACAGGGAGGACCGGGGAGGACAAGCAGAAGAGATGCCCAAGATGAGCAAATTTGTCTCCACTTTTGTACATTAGATGCCATATTTTTACATCTACACTGGTTTGGTGTTGTGATGGGTTGCACCCATGGTCATGGGGGTTCACCCTGTGGCTGAGAGTCCTGTCTCTAGCCATGGCTGGGATCTGACAGTCCTGAGTCTGGTTGTTTGGTGTGGTGCTTCTGCCAGTTTTCACTTTGGGTACAGGTGCTGAAACTACATGAAAGGCAGGGGGAACTTCTGCCTACCTTTCACGATGTGATAGTGTCTTGGCTGTGACCCAGCACCTGGGAGATGAAGTCATGTTAACAGCCTGAAATTCAGGGTAATTTTTATTTTTAAATGAGACTGCAGTATCCTTCTCCTATAGGATAGGAGTAAGAGAGTAAATGTGTCTTCCCTCCAGCAGCCCGTGGTATTAGATAAGGGCACTTACTGCCACAAAAGAATAAATTATTGGAGTTTTCTTTAGAACAGAGCACTGGATTCCTTGTTTAAAAGTCTAAAATAGATGTCCCATAATCAATCCCCCAACCTGTTTCTTGAATAAAGGGGCAGTAAAAATATACCTCATCCACAAATAAATGCAGCAAACGGTGCAACTGGCTGTGGACATGCAGCCTCTCAAGCAAACTGAAAATGTGTCTGTGTGTAGGACCTGCAGGGCCTGCAACAGGAGTGCCTGTCTCTGCTGCCCAACCTCCAGATGGTTCTCAGATCCCAGAAAATTGAGCTAAAAAGCATGCTCCCTATGGAGGGGAGAGTGGAGGGCCTGGTCATGACTTCTGAAATAACCACACTGGGAATGAAGAAGGAGTTTGCTGGTTCTGCTGGAAGCATGGGGAAAGAGAGAGGGTGGGAAGGATCAGGGGGGAAAAATAACAAGTGTTTTGCAGTGTGTAGCTGCAGACCTTGACTGTGTTCTGGTACGTGCTGGCAGCTGAAGAGGTTGCTGGGTTGGGAGCGTGGCTTACTGAGTTTGGCCAGCCCCAGTTCTTGCTCCTGCCAGGTGCTGCAGTAGTTTTGGGTTCACTGCCCAAAGCAGATTGTGTGCAACAGGCAGGTGTCATGTAGATACTTCGTGTGTCCACCCAGAAAAGAAAGGGATTCTCAGGCACTCTTGGCCATCCATTCTGTCAGCAGTGGAGGGGAGAGAGAGGCTGGATGCTTCTCTAAGCTCTCCTTGCATGAGCTAGTTTTCTGCCTGGTAAATTCGTTGGCGGTGTTTTGCAGAGCCTAACAGAGCTCAATTTCTTCCAAGTGCAGCCTTTATTGCAAGGAAAAGTATTAAGGAGGGACACAGCAATGATAAGAAATTGTCCTGCTCTTCCTCTGCCCTGCTTTGGGGGAGGGAGGGGGGAAGTTAATTGCACAGGGGAGCACTAATTGCATGAAAAATCAAACTGTTGACAATGATGGGGTGATGGCAAACTTCGGAAGTGCTTCTCTAATGAAATGGAGCATAACTCTCGTATAATGTTTGTTGAGTTTAGTAGGATTGAAACCTAATTGCAGTGACTCGTTGCTACTAGCAGGGCTCCATGTGCAGCCGTAAGCCCATCTGGAAGGGTGATTTACTGGAAGCTTGGGCAATCTGGCAATTTAGGCTCTTTTTTTTATGATGTTTAGACTTCAGCCCATGTTATAAAGCACAGCCCAGGGGTTTTATGAGGATGTAGGTGCCTGCTGCACAAAACTTCGGTTGTGGGCTGGGTGTGGTTTTCTAATTTTTTAAGGAGTGATTTAAAAAATTTTAAGGGCACCTCTTGAATTAATAATAATAATAATAA
>WBNM01010590.1:17401-54854 GCA_013399055.1 Ramphastos sulfuratus | reverse complement strand
TCCCCAGAGAGGTTGTGGAGACCTGTTTTCCAGACTCTTCCCCAGCTTTATTGCCCTTCTCTGGACCTGCTGCAGCCCCTCAATGTCCTTCTTGGAGTGAGGGGTCCAAAACTGAACCCAGGATTCAAGGTGACCTCACCAGTGCCCAGTGCATGGGGGCAATCCCTGCCAAACTCCTGCTGGCCATGATAATGCTGATCCAAGCCAGGATGCTGGTGGCCTTTTTGGCCACTTGGGCACACACTGCTTCATCTGCAGCTGCTACTGACTAAGTCTCCCAGGCCCTTTACATTTGGGCAGTTCCCTGCCACTCTGTCCCCAGTCCAGAGCATTCATGGGATTGTTGTGCAGGACCTGACACTTGGTCTTGTTGAACCTCATCCCATTATCCTCAATTCACCAATCCAGTCTGTCCAGATCCCTCTGCAGAAGCTTTTTACCTTTAACACCCCTACCCAATTTGGTGTCATCTGCACACTTATCAAAGGTGCCCTCATTCCCTTCATTCAGATAAGTGATAAAGGTACTAAAGAGAACTGGCCTCAAACCCAAGCATTGAGGAACACCACTTGTGGCCAACCTCCAAGTTAATTCCATCAAGATGACTGTCATTGGGTCATTTCAGAGAGCAGAATTTGAGACTCTGGCTGCAGAGCAGTTTCTATTTATTAGCTGGTGGTGAAATTCAGTGCAACTATGTGGTGAGATATTGGAATGTGGGTTGAGCTTTACCCACAGCAGCAGGATTTGTTTGAAACCAAAAGCAATGGGAAGACAAACAAGAGATCTGGCCACAGACCACTGAAAGCAAGAGGCAGTTGCCAGGTCAAAGGCTTTGGCTGCCTGCAGAGGATTTAGGAGAGAGGAGAATCTTCAATGTTATTTCTGAGATCAGGCACATCCATCAGTTGGGTTGGATGCACCTTTCTTGTCAGGGCATCTAATTTTGGCCTATAAAGGGAGACACTCATCACTTATAAGAGAGATTAGATTGTGCATGATCAATGTTTGTAAACATACAAAGGACGAGAGAAGAAAGAGGGAATAAGAGAGACCAGAAATTTCATGGAATCATGGAATGGTTTGGATTGGAAGGGACCTTTAAAGGTCATCTAGTCCAACCACCCCAAAGTCAGCACAGACATCTGCCATGAGAGCAAGTTGCTCTGAGCTCCAAACAACCTAATCTTGAATATATCCATGGATGGTTATCCATGGGTATCCGTCTACCACCACTGTGGGCAACATGGGTTAGGGTATTATCACCCTCATCATAAAAAATATCTTCCTTCTTTCTTGCCTGAATCTCCCTCTTTTAGTTTCAAACCAACAGCACTTGTCCAATCACTACTGGCCCTGATTAAATGTCCCTCCCCAACTATTCTGTAGCCCCTTTTAGGTATTGAAAGGCCACCAGGTGGTCTCCCTGGAGCCTTCGCTATTCCGCACTGAACAACAACAACCCTGACTCTCTCAGCCTGGCCTCACAGCAGAAGCCTTCCAGCCCCCTGATTATTTTTGTGGCCTCCCCTGTGCCCACTTGAACAGGTCCATGCTACTGCTGATAACTCCAGAAGTGGACATAGTAATCCAAAACAGGTCTTTGGGGGAAATATTTCAGCAGTCCTCCCAGAGCAATGCCAAAATTCACCTCCATCACGTGGAAGGCTGGAATACTGAGGCACATTTGCGTTCTCAACAAGGTGAAGCCCCTGGATTATTTCTAAATCAGCATCTGCAGTCCAAGCAGTCCACATTTGCTCTCCAGAAACACCAGGTCCATTGGTGGTTCTCCAGTCTCACAAGACCTCCAAACAGAAGTGGAGTTGAAATAAAGACTTATTTCTCCCTAGCCAGGTGCTGGGCTTGGACTTTGTCTGCTTGGTTGTCTCCAGAACTAGAATCACTCTAGGCATGCCCAGGTCCTCATGTTGCAAACATGCAAATGTAAATCCATACCAAATATTTCTTAATTTCTTAATTGTCCTCCTCTCTCTTCTCAGTTCTGCAACAGTGTTGTGCAGATAAGCAAATGTGAAAAGTCCTGAAGGATCTCTTGGGTGTTAGCTGGTTGAAGAACTGAGATAAAACACTTGACTCTCCTAAAGCAAACTTCCCTATGGTCATCCTGAGATCTGGTGGCAGAGTCAGGTCTAGAGTCCAGATCTTAGCTGAAGACCTTCTTTCAGCTGCAGATTCTTATTCTTTTCTTGGCTCCTTGTGAAAGGCTCCTAAAATCAGAAAGGAAAGAGAAACATCAAAAAATATACCACAAAGTCCTTCTTTTGAAGCCAAAAAAGGCTTCTGGTCAAGAAAATGGTTCCTGAAAATATTCAAGCATTGGCGCTTACACATTCCATCACTTGAGAACTGAAAAACAAGTTGGGTGAAGAAGCTGATGAACTGCTGCTCCCAGGAAACTTATTGCATATGTATCACCCATTATGTGTCCCAAATATCTGTTGGTAGCTCTGGAGGAAAATCACAGAATCATGGAACTGCTGAGGTTTGAAGAGATCTTTGAGATGATGAGGTCCAACCACCCACCTAGAGCTCACAATCCCACCACTACCCCTAAGCTACTACCACTAAACCACATCCACAGCACCACATCTGCACCTCTTTTAAACACCTCCAGGGGTGGTGACTTCACCACTTTCCTGGGCAGCCTGATCCAATGTTTGATAACCTTATCTGTGAAGACATTTTTCCTGATATCCAACGTGAATCTCCCTTGGCACAAATAATGAATGGCACCTCAAATGTCTCTACTCTGAGCAGGCACCATCAGATGAAGACTGGTGGAGACACTTGAGTTAGGCTGCAGTGATGGATGAGCCAAGAGGAATGAGGGTGAAAATGGGAGCAAAGGCTGAGAAACTTTCACCCCCACTGAGAAGTCAGCAAGACCAGCATGACCAGGTTCACCCCTATCTCTGAGTGCTGCTCAGAGTCCATCAATCTACCTAGGCACAGATTTGTCACCTCCTCAGGGGAGAAGGAAGGGAGCTGCGCTTATTTCTAGTCCCAGTGCTGTTGATGAGCTGCAGTATTGCCCTTCATACTCCTCCAGTCTCAATAAACCTGGCTAATTAGCATCCTGACCACTCAATTAATTAGGCAGTACACTTAATTATGACAAACTACATTCTTCGCTCTAGCCTAGAGTCCAACGGACATTAGCGTCAGGTTATGTTCAGTAACAATTTGATTTGAGAGGGAGTTTATTGACCAGAAAAGACATATGATGAGATTAAAATAATCAGTAGAACTAGCTCAGTGCTATTGGCTCATGGTAGCTGTGGGCTTGGGTTATAAAGACATCAAAGATGGCCAAATGAGTCGCTCCATTCTCATTAAGAGCCACTACCTAAATGGAAAGATATTGGCAGAGTGGGAAGGGAGAGGCAGCCAAGCTACAAGAGGGTCTCAAATGTGATGCAGGATGGTGGGTTTGGTTTAACTTCTCTTGCTTCTTTCTCTTTTCTTCCTTTTACTTTCACTTTTCTCCTTTCTTCTTTCACTTTTCATTTTTCTTCTTTCACTTTTCCTCTTTCTTCTTTCTCTTTTCATCTTTCTTCTTTCTCTTTTCTTCCTTTTACTTTCACTTTTCTCCTTTCTTCTTTCACTTTTCATCTTTCTTCTTTCTCTTTTCCTCTTTCTTCTTTCTATTTTCCTCCATCTTCTTTCTCCTTCCCTCTTTCTTCTCTTTGCTTCTTTCTTCTTTCTTTTTTTTTCCTCTTTCTTCTATTTTCCTCTCCTTTCTCTTTTCTTCTTTCTTTTCTTGGAAAGCCACTCTGCAGAGAGGGACCCAGGAGTGCTGATGGACAACAAATTGCTCATGATTAAACAATATGCCCTCATGGCCAGAAAGATCAATGGTCTGCTGGGGTGAATGAGGAAAAGTGTGACCAGCAAGTTGAAGCAGGTTCTCCTTCTCCTTAACTCTGCTTTAGTGAGGCCACACCCAGAGTACTGGGTCCAGTTGTGGGCTCCCCAGTTCAAGAAGGACAGAGGAGAGTCCAGTGGAGGCTGGGAAGATGGCAAGGGGACTGAAGCATCTTTCTGAGAAGGAAAGGCTGAGAGACCTGGGGCTATTTAGCCTACAGAAGAGCAGTTTGAGAGGGAATATTCTCAATGCTTATCACTATCTAAAGAGGGGTGAGGGTGGGGAGGGGGGAAGAGGAAGAGGTCAGACTCTTCTCAGTGGTGCCCAGGACAAGGGACAGTGGACACAAAATGGAACTAGGAAGTTACATCTGGGCAGCTTGAACTGAGGAATTCAGGTCAACATGACTACAAATTCATAGAATGGAGTCATAGAATGATTTGTGTTGGAAGGGACCTTAAAGATCATCTAGTTTCAACCCCTTACCACAGACAAGGAAATCTTCTCTAGACCAGGTTGCTCCAAGCTGCATCCATATCTCTAGTCCTGGCATGTGCAAGGTGGGAGATTTCCACAGGACAAGGAATCATCCATACCTGAGGAGAGTTTCCAAGAAGACTGCCCCTGATGCACAGCTTCCCCCAGCTTCTTCTTCCCCCTAAAGCTTAAAATCTTGGGTTATAGTTGCCTTGATGAAATAGAAGCCATCATAATTAGAAGCTTCTGGATATTTTTTTTTTTTGGCCATTATTTGGAGAAAACATTTTCCTGTCCTGTAGAAACATAGAATCTCCCAGCATCACAACTCCATGGCTTTTCAATCCCTCCAAGAATGGAGACTCCACCACTGCCCTGGACAGTCTGGTTCAGGGCTTGACAACTCTTTCAGTGAAAGAATTGTTACTCTTGCCCAGCTCACATCTCCCCTGGTGCAGCTTGAGGCTGTTTCCTCATTCCCTGTGCCTTATTTCTTGGAAGAAGAGGCCAACCCCCACCTCCTTTCAGATAGGGCATACTTCTCCCTCTTCAAGAAGCTAGGAATCAGAGAAGAAAATAAACTTAGTTTATAGGGTCTTTGAGCAACCTGGTCTAGTGGGAGGTGTCCCTGCTCATAGCACGGCAATTGGAAGTGGATGATCTTTAAGGTCCCTTCTGACGCAAACCATTCTGTGTTTCTGTTCTATGACTGTGTTCATGGTGACTTGAATTTATCAGCTCAAATTGTCAAATCATGACCCTCTGGGTCCAAGTTCAAGCCCACTGCCCCTTGTCTTTTCATTGGGAAAGGTCCTTTCCAACCCAACCCGTTCTATGATTCCATGATTCCACAATCTATGATTTTTAAAAGGCTTCTCTGTGAAAGAAAGTAGGGATAAAATATTCATATTAGCTCCCAAAATGAACATGGATTCTATACCAATTTTGAATGACTTGAAATCTGACTGCAAATCCAGAGCAGCTGGCCAAGGGCAGAGTTAAGGCTCTTTGGATACTGGGAAGCTGTACACCTTCACATATTGGATTTCTTTTAAGACTAACATTAACTCTGCATGTCTAGGTTTATTGCCCTTGGCTCCAGGATAATTGTAACTATCCCAGTAATTTATTTTTCCATGATTACCAACTTGTGCTGCCAGCTTTAACTGTGTTTGAGGATGGATGCCACAGCCCCCTGAGAGAAGGTGGTGGTCCCTCACCTTGTGAATGGTTTAGTCTCATTCAGAAAAATAAAGGGCACCCATAATTGTCTCAGAATGACTCCAGATTAATGACAACACCAGCTTCAGTCCTATCAGGAACAACAAGGAGACCAACACGTTAGAGCAAGGGAGGTCTTCTTCCTAGCAAATGGCTATATCCTTCAACCTTCACTGAAGGAGAATCTTTCAGTTATAAAGAGTAATGGAGAAGAGGAGGAATAACCATTAATCCTGAAGAAAGCCTGCCCAACATAATGCATGCCCAGCTCTGCATGGAGGTTCAGCCATACACAGGGTCCTGATCTACCTCCTTCTGCTCTCAAGATCACCAAGGGCAAAACAAAAAAAAACCATCAGCACCCAATGGTAAATTACTGTCACATTCCTGGGCTCATGAACAGCTTTCCTGATAATTCTTGTAGAACATCACTGGTTCCCATAGAGCAAGGATTTAATTTGGGAAGGACTGGTCATATTTTGCATGGGTCAAGAAATTCAGATATCTGTTTCTGAAGCAAACATGAACTGCTCCTTCTCCCATCAGACGTTTATCCACATGCTCTTCATGCATGAGTAGCACTGCCTTTATGATCAGCTGGCTCATGGTTTCTAACTGGTGTTGATCTCTAGGGTTTGGGACAGCCTGATCCCAAGGATGCCACCTCATCCACCCAGTCTGTGCTTCCCATAGAGGTAGGCATTCAGCAGAGGACATCCAGAGGTAGATCCACACCTTGGAATAGTATCACATCCAGGTCAAGAACATCTGATTGGTGCTCTACCAAAGAGAAACTCCATGCCCTTACATAGATGTGGCCTTCCTAAGCTGCTCTAGCTCCCCTATAAAGACAGGTACAGAGCTGGGTTGTTCAACCTGGAGAAGGCTCTAGGGACACTTTCCAGTTCTAGAAGGAGACCTACAAGAAAACTGGAGAGGGACATTTCACAAAGCCATGTAGTGGTAGGAGAAGGGGTAATGGCTTTAAGCTGAAGTGGGTAGATAGAGAGTAGATGCAAGGAAGAAATTCTGCACTGGGAGGGTGGTGAGATGTTTGAACGAGTTGCCCAGAATGGTGGTTGTGTTCAAGGCCAAGTTGGATGAGACTTTGAGAAACCTGAAGTGGTTTCTGGTGAAGTGGTGTCTGCTCTCTGCAGGGGACTAGGTGGTCTTTAAATGTTCCTCACAACCCAAAGCAGGCACTTGCAATGGGATTGGACAACTGAATCAGCCAAGTGTTTGATGCACGCAGCCTCCAGCATGGCTTCCATGTAGTGTCCCAACCAGGATTCACTTGAATGGCTCTGTTCATCACAGCTCACCATGAGGAATTAACTGCAACCACCTCCAGCCATCCAGGCTTGGCAGAAGCAACATTGCTTATGCTTGTCCCAGATGAAGAGGACATTTGCTCAGGTTGATCTGTGCCCAGGAACTGTCTGAATCATGAAGACGTTACAAGTCCCAGAGTGTCTTGTTCCAGCGCTAGGAAACAGTGGCAAAACTCAACTACATGGGCCCATGAACATTTACCCATAGATATGGAAAGTTGGATCCAACATCTGCTTTAACTTCATGAAATGGAGGGAGATGGCTGAGTAGAGAGAGCCATGCACATGAGAAAATTCAAGACGTTCCCTTCACTTAAGAGCTAATTTGCAGATACTAAGCCCAGGAGAACTTGGACTGAACGTGGAGACAATCTCTCAATGTGGATGAGAGACAAATCAGGAAAGAGGAGGTGGAGGTTTGCTCATCTCCCCAAATCTCTGCTGCAAATATGAAGACATGAAGTGGTCTTTGTGGAGCCGTAGAGTTTATCACTCACTTTGGCAGCTGAACTCAGCAATCTTAGAGGTCTTTTCCAACCAAAACAATTCTATGATTCTATGACTCACTGATCTCCCAGAGAGCAAAGAGAGGGGAGAAGTTTTCTCCTGCAAACCTCTTATAGCCAAACAAAAAAAAAAAAAGGGGTGGGGGTGGACATGTTTAATGATATTGAAGCGTGCCTCAGATACATTTCAATGTCATTGGATTTTCAGTGCTCAAATTCTTTTCCTGATTCCAAGAAATTAAACAATCCAGAATGAAATTCATTAGAAGAGACATTTTCATTTTTCAACTGGGAACTATTCAAATCCATCTCAAATAAGGAGGGGAAAAAAAAAAACCACAAACAAGAAGAAGGAAGGGGGAAAAAAATGAAAAGAAAAAAAGGCAAAACTTGCAACCAACTTGGAGCATTCCTAATTGAAACAAAATATTGTACCAGCTCATGACCAAACATCTCAATTGGCCAAAGTCTATTTTTTTTTCCCCAAATAGTCAATCTGCTGAAGCACATAAAAAAGTAATAATTTCCATTCCAATCCAATTTCAAGAACAATGATGAACCTGATGGGTTTTTATCCATCCTGCTTTAAGCACACATGAAGATTCTCTGTCTATAGTTCCCTTCTGACGTTCTGCTAATCTCTGAAGCCACATCTGTCCACGAACCCACAGATTTGACCAGCATGGTTGCATCACTCTCAGGAGCACCATGCACCATTACCCGTACTGATCCTTCCATAACTTCACTTCATCCCCAACTTCAGCTGATTGACTTCAAACTCTCTTCCATCCTTTGTTCTCATGTGGTGCTGGCTTTGACATGGTCCCCAAAGAGATTTGGGCCAACAGGTTCAAATGTGGGATGGACTTTTTCCCAGTTCCTTTCTCTGAAGCAAATGTATATTCCTGGCTACTCCCTCCTTGCAGATAACCAGATCATGCTATGGCCTATTTTCCCCATGAGGACATCTCCTCATTCTGGTACTGAGTTCAACCACAGATGGAGCTTTTCCCATGGACATTAGGGTTGGACCACACCTGGAAAACATGTTTATTCATAGAGGTGCTCTGAACATGGAGCTGCTCAGAGGGTTGCTCCATCAAATCCCTTTTGCTCACAGAGAAGAACCCAGAAGAAAGGACATTCATCTGCTTAAATGAGAGATGGTAGATGTCTCCACACTTGAGAACATTCCAGGTCAGGTTGGGGTTCTAGGTAACCTGATGAGTTGGAAATGTCTCTGCTTACTGCAGGGGTAGTGGACTACATTCCACTTAAAGGTCCCTTCCAAGCCAAAACATCTTTTGATTGTGTAATCTGACCAAGACTGGTCTGGATCAGTGTCAAGTGCATGATGCAGCCCACTCAAGCTCTTTCTGCTGGAGACTTTGCATGGAAAGATGTGGATGGAGTCAAAGATTTCTCTGCAGCCACATTTACGCAGCACCAACAGGGGTGTGAGCACCTGTTCCCTACAAGCCCATCCTCCTGCCCTACCCAAGCTGTTCAACCGAAGTGCTGTTGACTACCTGGCAACTGGAGGGACTTGGGCAACTGGGAAATTGGGAAGGAACAGATTTTGTTTGGACTTTTTGGGTTTTGTTTTAATCATAGCATTTCACCTGGAAGCCCCACACCAGCTCTCCAACCACTTCTCATCTGATGAAGTTACACCACCTCACCAACTCCAGATGTTACCTTATGCAAGCATCAGAAATGTTGAGAAGGAATTCAGGGGTGGATTCCTGAGCACCACTTGAATGTCCACTGCATGCAAAACAGCAGGAGGGGAGGCAACATGAGAGTCTGGTCCAAACTTCAACTATTCTTGTGAACACAGCCTGTGGTAGCTGATCTGTGGCCATTTGTCTCTTCCAGCAGCTTGTTGACTGGGACATCTCCACACTCTGCACCCAAAGGTGTTAATAGTTGAACAGACCTGTGTTGAAACACAGAAGCCATCACAGAGGTGCCACCAGCTGCTGCTGCTGCTGGGCCTGATTCAGCTCACAAAGTGCAGACTGGAACAGAGCTCAGGTCCTTTGACAGTACCACACCACCTTTGTTAGGTTGTCCAAGCCTCACAAATCCCTGATGCAATCAGAGATACCATGACCAGAAATTTGGTGTCGACTGATGACCCTTTATATCAGAGAGAGCTGTAAACAACTTTGGAGATGTTCCTTTGGCTCCTCAGATTGCATTCATGCCAGCAAGCCATACAGGACGAGGGAATGGTGCAGACCATCTGTGCGTGGGCCTATCCCTGTTGTCCAAGGCTGCTTGGCACTTCTTAAGAGAAGACACCAAGACAGGATAGGCTGGAGTGAATCCATCATGGCAACAACTGATGCTGTAGTCAGGAAGATGTGCAGTTGGGGCAGGGAGCCCATGCCTCCTTTGGCTTTGCAAGGCTCAGAGCATGGAAGAGCCTCTCTTCAAGGGGGTACTATCACGTGTACCATTAGAATGAAATAACAACCCTGCCTGGGGTTCCTACAGGGCAGCTTCACAGACCTTCTAGAAACAACATATAGAGTGCAAAGAGAGTGATACTTGCAGAAGAGGCAGCCTTCACCTATCTGCCTCATCCAAGTAGAAAGTATGATGGTGGGCAATGGGATGAAACACCCAATAGGTGAGGTAGAAACTCACGCTAGAAGATGAAAATCAGGAATGTGAGTTTGCAAAGGAGACAATGACAGAGAACCCAAATTTTAGAATTGGTAGAAAGGAAAGAAAGGGGAAAGGGACATAAAACAAGACACGCTGAAACCAATTCACAGATGCCCCACCCCCCAGGAGGTGTTCAAGATCAGGCTGGATGAGGCCTTGAGTAATCTGGTCTAGTGGAGGGTGCCTTGACCAGTGGCAGGGGATTGGAACTACATGATCTTCAAGATCCCTTCCAAGCCAAACCATTGTATGAATTTACAAATTCTTCCAGAGTTCTGTGGTCTGCAGAGGTGCAAGAAGCAGTAATTTGCTCTGTTGACCATTTGGAAGAGGACAGAGGTCTATGACACAAGTCATCTCTCTGTCTCTCCCTCCTTCCCTCTCAGACAATCAAGAGAATTAAGTTTGCAGAGTTCTGTAGGAGGCATCGGGCGTCAGATGCAATTAGTCACCCGCTGCATCATAATTACTGCAAATGGTCCATTAAAGGAAAATTATCATCAATATGATATTATCAGACAGCAGGGAAATGAATAAAGGAAAGTGCTTATTCCTCCATTGTCCTGGTAATGGAGATGTCTTTGAAATTGATCATGTGAAGGATGCCACCTCACTTGGGGACTGACACCCAAACAGGAGCTGCCAAAGCCTTCAAGAGGTGTGTGGACATGGCACTTCAGGACGCGGTTTAATGACCAGAGTGGCTTTGGGTTCATGGTTGGATTTGATGATCTTGGAGGCCTTTTCCAACCAAAACCAGTGCTATGATTCTATGATTCCATTATACTGGTCAGAGGTGCAAATATAGAGCATGGAATCATAGGATCATGGAATCACAGGATCAGAGAATCAGAGAATACATGAATCAGAGAATCATTTGTTTCAGTTGGAAAAGATATCTAAGACCACTGAGGCCAACCATCAACTCAGCACCACCATGCCCACTAAACCACAGAATCACAGAACCATTTTTTTTTGGTTGAAAAAGGTCTCTAGGATCATCAAGGCCAACCATCAACCCAGCACCACCATGCCCACTAAACCATGTCCCAAAGTGCCATACCTACATGTTCTTTGACAGCCTCCTGGGATGATGACTCCAACACATCCCTGAGCAACATATTCCCATGCCTGACCAATCATAAGGCTGGAAAAGACCTCTAAGATTACCAAGTCCGACTGACAACCCAGCACTGCCATGACGACTAAACCATGCACCTGAAGCTGATTGTCCAAGCAGTAGATGGTGAGAATAGATTTAGACTCTTGGGCAAGGTGTCTTCTTGGTTCAGGACACCCTTGCACCACTATGCCTTCTGCCCAAGGGATCCAGAGTAACCTTCACAGAATCACAGAATCCTAGGGGTTGGAAGGAACCTCTGGAGACCATTCAGTCTAATGCCCCTGTTAAAGCAGGGTCACCCACATTAGATTGCACAGAATCACAATGTTCAGGTAGGTTCTGAATCTCTCCAGAGAAGGAAACTCCACAACCTCTCTGGACAGCCTGCTCTAGGCCTTCAGTACCCTCAAAATGAAGAAGTTTCTTTTTATATTTAAGAAGAACTTCTTGTGCTCTAAATTGTGCCCACTGCCCCTTGTTCTATGACTGGGCACCACTGAAAAGTGTTTGGCTCCATCCTTGTGACACTTCTTGATGTCCTTGTGACATCCTCTTCTGCAGATGCTGCTTTAAACTCAGTGCCATCGAAGTTTAATGGAGAAGAATCCAAGCCTACAAGCAAACCCTAAAAAGGAAACCTTTTCCTCCATGGCTGTGCTTGGGCATGAGGGGATCAGACTTGCACATCATGGCAAAACTTTTGAACTCATCCTGCTGAAATTGGACCAAAAATTCAGAAAAATATCAACTAATTGCAGCTCTGGATCAGCAAAGGTTGTGGTTTTGTTCACTGTTGGGCTCTGAGTGTTGAACAGCTCTAGAAACTTTAATTTCCACCTTCACAGCTGGGAAACAGAGAGCGGGGGACATTGGTGCTGGATAAATGAATCAGAGAATGAATTACGTTGGAAGGGATCTTAGTCATGAAGTTCAATCCCTATGAATGACCCACACCCAGGATAACATGAAGTGTCCTGCAAAATGAGAAAAACAAGGAGACCACTAGATGAAATCTGACTCCTGTGGGTCACCAAGAGATGTCCTGGGTGCTCAGACCACCTGAATGAAGTCTCTCCACAAGACATAGTCTGTCTTGCTGGAAAATCCCACGCTTAAGGGCTGGGAGGTTTAACACCCAGTGCTGTGGTTACAAAAGTCTCTTCAGACCTTCAAAATGGTCATCAAAAGTCAGAGACCCATTCTGAAGGTCCGAAGACAGCAGGGTCCTTCCAGAGCTGTGCGACATGCTGCAACCATATCTGGGCTTTGAATGGTTACTGAAGGAGAGGAATAGAGCAGGAAAGGTCAAATCTTGTTTCACACATTAAGACAGAGATCTTCCACCTAGGACCTTCAGGCCATGAAGGCTAAGGAAATTACAGAAGCCTTTTCCAGCAGAGAGATCAAAACCTTTCACTCTCTCCAATATGGGCAGTGGAGCTCCTGCAGCCACTGAATTTCTGGTAATTAATTGGACATAGTCAAATGACCTGCTACAACAGGGCTGCTTTTTCCCTTCTCCAACACATCAGTGCCCAGACACAGTGGTCTCTTCTCCCTATTATCAAGTGATAGAATGAGAGGAAATTGACCAAAATTGTGCCGGGGAGGTTTAGATTGGATTTGAGGGAAAATTTCTTTACTGAAAAGGGTGGTCAGACACTGGAACAGGCTGCCCAGGAAGGTGACAGAGTCACCATCCCTGGAGGTGTTCCGAAAGCAGGTAGACATGGCATTTTGGGACATGGCTTAGTGGCCACGGTGGTGCTGGGCTGATCGTTGGGCTAAATGATCTTAGAATCATAGAATCATAGAATCATCATAGAACAGTTTTGGTTGGCCTCTAAGATCATCAAGTGCAACCAAACCAATTCAATGATTCTAAGACACCAGAGTGCAAAGGACCCTTGTGATGACCCTTATGGTAGATGAGCTCCATCCAGGTCAGCCAAGCTCACTATTTAGTTCTTCATGCTTTACCAAGAGTGCCCTGTCCCAAGAAGATCCAGGACAGGTAGCCTTCAGAGAAGAGTGAGCATCTGGCCAGGGCAGGCATACGCCTGCGGGTCCAGGTTTGGTGAAGCATCACGGAGCTGCCATCGGTCTCAAGTGTAGAAAATAGTCAGTGAAGGGAGTAAAGCGGATCTGCTGCTATTCATTTCACAGCTGTAGTGGGATTAGTGGAACGAGGGCGCTGGGGTAAGCTGCCCCTTTTATCTCATTCAAACATGTTGCTAATTCAGCAGAGCACCGCAGCCAGGAGCAGCTCCCAGCCTAATCCACTGTATCATTCTCACCCAGCGTGAAGAAACGAGAATTTTAATCCGCTCCCCAACCCCCCCTCCACCCCATCAGCTGCTCCAGTGAGATCTGCCTGGCCTAACCAGGCATGGGGACCCACTTCGTGCCTGGCATTGCTTGCCTCTACCCCCTTGATTGGTTTTCTGGGAGATGGAAGAGGTGGCATCTTAGTTGTGGGTCCCATCCTCTGCTCTGTGGGTTGAACTGGGATGCTGGTGGTCCCACGCAATCCCAGGTTCTTGGGTGGCTATGGGAACAAAACACTGAGAGCATCAAGGGTAAATGCATCTTGAGGGGCTTCAACTGGCAGCTTCGGGGTATGAGTTGGATTGTCCTAAGGATCTTCTTTGAAACTGAGGAAGACAGCAGCAGAGAGGTGGTGTTACTGTGGCAAACAGCAAAGCACCATGCAAAGTGATATACTGGCCAAGACAGACCTCCAGACCTGGGAATTTAGGAAGAGGACAAACCAGCAAGTGACAGAAGATGTAGTGTCCAGGTCTCAACACCTCGTGGCTCTCCTTTGAATTCTGCAGGGGGGTCAGAGATCACCTTCCAGGCAACATCA
Organism: Ramphastos sulfuratus; assembly: GCA_013399055.1. NCBI lineage: Eukaryota > Metazoa > Chordata > Aves > Piciformes > Ramphastidae > Ramphastos > Ramphastos sulfuratus. The sequence goes on along the minus strand of WBNM01010590.1, from coordinate 40,762 downwards.
ATCTTTCAAAGGACATGCAACAACCTGGGAGATGTCTTCCTTCCCCTGGAAACACAGTCCCTAAACCATCTTCCACCACAAGAAATGCCATTTGAGATACTTCCTTTATAAAAGCCAGACTTCTTCACCCACAGACATTTCAACCACACTTTGATTCCCAAGGATATACTGATCCACAGCCCCATCCCACATTTTCATAGAATTGTTTCAGTTTGAAAAGACATCTAAGATCATCAAGTCCAACTGTTGTCCTAACACCGCCATGGCCACTAAGCCATGTCCCAAAGTCCCATGGCACTGTAAGAACCAAAACCTCATGGACCAACATGACAGACGACAAAAATGAGGTGGCTCTGACTTGCCATGTGTCACACAATTGGTAGACTCTGAAGCTGGAGCTGAAATACAGAGTCTGAGCACAGAGAAGAACCCAAATGTTTTGGTTGTGATCCTTCAAGATCATCAGGCAGGATGTTTAAGACCAGGCTGGACAAGGCTTTAGGTCTAGTGAAAGATATCCCTGCCTATGGCAGGGGAGTTGGAACTGAATGATCTTTGAAGTCCCTTCCAACTCAAGCCATCTTATGATTCTGTGATTTCCAAACCCTGTTGTAGACCTTTGTAGACCGAATCCAGCCCTAAGCACAGCTCAGTAAAAACTCATCTCGGCTTCTGTATAAGAGGGTGTAGACAAGAGGGTGTTAGGATACCTCTGAATCCTTCTTTGCACCAAACATCACAAGGTGGTGACAGCAGAGCTTCCTAAAGCATCAACATTTATGAACCTTGAAGTCACCTTCAACCTGCTCACATTCTGTGGGCCGTTTTTTGGTATTGATAGCTCTACATTGTGCATCTTGTTTCTCCACCAAAGAGCTAGGATGTGCCTCTGAGTTTCCTCACATTATACCAAGTGATCCCCTGCTAGGTTCTTCCTTACAGTGTAGAGGTTCTTCAGAGCTTCCCTGGTTCAAGTCAAGCACAAAACTGTCAGTACTTGAGACTCAGGGCAGTCTGAAGCCCAGTACAAGGTTAAAGCAATGCAGAAGATGTACAGATCAGCCCACCAAATCCCATCAGTACAGCAAACCCAAATGAGTCATACCACTGACTGAAGAAAGGTCATCTAGTCCAACCTCCCTGCAGTAAACAGGAACATATTCAACTCAAGCAGGTTGCTCAGAGCCCCAGACAACCTGACCTGGAATGGTTCCAGGGATGGGGCATCTACCATCTCTCTGAGCAACATGGGCCAGGGTCTCACCATCCTCATCATAAAAAAATCTCTTCTCTCTCTCCAGTCTGCGTCTTCTTTTAGTTTCAAACCATCACCTCGGTCCTGTCACAAGAGGTCCTGCTAAAATAGTTGTCCTAATCTTTCTTATAGACATCCTGTAAGTAGTGAAGGCCTCAAGAATGTCTCCCCAGATCAGACCTGGTGCATTGCAGCTACATGCAATTCTGAAGCATCTGAAACACCTCCAAAGACAGGTAGATGGGCCAGAGAGAAGGACTGGGCTGGCTGCTCCTTTACACAGCACCAGGTTGGTCTCAGTCCTCTGCATCTCTCAGGGAATGGCCAAGGACACAGTGCTCCCATGGGATAGTTCCTCAGGGACATGCCACCTGATTTACCATGAGACAATTCCTGTTCTTCCCAGAACTTTTGGAATCGAGGTTAAAAAACCCAAATTCACCCACCCTGACCCCAGCCTGCCTGGTTCAAGTCTTCTCAAACACCTCCTTCCCCACAAATCCCTGAACCTCTTCAGGATGCACACCAGTAAAAAGTGTATTAATAACACCCCCCACATATCTCCACTCCCTCCCACTCTCTGATGGGCAATGAAACCTCCCTGAATTATCCCACTCGGCATGCTTACGATTTAATTACATTTAAAGTCAATCAAGAGCTTCTGGAGCTGAGTGGTTGTTAAAGAGCTTGTAGGGGAGGGGTGGGAGGAAAGGATGGGACAAAGATCCCCCCCTCCCCGAGCTGATGTACACACACATCTTCTGCAAAATCATTAACAGCAATCTATTTTCTGACACACACACACAGACACACACACCCCTTCTCATTCCTCCTCCACCCTGCCCATTTTGCTGAGTTTTCTGGGCTTTCTGAGGAGCAATCCCTTACCAAAAAGTCCCACAGGGAATTACGGGTGGAGTGGGTCAAGGATGGAGGTGGAGGAAGGTTGGAAAGAGGATGGATAAGGCAGGCAGGCAGGCAACAACCTTCTCTGCTCCCCCACCACCTCCACCCCAGTGTCATTGAGGGATAGCACGCGTCGTGGTTTTAATTAGGTGGAGGTAATTGCCTCAGTGCAGAATAACAGCGTTGGAGCTGGTGGGAAGGGAGAGGGGCTTCAGGCTTGGCTGCCCCCAGGAGCTGGGGGAGGGAGGGTTTTGTTGGGTGGAGGACTTGGAGTGAGTGATGAGATTAATTCATTGCTCCAAAAGGACAAGGGCAAGTGGGGTGGCTTAACCCTTGCACCCCTGTGCTGTGAATGAGCCTGCTTGTGTCAAAAGGCAGGAGGGGAGAGGGTCCAGCCATAAGGAACAAATAGGTCCGGTGGGTTCCCACGGTCCTCTTGGGTTCTGCTGTGACTCCCTGCAGTGTTTCCTATGGGGCAGGCTCAGAGCACCCCAAGGATGCAAAACACAGGGGTAAAGAGTTTGCTCACTAAAAGAAATCAGAATTATGTTCCCTCAAAGCATGAGCAGAACAGGGTGGGAGGATTGCCTCATGTCCCTGCACATCACACTCCACAGCCTGGGTATCACCACATGCAGCAGAGTCCCTTGGGACAACCCGGAGCATGGCCAAGGAGTCTGGTGTGTTCACACGCTGTGCCAAAAGAGCTTATTACACAGGAAGAAACAAGACCTCTGGAGCCCTGACCTCACCTCTGCTCCTTGCCCTCCCAGTCCCAGTGGGCAAACCCTTCCTGAACTCTGGAGACACACAAGTTAAGCACTGGAGCATGATAATTGATTGTCTCCACCAGCAGATCACAATAGAGGTCACATCCATGGAGTTTATGGGTGAAACATCCTGCTCTCACCAGACCCTAACCATGTCCACAAGCCACTCAGGACCACAGCACCAGCCTGGATGGAAAGGGTCTTAAACCCAGTGCTAACAGTTAGGAATGGTAACTGAAGGTCCATGCTGTGGTCCTGGTCAGTGTGCAAATCCAGATGACAATGATTGTACCTCGAGATGTTCCTGGGTGTGTTTCCCCCTTGGAGGCTTTCCTGTCAGCAGATCAGAGCTGACTCAGGAGCTCACTGTGCCCTGAGCACGCCAGGACACGGGGTCTCTTTGGAACAAATGCTCTGAAACCTCCTCCCACAAGGGCTGTAGCTACTCGAACATCTCCCACATAGCCCCAGCAGCTGGGATAAATATTTATGAGGGATGTCAGTGTTGGGTTTCAGGACACACGCCAAACACTAACCACTTGAGGTTAGCAAGAAACTGCCCCCATTGGCATATTATTGGATAATTGTCCATTACAGGGGCTGACTCCTTCCTTCCAAGCAGATGGGAGGAGACGTTCTCAGAGACAGGATATTGGATGAGATAGTGGCATCCCCAACATTCCTTGATGATTGCTCATAAAATTAGCCATCCCTTCAAAACATCCCTCCCTTGTCGATATTTAATGGCAGGCTGCTGGAAGGGGGAGAGGCCATGCCCAGCTTCCTGCTGCTTCAAAAGGCTGCTGAGAAGGTTGCCTGGGGGGAGTTGCACAGCCCTGTCCCAGCTTTCGCTTTCCATCCCAGTTAGGAACTCCATCATGAGCCACAAAACCACTCACTGTTATCTTCCCCTTCTGCAGCACAGAATCACAGAATCTTAGAATGGTCTGTTTGGAAGAGAACTTTTAAGGTCATTTCATCAAATTCCATTTGCATAGGCAAGGACACTACACCAGGTTGCTCAAAGCCCCATCCAGCCTGGCTTTGAACACTTCTGAGGCAGAGCATAGAATCATAGAATCACAGAATAGTAAGGTTGGAAGGGACCTCAAAGATCATCTAGTTCCAACCCCCTGCCATAGGCAGGGACACCTCCCACTAGTACAGGTCACTCAAGGCCTCGTCCACCCTGGCCTTGAACCCCTCCAGAGAGGGAGCAGCCACAACCTCCCTGGGCAACCTGTTCCAGTGCCGCACCACCCTCACTGTAAAGAACTTTCTCCTAACATCCAGTTCAAATCTCCCCTCGGCCAGTTTAAACCCATTGCCCCTTGTCCAGTCATCCACAACTTCTCTGGGAAGCCTGGTCCAATGTCTCACCAGTGAAAAAATTCTTCCTAATACCCAATCTTAAATCTCTCCTCTTTCAGTTTAAAGCCATCACTCCTTGTCCTGTCACTGTATGGCCTGGTAAAAAGTCCTTCACCAGGTTTCCTCTAGCCCCTTCTAAGTACTGGAAGGCCACTATAAGGTCTCTCTGGAATCTTTTCTTCTGCAGACTGAACAACCCCAACATGAACCTCTTGCAGCAGGTTCAGAGGAGGCCACCAAAAAATTATGCGAGGGCTGGAAGCCCTCTGCTCTGAGGCCAGGCTGAGAGAGTTTGGGTTGTTCAACCTGCAGAAGAGAAAACTCCAGGGAGACCTTCTGGAGTTAAAGGGGAGGACTTAAAGGGGGCTACAGGAAAAGCTGAGAAGAGACTTTTTATCAGGTCCTGTCTTGACAGGACAGGAGGCGATGGTTTCAAACTAAAAGAGGGAGATTTAGACTGGATACCAGGAAGAATTTTTTCACTGTGAGGGTGGCCCAGGTTGCCCAGAGAGGTGGTAGATGCTCTATCCCTGGAACCATTCCAGGTCAGTTTGTCTGGGGTTCTGAGAAACCTGCTCCAGTTGCAGATGTCCCTGCTGACTGCAACAGGGGCTGGACTAGACGACCTTTGAAGGTGCCTTCAAATCTAACCCATTCCACCATTCTATGATGGCAATCAGATAGACAGCGAAGAGGCCCCTTCTGTGCTTGAAGAACTTCTTTTTTTCCAACCTTAAAGATTCTACGATTCTATATGTGTACACCTGGTGCTTAAGGAAATGATTTTGTGGTTACATGCAGATGGAGTTGATGGTTGGACTCAATGACCTTAGAGTCATTAGAGGTTTTCTCCAACCTTACTCTATGATTCTGCTCTGTGATTGTGTTCTGTATCTTTTGTTTTGTTTGATAAGATCTTGGCCCCGCTGATGTTTCCTCTGGATTTAAATGTCTTCCTTGAATAAATAGCAGCAGATCCTCTATAGGTATCTAAATATACATGCATAAAATTCATTTGCAACAATAAGAGAAGTGATGACCTGGCAGTTTCCCTCCCCGCCTGTCAAACCTTCCTCCGCAGCACCGAGAGGATGGATTAGAAATGGTTTGATGTATGGATGGGTGAAGGGATGAAGCAACCAGAAGTGGATGGAGGGGAGATGCCTCTTGTCAGTGTGCTTCAGTTCTCAATTTTACAGACCTAAAATATTTAGGCTGCTGAAAGCTTTTCTGCTTTCAAAGATGGCTCCAAGTGTAGCTGCTCAGCAGGTCTAAATTTGCTGGCTTGTTTTCATGGCTTTGATGCATGAACTTTTCTCCCCCACATTCCCACGCTGATGCTGGTTGTCAGTGGGGACCTACCCCAGAGCAAGGCCCCACTGAGAACTGGTTTCTCCTGCAACGGAGGAGAACATCTCTTTCAGAAGGATGCTGCTATAAAATGCCTCTTGCAGACCTACACGACTATAGGGTGTCCCACCCAAAGAGACTAAATGTCCCTGGAAAAGCTTTCTGCTTCTCCAGATCTTCTACTCCTACTACAGTGACACACCCAAACCAGGAAACCAGTATGGGAGGTGTGTACTGGATGGACAAACATACCCAGGGAATAGGTTGCCTGTGGAGGTGGTGGAGTCACCATCCCTGGAGGTGTTCAAGAAATGCCTGAACATGGCATTTCAGGACATGATGGTCTCGACCTCAATGATATTAGAGGTCTTTCAGAACCAAGACAATTCTGTGATTCTATGGATTCTATGACTCTAAGATCCACTGTTTGTCCATTCCATGGGCTCCTACACCTGCTTTATGATGCTGCATCACACAAGGCCAAGCATACATTTTCATTTCCAAGATAAGATGGACTTGACTGGAGGGCTAAGGCTGAACTCTTTCTCAGCATGGTCTGGACAGGACACCCATGAACATGATGGGGAAGGTGACAAGAGCTCTTGATCTCCAGAACAGATATCTCCGAGCACTTAGAAATGCCTCTCTGGGATCCTGAGTACAACTCCATCACAATAGGTACAGAGATGCCAGAGACAGAGATGGAAAATGAAGGAGCAAAAGACTCCAATGACAAGGCTCTTGGGCCACTTTGGCAAACACCACACGTCCATGAGAGGCCACAGACCAACCACACTGCCCCACAGAAAACATCACATGAGAATAAAAAGATACCTGTCACAAGATATGCCCATCCAGCCACCTTCATCACATCTCCATATTTTCCTCTTCAACCCATCATCTGCCCAAAGTAAATTTGATTCTATCTCCAGAAAATAATTAACCAGCTTGGAACATTTCCAGAGTGCTCCTTTTGACACTTATCCAACACCTTGTCCCAAAGTGCTTTGCAGGAGTTGGATCTGGGTATCTGACCCTGGCAATCTCAGCTAAGGCGGCACCATAGATCTTTTAACAGCAACACAACAGAGTCAAACAGGTTGTAAAGTCTAGATGATACTACGAAAGAGCCCACCAAAAAGGTTTTAGAGCAGAATGGTCTTAAATCTGTATGTATCTATATGATGTTTTCCTTAGAATCATAGAATGGTTTTGATCGGAAGAGGCCTTTAAGACCATCAAGTCCAACTGTTAACCCAGTACTGCTCAACACACCTCCAAACTACATCCCTCAGCACCACATCTGCATGGCTTTTTAATCCCACCAGGGATGGTGAATCCACTGCTGCCCTGGGCAGCCTGGGACAGGGTTTGGCAACCTTTTCAATGAAGAAATTTTTCCTAATATTCAGCTTAAAATTCTCCATAAACCTCCCTTCTTGCCTTACCCATTAACTTGAGATGAAGACACCACCCCTTGGGTGTCCTTGCTGCTGAAGTTTGTACTGGGTAGAAGAGGGATGTAACTAGAGACCAGGAAAAGATGGACAAAAGGAAGGTTATTGCAGCAGTTGGAATGCCTTCCTCTACCCACAGATCCTGCCACCACTCCAAAAGTTTTGCTAAGCATGGAGCTCTGGCCACTCCAGCCACCCACAGCACTAATACAGAGAGTGCTCTTTCATGTAGTGTTGCTTTGGCTTTCCAGGATCTGAGGAGGACTCTGACATACAGCATCTATCTCAGGCATCTATTGATCCCCAGCTGTATAAAAATGATTACACTTGACCCAAGACTGACCTCACTTTGGTGTCTGAGCTGGAGAGGAGGATGAAGCTGCTCAGCTGGGCATGGGCTATGGAGGGAGATGTCTCAACAAGGATGTGCAATTGAGCAACACAGCATGAAGGTAAGTGGAATGTACTGGGTGAGGAGAGACTCCACCTCCGTCCTGCTGGCACCTCCTGGCCCTTATGAAGCTCCTGTTAGACAATGTGTGTCTGCAGCTGCTGCGTGCTGTGGCAATAGGACAGGGGGCTAAGGTTTTAAACTACAGCAGGGTAGATTTAGATTGGACATTAGGAAGAAATTCTTCACTATGAGAGTGGTGGGACACCAGAATGTGTTCCCCAGAGAAGTTGTGGACACCTCATCCCTGGAAGTATTTAAGACCAGGCTAGATGAGACAATCTGGTCTAGTGGGAGATATCCCTGCTAATGACTGAGGGGGATTGAAATNGCCTCAAACCAGCACATGGAGTTACTCAGCAGGGATTTGAGTGGAGAATTTAAAGGCAGTTTTGGCCAAAACTGGCACTTTCTAGGCAGTTCAGCCAAACTCAGAGCAGTTAAGAAGAATGGGAATTGAGGATGTTCCCATGCACATGAGAGGATCAACACAGATTGCTGTGGCCCTGGGGAAGATAGTAGCTTGTATAGCTGCTTTCCACCAGAATAAATTTGGGATCTTCTCAATGGTTATCAGCATCTCGAGGGTTGGGGACAAAAGGATAGGGCCAGATTCTTTTCAGTGGCATCCAGCAATAGCACAAGGGGCAAAGGGCACAAACTGGAACATAAGAAGGTCCCATCCAAACATGAGGAGAAACTTGTGTCCTGTGAGGGTGCTGGAGCCCTGGAGCAGGCTGCCCAGAGTGGTTGCAGAGTCCTCTTCTCTGGAGAGATTCCAAACCTACCTGGCCACTGTGATCCTGGGAAACCTGCTGTGAGTGAGCCTGCTCTAGCAGTAGGGTTGAACTAGATGATCTCCAGAGATCCCTTCCAACCCCCTCCACTCTGGGATTCTGTAAATCACTGCATATGTGGGCAGAAGAAGGAAAATTAATCTGGAAAACGTTGTCAAGGCCAGGAGAGCATCCAGACAGCCCAGTACAAGGATTCCTTGGAAGGACCCCTCAGGATCTGAAACTCTTGGGTTCATTAGGGAAACATAGATGAAGCCACGGGGATGTAAGATGCAAGGTAAAGGTTTGGCAGAACTGAAATGAGCTTTACTGTGGACTTGCTGGCAGATGGAAGGAGAAAAGGAACAATGGGGTTAGATAGCTCCCAGACAGGTAAAGATGAAGGGTGAGAGGAGACAAAGGCACCTGGAAACCACAACTGTACCTGTGGATGAGATGGAGAGACAGTCTTCATGCCTACTTCAAGCCAACCCTTAGACAAAGAAGTGGAGAGAGAAGAGACCTCTTTGCAGCATGATGTTTGCCATGAGTTGCATTAGCTCAAAGGTCTGGCATGACAAGGCTGGAAAAAATAGGTTGGACATTAAAAACAATTTCTTCATGGAAATGGTTGTCAAACCCTGGAACAGGCTGCCCAGAGAAACAATGAAGTCACCACCCCTGGAGAGATTGGGAAGCTGTGTAGAAGTGGTGCTGAGAGATATGGTTTAGTGATGACCATACAGTGCTGGGTTAATGGTCAGACTTGATGATCTTAAAAATCTTTTCCAGCCCAAACCATTCTACCACATAAAATGTTCCCATACAGAGCTGGACTTGGGTCCACTAGATCTGGTCCCACTGACACCATCACAATCTTCCAGCTTGACTGGTTACAGGAAGAGACCCTGCAAGACTCATCTCTGCCTCAGCCTACTTCTTTTGCCTAGATATTATCCTGGAGCATGAAAAAACCCTTCAAACAGAAACTAATCCTTTTGCAAACTGCCCTGAATTAGGACCTGAAGAAAGAGGCTGCCTCACAAGCATGGCCCTTGCCTGGAGCTCCCAAGCAGAGAGGGAAGAGAGGGATATCAACGGAAAGCTGGTGTTCTGCAGAGCTGGCTGCGCACACTTATTGGTGAGTTGAGTTGGGGAGGGCTTTGCTTCCAGCACAGGAGGGTTATCAAGGGATTTGCTGCTGTTTGCAAAACTTCTGCATGGATTGGGAGGGAGAGGGAGAGGTTTTCCAGCCGTCAGCAGAGCACGATTTAGCATCTGCAGAGTTGAAAATGACCCTTGTGATTACACCTACTTTAGGGGACCCGGATTTTAGATTTCTCCATGTGTTGGACAGAGATGCTCGTGCCTGCTGCTTGGGGGAGGGCTGAGTGGGAGGACAAAAGACTGGCTGAGGAGCAGGCCACTACTGAAGAAGTCCCTGCTCCAGAGGGAAAAGGCTGTGCTGCTCACAACTGCAATTAACAATCTCCTCAGACCTGTGATTCAGGACTGAGGATGGGATCATAGAACCAAAGAATCATGGAAACCCAGCATGGTGGGGGGTTGGAAGGGACCTCCAGGGACCATGCAGTCCAACCCCACTTGCTAAAGTGGAGTCACCCAGGATCACAATGTCCAGACAGAGAAGGAGTTTCTGCAAACCCTCTGGCCAGCCTGCTCCAGGATTCCAACACTCTCACAGCAAAGAACTTTTTCCTCATGTTCAGATGGAATCTCCTGCACTCCACTTTGTGCTTGTTGCCCCTTGTCCTGTCTCTGGATATCACTGGAAAGTGTCTGGCTGCATTCTCTTGACTCCTACCTTTAAGATATTGCTGAGCATTAAGCAGATCCCCTCTCATGCTGCTCTTCTGCAAGCTCAACAGCCCCAGGGCTCTCAGCCTTTCCTCCTCACAGAGATGCTCCAGGCCCCTCGGCATCTTCAGAGCCTTCAGTGGACTCTCTTCAACAGTTCCCTCTCTCTCTCTTGAACTGGGGAGCCCAGAACTGAACTCAGGACTCCAGATGTGGCCTTACAAGAGCAGAATAACAGTGGGGAGGGATCTGGGCACTCATTTCTCTCCTCTGGAAGCCAAGAGCAATTAATTTGGCGCTCAGTTTATCCCTGATGAACCTGTAGTAATCTGTGCGTGGAGTTCCTGGAGATTAGCATTAGAAAGATGGAGACTTATGAAGAGCTTTTTCTTAAAGAACATTTTACCTAAATTGTGTGCTTGGGGTTTGGGCTAAATGTCCTTTAAAGGTCCCTTCCAACCCAAACTGTTCAATGATTCTGTGAAAACTGTGGTCATATCTCATGTAAGAGGGACCTCTTCTAGAACACAGAAAAGAAATTGCAAAGAAGGAAAGGAAAGTATGTGATTAGGATAAAAACCTTCTCAGTGACAAGTCAGGTCTTTGCAGAGGAACATCCACATCTCAGCTGGACCATGTTGAGCATAAACAAGTCAGAAAGGAGGAGGAGAAAAGAGTGAAAACTCCTGGTCCTGTTTTGAGTTCACAAAGACCTTTAGAGTAGGTTAGCTTTTCTGAGTTGGCTTAAACATTGATAAAGTTGGGGAAAATACCTGCTTTTTAAAACAAGGAAGCCACCAAGGTCTGTACCCAAGATTAGGCCATGGTTTGTAAATGGGACTGGGTCTGGCTGGGCACAAGAAAATGAGAAAACCATGTGAGCAGAGTGAATGCTGCAACAAGCCTGGGTGACATGACCTGGGGATGCTTCAGGAGGAGCTTGCTGGCTCCCCAACACATGGAAATTGTACCCCAGACTAGCCAGGCAGGAGTCAAGGAACCAGGATTGTCACAAAGAGCAGGGAAGGATCCCAGAAAGTGCAGTTGTAGGAGCTCATAGTGTCCAGCACTGAGAGCAGAGGGAGTTTACAGGGAGACCTGTGCTCCAACCCTGATATGTCATTGACCCAAGGAGGAAAATTGCTCCAGAGCATCCTCCAGTGCCCATCTGGAGATGCAATCAAGCCACAGACAAGTCCTCCCAGCCATTTCCCCATGCTGGGAAGAAGAGGTGTCCATCCTTCTGGCCTGGTTGGCAGGTACATCTCAGCCAGGCACTGCTCTCCATTACTGGGGTGCAGGGAACTGGGTGAAGGCAACGACTGGTTCTCAAATGTCCTCCACTCTGCTTCCCAGCCCTCCCCTCCTACAAGGCACCTGCCACAGGGGGCCACTTGGCTTCCTCACCCTGAGAGCAGCGCCAGGTCCCCAGTCACTGTTAGAAGACACCCTGGCTGGCACCCAGGGCTGTCACTTGATGCACCACCACCTCCTGCTGAGAAGACACTGAGCTCAGTCCCCACCCACGGGCTTCCCCCAGGGTCACCACCACTAGCCCTGCAGCACGAGACTGGTTGGTGCACGCAGCTACTCACCAACAACAAGGTGCACGTTGCTCAGATTGGTCCCACTGCTGCACATCCAACCATAATGAAGTCATATTCAGAAGGTCCCCAGTGGAAAAGGATGGTGTATGGTGCAGCTGGGTTTGCAGTTGAGGTCTGTGCTGGGACAAGCCCTTCGCAGGGTACCAGGGCATGGAGCTATTTGGGTCAACAAGGGTTTGCGTCATGGAGAGAAGATGCCACCTCTTACCCAGGGGCCGCCCTGTGGGAAGGAGCATCTCCAAATTCCTGGAGGTATATTCTGACCAGCACAGACTGTGCTGGGAAACATAACAAGTCACGAGCTGCAGGGATCTTCTTACACCAACGGGGCTGAGAACCTGGCAGCAGGATGTGTGAGGCTGCAGCAGCAGATATCTTCTCATGCAGGGGGACAAAATATAGCAGACTCTAAACTGACACAGACAGAGGCCCCAACACCAGGCTAAGGTTTCATCCTGAAGGGACAGGTGGACCAAGGACCGCAGCTAGACTGCTGGACGCAGACTCAGGGCAACCACCTATCCAGAGGGGATGGTCAATCTGCCCACAACATTGAGGGTGGGAACAAGCAAGCCAGCCATCACCACTTCCCCCCTCCTGTGCTTCTTTCTTTGCCCCCTGCCTGTCCCCATACTCCCTCTCTGAAGCTGTTAGACCTCACACCCCATTGTGTTGTCCCAACACCTACTGCGTGGTTGCACCATCCCAATGAACAAAGATCAAGGTTAGATGGGCAGCCCTTGAGACATCACAATACTCATGCCTCCCACCAGACCTTTTGCATCCCAGTTCCAGGCCCAAAGCTTTGCCAGGAGCCATTGCCTCACTTTCAGGGCATAGAGCAGCCCAAAATGTCCTTGGCAAGCTGGTACCAGCATGAGGTCTCTGGCCATTTTTTTCTCCACAACCTCTCCTTCTCTGAGAACAAGAAGGGTCCTTGATGCACTGAGGTTGGCTGCTGACACCGTCATTTCATAGACTCCAATTGTCTATTTTATCCAACAATTCCCTTTATTGGGCTTTTTTGTTTGTCCAGGAAACCAAATCAATAGAGTGTCCTGAGGAGAACACTGGCTTTGTGTCCTCTTCTTCTCCCCAAAGGGATCTGTTTTCCTACTGCACCCATGTACCCCACTACAATGGCTGGGGCCAAAGGTCTCAAAGCTGGAGGGGATCTCTGGTTGTCTGGTCATCACTGAGGGTCATGCTGGTAGGGATGTTTCCTTCTCAGGGTGGGAGGCCAGGCTGAGAGAGTTGGGGTTGTTCGGCCTGGAGAAGAGAAGGCTCTGAGGAGACTTTCTGGTGGACTTTTGGAACTTAAACAGGGCTACAGGAAAGCAGAGTAGGAACTGCTGATCAGGGAGTGTGGTGACAGGGCAAGGGGTGATGGTTCTAAACTAAAAGAGAGAGACTGAGAGTGGATATTAGGAAGAAATGCTTCACTGTGAGTGTGGTGAAACATTGGACCAGATTGGCCAGAGAAATTGTGGATATCCCTTCCCTGGAGGTGCTCAAGATTGGGAGGGGCTTTGACTGACCTCTTCTAGTGGAAGGTGCCCCTGCCCGTGGTGAGGCAGGGTAGAACTAGATGGTCTTTAAGGTCGCTTCCAGCTCAAACCGTTCGGTGATTCTGTGCTAACCATTCCTCGAAGGGGTTGCTGATTCAGGGGGTGGAGAACACTGATGCTGGGTGAAGTATGTAAACTCTACTGAAAGGGTCCCAGCTGGGGCTGCCAGCTTCACTCCTTTGGCTAGCACAACCTGATTTTCACACCAAACCTTTGCTCACCTGCGTTTGGAGGTGACCTGAGGGCTTTCCAGCTCAAGCACATGGAAATTGGTGTGCATTACCTTGCAGCACAGATGGACCATTACACCTCCTAGAGAGGAAGCCCATCTACACAGCTCCAAAACACCACAGTGATGCTGACCAGGACCCTGCTGCGTGTGCACAAGGGACACATGCACACTTCTCAATTCAATAAGTCTGTAAGACTGTGTAGCATGGAGCAACCTCAGACATGCTTCAGCTGTCTCAGCTTCCAGTATGATGTGGTTATCTCCATGCTGTGCACTATGAAAGGTCTTCAATCCACCATAATACTTGAATCACATTCACAAAGAGTGAGTGTCTTACCAAAGGCATTTGCTGGCCTGGGCCAAATGCAGCGAAGCAGATGATTGAGTTCCACTGCCCAGGAGCATCCATTTATGCTGCTTGTCACTGCTGATGCAGCTGAAGGCAGACATCACCTGCTCTCTGCAAGTGAAACCCTTATAGCGCATGAGGAAAGACAGAAGGGTTCATGACTTGTGCTGGCATTTGCATCCTAAACAGCACAACCAGTTTTGCTGGGCCCATATCAAGCTGGACAGGCAACAAAGAGCAGAGATGGAGGTTGGGAGAGATGTTCTCAGAGAGACACTTCAAGGGTTTTCAGCCCAAACCCATAGCTGCATCTCGTGTACTGGGTTGTTCATCTTTCAGATCCAGCTTCCAGAGTCTGGAGGAGATGTAGCTTCTAGCACAGCACCATCTGCTTCTTTGCTCATCGCTGATATGACACTCCCACCCAAGTCAGGAAAGCACATGGGCATGGCAGGAGGGAGAGATCCATCACCAAAGGGAAGGGAGGGATCAAGCCCAGGTAAAGCCACCATTAGGTATCACCAGCCCTACTACAAACTGGGGATCATCAGCATGAAACACATTGGGAAATGAGACATGCTGATGGCACCAAGGACTCTCACAGGATGTGTCTGTCTTGTGAGGCTGCAGGGAAATGGTGGAAATCTTTCTGGAAGTGACCCTTAAAGGATGTGAAGCTGAAGAAACACAAAGAGAGGGAATTTCTTCATAAAAGTAGAGGGGAAAGAGGGATGAAGGCTTCTGGTTTGGGTATGTGACCATCGCCATACAGGCATAGTCCATCCGTGTGTGTGCAATTGCCTGCATGGGACACGCAATGATGCCCCTGAGTGTCTACAGGATGAGGTGAAAGTTTGTGGGACAAGGTCATTTCAGATTTATTTTTTAGAGGATGCTGCTTATGCTCATGTGACAGAAGCCCTTTCCTCACCCTGAACAGGCCATTCAGAGCCATCAATGGCAAAATCCACACACAGAGACACTCAGAGTCAGATCCAAGTGTATTACAACCACATCGTACAGAGCAGTTCGGGTGCACATGGGATCACAGAATCGTAGAATGGTTTGGATTGGAAGGCACATTTAAAGCCCATCTAGTCCAACTACCCTGCACTCAGGAAGGGCATTTTCAACCAGAGCAGGTTGCTCAGAACCCCAGACAACGTGACCTGGAGTGGCTTAAGGGATGAGGCTTCTACCACCCCTCTGGGCAACTTGGGCCAGGGCCTCACCAATCTCAGTGTCAAAAATGTCTTTCTTCTCTCCTGTCTAGATCTCACTCTTCTAGTTTCAAATCATTGCCCCTTGTCCTGCCACAAAAGGCCTTGTTAAAAGATTGTCACCGTCTTATAGACCTCTGTAACTACTGGAAAACCTCAACAAGTTTTCCCTGCAGCCTTCTCTTCCTCAGGCAGAACTCCGACTCCCTCATTCTGCACTCACAGCAGAGGGCTTCCAGCCCTCCCATCATTCCCATGTTCTCCCCTGGACCCACTCCAACAGGTCCATGTCTTTGCTATGCTGAGGACCCCAGAGCTGATCCCAGCTCTGAAGGTGGGGTCTCGACACAGTGAAGCAGAGGGGCAAAATGATGCCTCTCAAATCTGGTGGCCAGAAGATGGATGTGTGTCCAAACCCTGCATGTCTTGGAGAAGGGTGTAGAGCTGCCGTGCTTCTGTGTGGTCTCCTGCAAGATTATAGAATCATAGAATCATCTTGTTTGAAGGAGACCTTGATGCCCAAGTCCAATATCATCAAGTCCAAAATGCTCAGGTGTCATGTGGAATCTGATGCTGTCATCACAACTGCACAGTGAAAGAGCAGGGTCTGACTGTTGGAAACACTGCACTTCGATCATAGAATGGGAAAGACCAAATGTCCCAACCCAGGATGTTTTTAACCATCCCCACAGCTCAGTGTAACTCGAGAACCAGTAAAATTAAAACCACTCATCACAGGACATTGGTGGGAGGAGATGAATGTACTGGAACCATGACAGCTCACAGGCCAGAAGGACATGTGCTTCCAAAACTGTGAAGTGAGAAACTCATCACCTGGGGGCCACAGCCAGAAGAGGCCCAGAAATGGGCAAAGCCAAGAGGCAGAGCAAAGACAGAGTGCTTGGTGTTCCTGCTTTGGGAAAGGTTTGCTCTTCTTTTTCTTCTCCAAGCCTTCACCAAAACACCCTGTTCCTTTCTGGGTAGGACTCTTCACCTCTGGTTGATTTTGGAACTGCTCTGTTCCAAAAAGTCTTTGTTCCCCATCCAATTTACTTAGCTTCCTGGTGCAAACTGAAAAAAAAAAAAAAAANAAAAAAAAAAAAAAAAAAAAAAGGTGCCTCTGAGTCCATGAGAGGCACCTGGAGAAAGTGCAAAGAAAAAAAGGTCTCTGAGTTCACCAGAACATGAGGGAACAGGGAAAAGAGTCCTAAAAGGGAAGAGAAAGTGCAATTTGGAGAGGCCTCTGCTTTGAAGAACAGGAGGCTATGATGATGGGTGTGTTTAAACCACAAGTATTCCATCCAAATTCACTAGAATAAATCCTCCTCATAAATCCCATTTAAAAGACATCCTTTGGATTAAGCTCAGGACTTCCTCTCCCAGGCTCTGCATCTTCCAAGGATGACATCTTCACAGAGTCAGAATTGTTTTGGTTGGAAAAGACCTCTAAGGGCATCAAGTCCAACCATCAAGCTAACACTACCATTGCCATTAAACCATGGCCGTAAGTGTCCTATCTGCACGTGTCTTCAGACCCCTGGAGCCTCCATGGCCATACTGCAGCTTCTGCAGGACCCTAGAGCATGGGTAGAGCACCTGACTGGGATGGGGCAGAAGGTCAGGCCCTGCAGATGGACAAGCTTTCATCGCAAGGCGCAGGTCCAAGCAATGAGCTATTCTGGGCATCTCATTTTCTCTCCCGTGCTCTCTCGATCAGTTTTCCTTTGGCTCTTCCCCAGTAGGTGCTGTCCTCCTCTTGACAGGTTCTCCTTCCCCTTCAAAGGTCATCCCTCCTTCAAACCATCCCTGCCATGGGTCACTTTGAACACTGCAGTTCTGAGCACCCACAGGTCACATCGACAACTGTGGAGCCACAGAGCATCTGAAGGGAAAAGGAGGCCACCAAAGTGAGAAGCTGTCTTTGAAATATGAAAGTTTCTGCTATGCAAGAGAAGCTGAGGCACACTTCAGACCTTAGCAGACTTGTGGAGCACAGAGGAGTGGCACATCCTCTGTGTCCCCATCTCCCTCGATCTTTGCCTAGAGGAATTAAAGCAATCCTAGAATGCTTTGGGCTGGAAGTGATCTAATTCAAACACCCTGCCATGGATAGGGACATCTTCTAGTAGACCAAGTTCCTCAAGACCCCCTTCAACCTAGCTTTGAACACTTTTAATGCCACTAAAACTAACCATCATGTTGATTTTGTCTTCAGGTCCCACGTAGATACCCAAAAGCTGCTGTGGACACCACTTTGCAGAGGTATCTTCTTATCAGAGCCACCAGGTTCCTCCTTCCATCTGTTTTTCAAACTCTCCTCTGAGGAGAGGAAGGAGCTCTGAGAGTGACAAGGAGACATGTGTCAGCATCACCACCACTCGTCACATCACCGCCACTCATCACATCACCACTGCTCATCACTCCACTCATCACTCACACATAGCCTGATGTCTGACACCAACAGATTCATCAGGTGGCTCAGACAAGTGGTGTCAGGAGGACCATCCACCTTGCCAACTGCCCAAGGGTCAGATCAACATGATCTTGCTGCCTGAACAGGCAGTGGGTTGAAAAAAGGTCCCTGCTTTGGACAGAGAGAGGTTCCAGGAGCTTGCCAGCTCATAGCAGTCCAGAAAAGACTGAAGGACCGGTGGGAGGGCTCAGTGGGACTTCCTGGTCCTTTAAAGCCTCCAATGAAACTGTGGTCCAGGAGACATATGCAGACCTTTGAGCAACCAGCTAACCAGCCAACCTACCAAGAGCCCACAGGCCACTAAAAAGGGACAAAAATTGTGGCTTCTTCTCCATAATAAGGATGGCAGTTCCCAGGCCCATCTAAATGAGACCAGAGGGTTGCTTCCAGGCATGATGGGCACTGATACTTGTGCACAGAGCATCACCTCTTCCCTAGCACAAAGCCAAGCACTTGAGCCATCCATGAGAAAGGACCTGGATGAAGCCATGCAAAAGGGACCCCAGCAGCCCCACCCTGCCATCTCACCTCTACCAGCTCCTCCAATGAGCTTCAAGCCCTGCATCTATCTCCCTGTGGTGCCTCTGTTTGCATGGTAGAGTTACTGAAGTTGATGCACATCTTGTGTCACATCCAGAGGCTGGCAAGAGGGAGGTCCAAGCAGCTCACAGATTGAGCACTCCTGGGTTTATTGGTGGTAAACAGAATCAAAGGTGGTATTTTCTGGAGTATCTCTGCCAGGTGTCTTAGGGAGCATGAGGTGAGCCTGGGTGTGCAAAGTCACTTCCAGGTGGGATTGTCCCATTTCTGCTGGTCTTGAAGCAGAGCAGCCACCCTGGCTGCACGGTCCTGACTGCTGGTTTCCTCTTTAGTGAGGACAATGGGTGTCCAGGTGAGTTAGGTTTTGGGGAGGCTGGGAAGTTAGCAGCCTTGTTGAAACTGAATGCTAAGCAAATCATCTCATGGAAGACTTCTGTGAAGAATGAACATCTCCATCACCACAACTCAACAAGTCCTGGTTCATGCATAGGCCAGCCAGGTGCTCCCAGGTATAAACCCAGAATAATTCTGATGCATTTGTAGGACTTTTTACTTGCCCTCCAGTTCCTAAAGTGTCACCTGTGCTTCTTCATCTTTTTTTTTTCCTGCAGCAAAGAGGCCATGGGCTTCATGTTTAGATGATCCTCTCCCCTGAATCTCAGGACTCCAGTCTCAAGTGAGAAGATCAGAACCCTTCAAGAGCAACAGCAACCAAAAGGCTGCCCACACTCAAACTATAACCTCCCATTTCTGGTGCCCAACTGCCAATCCATGGTCTTGGAGCTAACCCTGTGAGATCCCTGCAACCAAAACAGGTGCAACCTTCCCTCTCTCTGACAAAGGTTGGCCAGCATGTCAGGACCTGTGTTGGGAACAAATGAGTCTATCCAGAGGACTGGCCAGGGACATTGCCCTCAGGATTAGGGTGATAGGAATGGAGAGTAGGAGGGAGAGGCTGCACTGGTGGTAAACTGTAAAAAAAAAAAAAAAGAAGTATGTTTTTGTGATTTTGTCAGCCTGGAGTCACTCTTTTTATGGGGTGGAATCACACTTGGGAAGATACAAAGTGTGATAATAGCAGCATTGCACAAGGCACTGGTCAAAGGATACAGACAAAGCAGGGGTTGGAAAAGGTTTTCATTAAATCAAGTGACATCACCAAAATTACTCCATCCCAGTGCTGAGGAGCACCAGCCTATCCCTCTCATTCCCACATGTATGAAAAGGTCTTCCAGTGCAGGGTTAAATCCCTATCACCAAAACCCTGGAGCAGCCCTAGATGAGTGATTCAGCTGAATGAAAGAGGTTCCAGGGTCTCGTTCACTTCCAGACCCAAACCACTAAGCACGCAGCCAAGTAGATGTCCTCCACCTTTCCACTCTGACCTTGAGTGGTCTGGGCAATGGTTCAAGGTTCTGCATGGAGGCAGAGGAACATTGTCAGGGAGATAACCCTCTCCTCACTGTAATGCACACGAGTGTCAGAAGTGACATTTTTTGTGAGAGCCCAGGTCCTCTCAGGTAAGGACAACCATGACGGGTTGGCATCTATATGACATTTAAACAGGGCTTGGTTCCATCACCCCAGTAGTTACTTCCTTTTCCCTAGTTAAAATCCCACTCATCCTGGGTTTTGGAGCAGATAGATTGACACCAGCACATTCAGAACATCCAACCAGCAGCTTTTCACATCAGCCTTTCAACAAACATCGTGAAGGTGGCCAAGGGCAGGACCTCAAAAGGGCTTTGAGAATGGACAGCTTGACAATGTCCCTGCTTACTGCGAAGGGGTTGGACTAGATGATCTTTAAAGGTCCCTTCCAACCCAAATCATTCTCTGATTCTATGACAACAACCATCCCAGCACTGCCCACGGGCTTAGAGGGGTCCAGTACCATGGGAAACATCTAGGAGAGGCTAAGGAGATAAGATCAGCCAAGGGACAGATCAAAGGATGGATCCACAGGCAGATGATGGAGAGGTACAGTCAGCAGATGGATGCAGTCCTAAAATCCTGTATGGCAAAATAAATGACACAGGGAGGTCAACAAACAAATGGAAGATCCCTGTTGTAGGTGGATGGATGAGTGACAGATATAGACTAGACATTGGGAAGAAGTTCTTTGCTATGGGGGTGGTGAGACATTGAAACAGGTTGCCCGGGGAGCTGGTGGAGGTCCTATGCCTGAAGAGATTCAAGATTGATGGGGCTGTGAGTAACCTGATCTAGTTGAAGATGTCCCTTCTGAATGCAGGGGGGTTGAACTAGATGACTTTTGAAGTTTTCTTCCAAGCCAAATCATTCTATGATTCCATGAAACTTCTAGATGGGTGATGGCTACCAGACTTGGGGAGGGGACACCAGAGAATCATAGAATTATAGAACTGTTTCAGTTGGGAAAGACCATTCAGCACTATAGACAGGAAGAGAAAGGATGTGTGTTTGGAACACCATAGAACTATAGAACTGCTTTGGTTGGAAAAGACCTCTAAGGATCATAGACAGGAGGAGAAGGGATGTGTGTTTGCAATCTCTTTCCTAGTGTATGAATCACCTGGGTCCTCTTTAGAAGAACATTTCCAGAACCTGCTTCATATATATGGGGGGGAAGAAAGCTTGGGTAGTGGTAGGGTGGAGATAGAGGGGTTTTGTTCCCAACTCTCCAGGTTGTCTTGGAGAGAAAATGATATTTAAATGAATCAGGTTGGGCTTATTGTGTGCAGGAAGAGGAAAAAAAATCAAGGGAAATAAAAAACAAAACCACAACAAAAACAAAACAAAAACTGGAGGGGGGGAGAGAAGAATAATAAGAAGTAAAAAGAAGAATTAAAAAAAAAAAAAGCTCCATATTTTAGAGTCAGCTGAGAAGTGACAAAGTAATTTGCTCCTGGCAGTCTATCACGGCAGTCTAATTCCCAGTGACACCATTCAGCTGCTGACTACACTAACTGTCAGAGTCAATTAGCCAGGAGCCAGCAGCGCAAAGTGTTTACGGGTGCTAAAATTCACCCCGCACGCCGCGCGGAAGTGAGAAAAAATCACTTTGGAAGGGAAGGGAGGAAAGTCAAGAGGATGGCGGAACGCTAACGACTGTCTCGGCGGCACCCCGAGAGGACAAAAGGGCCTGGAGGATACCAGGAGGCAAATCATGGAATCACAGAATCACAGAAACATCATTAAGGTGGCAAAAGGCCTCTAAGATCATTCGGTCCAACCATCAACCCAACGCCACCATGGCCGCTAGACCATGCCCCCGAGTGCCACGTCGACTCATTGTCTATAGAATCACAGAATCATCAAGCTTGTAAAAGGTCTCTAAGATCATCAAGTCCAACCTTCTACCCAACAACTCCATGAGCACCAGATTGTGTCCCATAGAGTCAGGTCTACACACATAGAACTATTAAGGTTGGAAAAAAGAAACTCTTCAAGCTCAGAGTCCCCTTCACTGACTGTCTCCTTCCGCCGTCAGCACAGAACCATGGACTGGTTGGAAGGGACCTTTCAATGTCATCTAGTCCAACCCCCTTCTCAGTCAGCATGGACATCTACTCACTTTTTATAGAATCATGGAATTGTTTCAGTTGGAAACAAACTCTAAGATCAAGCCCAACCATCAGCCCAACACCAGCATGGTCATTAAACCATGCCCCAGACTGCCTTTCCTGAACACCTCCAGGAACTGTGACTCTACCACCTCCTTGGACAGCCTTTTCCAATGCCTGGCCACTCTTTCAGTAAAGAAATCCTTCCTAATATGCAATCTAAACTTCACCTGGTGTGGTTTGAGGCCATTTCTTCTTGCCCTGTCATTAGTCTGGTGCTAAACCATGTCTCTCAGCACCACATCTCTGCATCTTTAAAACACCTTCAGGGATAGGGATACAACCATCTCCCTGGGGACACTGTTCCAGTGTTTGAGAAAAATTTTTCTTCTAATCTCCAACCTAAACCTCCTCTTATGCAATCTGAGACCATTAGGTCTTGTCCTGTCATTAGCTACTTGGGAGAAGAGGCCAACACTGGACTCACTACAACCTTTATTCAGGTAGCTGTAGGGAGCAATGAAGTCTCCCTTCAGCCTCCTCTGATTCAGGCTAAAAAAACCCAGCTCCCCCAGCCTCTCCTCATCAGACATGCTCTCCAAACCCCTCACCTCCTCTCTTTTCTCAAGCACACCTTGTTTTATACACAGAGGGTGTACTGAGGGTCCCAGATGCTCCACAGGCAACTGAGCACCTCCTTGCCTGCCACCAAGGCCATCAGTTTCAGTTGAGTGTTCACCAATGACCCATACCCCAGTGCAGCACTGCTACCTGTCTTATACACCAGACAGTGCAGCCTGGTAGGACACTGAAGAGGGTTTTGGGAGAGATTAGGCTGGTTGGAGGTTAGCAAGTAAAACAAATTTTAATTTCTCAGGTGCTTAGAGGAAATGAAGGGGGTAGCTTGGACTCCATTGATCTGGAGAGATCTCTAGAGTACCTCTAGGCATTTGCTCACTCTGGTGGGTGGAATGGCTGAATGACCAAATACCCTTTGAGTTAAAGGATGAAGGCTCTGGAAGACAAGCAGAGGAACTTGGCTCTGAATGACACCATCCATGCTGGAAGCAGCTCCCTAGGCAATGACTCATTTACAACCAGAGGTTGATCTCCATGCTGATTCCCTGTCTTCCACTGCAGGTCTCTATACCCTGGGTGGGAGACACAGTGCTGGAAACACTATGCAGTGACTCTACAGGACATTGTCAGCATGATGTTCATGACAGAAGAGTTGGAGTTCTATCAAACATTGCTAAAGACCCCACAGGAAAATTCCATCATCCTCCAGACCTCATTCATCAGCTCCTTCCAGCAGCCTCTGTGTCAAGGTCACAAACCTGGACCTGTGACATTGCTGCCACAATGAGATCTTGCAGGCTCTGTTCCAATGTCAGATCCTCACGGTGTAGGAACCTGATTCAGGGCAGTTGCTGGCAGCAAGGCATAGTCATGGTGTCCTCCTGTGACATCTCGGGATGGGTTTGAATGTTAGATGGATAGAACCTGTTTGAGGCTCAGTAATCAAAAGGCTGCTGCAGTTTTTAAGTGGAAAATGGAGTTCAGAATGATACAAAAAAACCTCTGTGTCATTCAAAATTCTTTTATTCAGCATCAAAGCAAAGTAGGGGATTTGGGGAGATCTCATTTTTGACACCAAAACTTCCAGGGAGCTT
>WBNM01010590.1:0-16270 GCA_013399055.1 Ramphastos sulfuratus | reverse complement strand
TTTTTTTTTTTTTTTTATTGTGGAAATTTG
The DNA here is from genome assembly GCA_013399055.1 of Ramphastos sulfuratus. Classification (NCBI taxonomy): domain Eukaryota; kingdom Metazoa; phylum Chordata; class Aves; order Piciformes; family Ramphastidae; genus Ramphastos; species Ramphastos sulfuratus. The sequence continues at coordinate 16,240 of WBNM01010590.1, read as the reverse complement.
TAATAATTATTTTTCTTTGCTAGTGGAGATAAAGGAAGGAGGGGTTGGGTTTAGTAATTTTTTAAGGAGGAAAAGGTAAAAAACCCACAGCCTAGAAACCAAAGGACAAATACAAAGGCAATCTCCAACTGCAAGTGCAGTTAGAAGACCAGCAGTTGCTTTGCCTTTTGAGATGCTCCAAAAAACAGTTCCCTTTCTACAGCAGAACTCACACTTAGTATCTCTGGTGCCTGCTGAGATTGTCTCCAAAAGCTGGTTGATGTGCTTTGGACTGCACTGTTTTTTTGGTTTTGCACAAGAAAGTGTTTTCCCCTCTGAGTAGCAACTGAGGGGCTTCATCCCTCCAAGGAGTTGAGTAGAAAGATCCTTGGAAGTCCCACAAGAGACAGAAGGGTGATGGCAGGGCGAGCACATCCCTTGCTATTGCAGAGGCATTTTGGTCTCCTCCAGCCCTCACTGAAATCATCAGGTGTCACCAGAGAGTGTGGGACCTGCAGAGATCCAATCTCCTGCAGCTCTGACACCAACTGCTTTACATCCCCTCAGATAATTAATTAGGGAGTGTGTTCCCTGGGCAAATCAAGTGTGGATGCTGTGTGAAGACTGCAGGGTGGGTTGAACTAGGTCACCTTCAAAAGTCCTTTCCAACCCAAAGCATTTGAAGATTTTTATGATTCTAGGAGCAACAGAAGTTTACCAAAAGTCCTGGATTTACAGGCAACAACCTCCCTGCTGAGGCAGTTTTGAGCAGATTTCACCTTTTTTTTTTTTCTGTTTTTTTAAACTTTCCTTCAAATCTGTGCCTCTACCCTGAGAAATTCAAAGCCAGAACCCAAACTGGCATGAAACTGCAAATGAGTCATCACAGAGCTGTGGGAACCTGTCTGTGTGCTGTCACCTGGGGTTTTAGACAACTTCTCTTAGAGCAGACAAAGGCTGTAAGATCTGACAGCCAAAGGCAGGATTTGACCCAAGCAAACTGGAGATGCACAGCAAGTTGGTAATGAAGGGGACAATTCATCACGGCAAGAAGAAAGTAATGCTTCTATCACTGTCCCCTCAGCCTTCAAGGATCCTGCTGTAGGTGAGATGGTTCTGCCCAGTCAGTAGTTATGGGTTCAAAGGAGAGCTCATGGCAAAGGTAGATGACCAAGAAAACTGAGTTAGAGAAGCTTAGTGAGCTACCCCTCATCAGTTCAGCTCTGTGTACTTCCCACCTACAGCTGTGTGGTTTAAGTCCTAATCGCTGTCATTCATAGCATCCCAGCATGGTGGGGGTTGGAAGGGACCTCTGGAGATCATCTAGTTCAACTTCCCTGTTAAATCAGGGTCATCCAGAGCAGGTTGCACAGGATTGTGTCAAGGAAGACTTTGAATCTCTCCACAGAAGATGACTCCACAAACTCCCTAGCCAACCATCACCCCTTGCCCTGTTGTAACAGAACCTGAGAAAGTCTGTCCCCAGCTTTCTCATGGCCCTCTTCAAGCCCTGAAAGGCCACAAGGTCATATCCCTGGAGCCTTCTCTTCTCCAGGCTGAACAACTGCAACTCTCTCAACCTGGTCTTACAGCAGAGGGGTTCCAGTCCTTGCATTAGTTTGTGGCCTCCTCCAGACCTGCTCCAACAGGTCTATGTCTTTCTTGTGCTAAGGACTCTGAAGCTGGACACAGTACTCCAGATGGAATCTTACCTCTCTGTCCATCCATCCATCCATCCATCCATCCATCCATCTTCTTCCAAGGCTGTCATTGAAGTGTCTCTGTCAAATTCTTTCCCTTCCATGCCGCAAGCAGACTGGGAGATGTGTCATCCTTCTCAGTTAAGTTCACGTGGTGTGTCATGTCTCCAGCAGCACAAAACTTGTCACCCAGAGTCATCTCTGCATCAGGAGCCATCCCCCAGTGGACTCAGTGTGCTTCTGAATGACACCTGAGCATCCTCTCACCAAGCAGCATGATCAGTGTCATCAAGAGTCCCCTGGCTCTTGAAAAATTTCCTGTAGATGAAGTGGATCCATTTCTTCGCTGGAGTGGTTTTATGGAATATGGCCCCATGACAAATCATCTGTGCCTCAATCCATGATCCTATGGCCAAAAGGTGGCTTTTGATGAACATCTGGGCATGCTGGAGTGCTCCTGCACAGAAAGGTAGCACTCGGGTTGGGGCACGCTGCTGTGCAGTGCAGATTTTGGGTCGAGATGTGTTTCCCTGGGAGTAAGATGTGTTGATACCAACAACTTCTGCACAAGGTTCATAGGGTCTGTTGTGACAGGGGTGATGGTTTTAAACTAAAAGGGGGATATTTAGACTGGAGAGAAGGAAAACATTTTTCACAATGAGAGTGGTGGGAGCCTGGCCTAGGTTGCCCAGAGAGATGGTAGGTGCTTCATACCTGGGACCGAGTCAGGTTGGTTGGGGCTCTGAGCAACCTGTTCTATTCACAATGTCCCTGCTGACTGCAGGGGGAGTTGAACTAGATGACCTTTAAAGGGTCCCTTCCAACTCAAACTATTGGATGATTCTGTGCATCCTTCACCCATGAGAAGTGATGACCAGGTCATCTGGCAGGTTGCAAACTTCCCCCACGTTATGCCAAGCACCTCACGTGTCCACCAACCAGCCCTAGTGAGCTCTTCCACTGCCCCTAGTCCCTGAAGTTAAGGAGAAGCCTGAGATGCACTCAGGTATCAAATGTGATGTGACAGTTGCCAGCCAGGAGTATCCACATTGAGTAAAAGACCATTTGGACCTGCATGACTTCCAAAACCACCGTCTTGTGTCTGGATGCAAACTCAGCCTGGAAGTGTTCCAGGATGTGGAAATCTTGTGCAAATCTAGTCCCAGTTCCAGACATGAAGATTCAGTGTAAAACTGGCATTGCCCACCTAAATTTGAGTGAGAAGGATCCACATCACCTCTCTGAGGATATCTGTGGAGCAAGAGAACACCTCTGGGAGTCGCAGCAGGTTCTCTTGGAGTCATTAGGGAGAAGCAGGGATTTTCAGGTGTGATTCATCTGTCTTTCTGCAGACATCAAAGTCCAGAGGAGATGAACAGTCCCTCCAGCAGGACCAGTTTTTCTCTTTGGCAGCAGAGGAAGCCACAGTGAGCACAGAGAGCTGCTTTCGGAGGGATGAGTCCCTCCTGGGATCTCCTCTTCTTTAAATAAGAACCAAGTAGCACTGAAAACACCCATCACTTTCAAAATCCCTCTTGAGAAGAAGCCATCACACCTCACTGTCACCCTTCTTTGCACACAGTTGCATGGTCTGAAAAGCTCAGCTCGAGAGGAGGACCACCTGTCCTCTCTCCCACCAGGCATTCCCATGGGGAGCAAAATTGTCTTAGCCCCATGGCAGAGGAATTACAGCCCAAATCTCTGCTAGTACCTGAAGTTTATGGAAGCACCTGCATCTCTGGATCAAAATCACTGGCTTGAGGGCAGGTGAGGAACCTGCAGCAGAAGCAGCACTTGAACTCCTATCATAGAATCACAAAATGGTTTGGGCCGGAATGGACCTTTGAAGTTCATCTAGTTCAACTCTTCCGCATTAAGCAAGGATATCTTTGACTAGATCAAGTTCCTCAGAACCCCATTAAGCTTGACCTTGAATGTCTCCAGGACTGGGGTCTCTACCACCTCCCTGGCTAAAAGAACACTTCTTAGTAAAGACCTTCTTCATCCTCCCTGGAAGTGTTTGAGGTCAGGTTGGGCAAAGCCTTGATCAATCTAATCTAGTGGAAGGTATGGGGTGGATGTTGGAACTAGATGATGTTTAAGATCCCTTCTGACCCAAACCATTCTATAATGCTGTGATTCTAATGTCCAAGATCTCCTGGAACCCAAGCTGACAGCATCACCAAAAGCCCACTACTCTCCTTCCCATGTATCTACCACTCCAGGAGTGTCACCCATCCCAACAAGAGGCAGGAGATAATGTGCCTCAAATTATTTACACCACAATCCATGAAAAGAGGTGGGAGGGAGAGAGGGAAGGAAGGAGGGAAGGAGGGGAAAAAAAATAGCAAACCCACCACAAACCTGGTACGACAAGCTTGTCAGTTGACTTCTTAAGCAGGAGGCAGCAAACCGTGCAGGCAGGCACGGAGTTGAGTTTTCTCCCAATTAAATTTAACAAGTGACGCCCCTGAATCTTTCATGAGCATTCAGGAGCTTTAGCCCATCTGTCTTTACGTGCACACACACGAGTCTTTTCAACACCAAAACACTCCCATCAGCCAACCCTGCCTTTTGTTTTTTTCTTTTCTTTTTTTTTTTTTTTTTCCTGTTTTGGTTTTTGAGGGTTTGCTGTTGTTGTTTTGGACCACACCGGCAGCACCCAAAGGACTTCAAACCCCTCTCCATCAGGTGGCCAGGCTGAAGGTGGCCCGAAAAATATGTTTCATCTGGGCCATCTGCTCAGCATGGCCGCGGCTTCCCCGGGAGAGGCATCGCTGCCTCGTCGCTGCCGCTGCCACCTCGATTCCTCCCCCCGCTTCCTCCCTCGTGATCGATTGTCACTTTAATTATCTGTCGGCCCCGTGACGTGCCGGCAGGTTCCTCAACCTGAGTCAGGCTTCACAGTGGCTCCTGGGTCTCGGCGCGTTCTGTGTGCCGCCTGCGCGCTGCGTCGGCTGCTTTCAATTAAAGCTCGGAGGGAACCTGAAAGAAGCTCCCCGACATGGGGAGAGGAGAGGAGGGGAGGATGAGGAGCAGAGGCAGGAAGGTGTCATCGGGTTAATCAGAGAATCAGAGAATCAGACAATCGTTTTGGTTGGAAAAGACCTCTAAGACCAAGCATCCACCCACCACCACCACGGGCACTAAACCCTGTTCCAAAGTGCCATGTCCAGACAGGTTTTTAACACCTCCAGGGGTGGTGACTCCTCCGTGTCTCTGGGCAGACTGTTCCAATGCCTGACCACTCTTGCAGGAAAGAAATATTTTCCAATATCTCCATCTAAACCTCCCCTGGTGGAACCTGAGCCCACTTCCTCTCATCCTAGCACCTGATACTAGAGAGAAGAGACTAATCCCCACTTCATTCCAACCTCCTTTCTGGGAGCTGTAGGAGCCCTCAGCCGTCTTTTCTCCAGGTCCTAGGTCCCTCAGCCACTCCTCACCTGAGTTGTTCTCCAGACCCTTCAACACCTTTGTCACCCTTCTCAGGACATATTCCAGCATCTCAATGTCCTTCTTGGAGTGAGAAGCCCAAAACTAAACCCAGATGTGGCTGCACCAGTGCCCAGTACAGGGGCACGACCACTTCCCTACTCCTGCTGGCCATCAGGGGGCTGCAAGGTGCAGATACAAAGGTGAGATGGTGGGAGCCAGGGGGAATTCACCCTGTGGACTGGGGACAAGTAAGCACTGCAAAGATGGTCAATACAAGATATATCTGTAGGGGAGTAAGATCACCTGTTGTCCTCATGGGCTGTCCCATCAACAGCATTAGGAGGAACTTCTTCACTGTGAAGGTTATGAAACACTGGAACAGGTTTCCCAGAGAGGTTTCTTCATCTCTGGAGTCATCCAAGGTCAAAATTAATGGAGCCCTGAGCCACTTGACCTAGTTTTGGATGCCCTGCTCACTGTGGGGGAGTTGGACAAGATGATCTCCCAGGGTTCCTTCCAACCCAATGCATTCTATGACTCTATGATCCTGCTGCTTTATAGCAGCGTGACACCAACAGCATAACATTGGCAGAAACGGCCCAAAACTTCCTTGATTCTGGGATCAAGAGGCAGGATGGAGTTCCTAAATCACAGGATCAAGGAATTTTGAAACATGGTCCTGGCCTCACCTAACCCCAAACTGCTTGCAGCAGGTCTGCACGGTGATGGGGAGGGGTGAAAACAATGCCAGCAAGTGATTGAAACAGGACCTAAATTAAGCATGTGGAAGATGTCTGCAGGACTTTAGGACCACAGCAGGTTGTATCTGCAGGTTTAGGGGTTAAGGTACAGCAAGAGCAAGGAGGAGCTCATGTATGGCCACAACGATGAGCCAGGCTGGATGTGGCTTTGAGCAGCCTGCTCTAGTTGGAGATGTCCTTGCTCACTGCAGGGGGTTTGGACTAGATGACCTTTAAAGGTCTCTTCCATTCTAAACCACTCAATGATTCTATGACTCAATCTGCCCCCAGCTCTCAATCTGACAGGCTGTTGAGTTGAACCATCCCCACCCTGACCCAGTCCCTGTTCTCAACCCTCCAGTTGGACACAGGTTCTACATCTTGACCCCTTAGAGGAGAAGACATAGAAGCCTCTCCTGCCCCACAGGAAAAGGGACAGTGCTGGCTTTCAGCTCACACAGCACTTGGGACAGGTGGTACCAGCATCACTTCACAAGTGTGGAGAGATGAAATTGCCTGATGTGCTTCAGCAGGGGAATTTCTAAGTGAGGACAACCTTCCTTTGACACCACTTGTCTTTGCTTGCATCCCCCCCTCCCCCCACCCCATCACTCAGCTGTTGTTGCTGCCTCTTGTCCTATACCCTAGGGACTGGTAGGACCCAGAGGCCCAGCAACATCCCTTTGCAGGTAGGCAGTGAGGCTGCAGGGACCTCAGCAGACAGACACATGGGTAGGCAGATGGGTAGACAGATGGAAGAAGGGTCTCCTGTACCTGGAGGGCAGGGGTCCTCTGGGAGAATGGAGATGCTTAAACTGCACTAACTAGAAGCAAAGGCAGAAATTTCAGAGTTTCATACCCAGGCTGGGCTTTGCTGCTGTTCCCAGAGGATCACCATGAAAGCCCAGTAACAGCAGACATTTCCATCCCAGTCACCTCCAGGGGACAATCCTGATGGTCCTCCTGGGGTTGAAGTAGATGATCTAACGGGTCTTTAGCATTTTTTTTTCAGCTCTCAGTTTCATCCCCTCAAGGCTAAGCTTGCATCCAGAGACCAGGCTCTGGCTCCTAGTCCCATCCCAAGCCAGCAGCAGTTAGGGCTTCTTTCTCCTGAATGACAGAGAAGGCAAAATCCAGCCTCTGAGTGAGAAAGGGGACTGAGAAATTCCCCCAAGCTCAACTTATTTCATAAAGTCCCATGGAGTTTCTTCCAACTTCCTTTGTGCTGCCTGTTCCCACCAGCAGTTGCTGCTCTAAATGCTCCCCAGGCTTGTGTGGAGCATTGTAATTTCTGATATAGCCTGACCCAAAGCCATCACTGTGGAGTTTGGACTGGATGACCTTCAAGGTCCCTTACAACTCAAACCATTCAATAGTGCTGTGATCATTCTTGGAGCCTCTTGTAGGAACAGGTGAACTCCTGGACCCCACTTTTTTGCTGTGCTGGGTTGACAAATCTGCTCTGATGGTGCTGGAGCTTATGGGTCTGATGGCGCTGGAGCTTATGGGTTTGAACCACAGCTTTGGTTTCTTCATCTTCTCAGCCCCTGTCCACACTGCCTCTCGGTCCTGAACAGCCATGGATGACTGCAAGTTCTGGACCATTGGGTTTTATTCTGCAGTTGATGTCATGATTAGATGGCTACAAAGAGAGCTCAGATCAGCTCAGAGATGCTTTTGACTCACCTTGCTCCACCCCTAAGGTTCCACCACTGGCCAGTGGCTCCAACTGGAACAAAATGATCTTTAAAGTCCTTTCCAGCCCAAATCATTCTATGTTTTGGTGGTGAGACATCAGTCCTCCCAAAGACTGGGAGCACAGCAAAGAACATCAAGGCAATGTAGGGCAAAGACACTGGCTCTTCAAGTTCAGACAGCCCTTTAACCCACACCTGCAGCTTGCTTTCTGTCTCTGATGGAAAGAAGCCCATCTCCCCAACCCAGTTACAACAGATCACCTCCAGAACTCTGGAAGTGCCTGTGGTGAGCCTCATCAGGGAGCAGATCAAGGTTAAAATGGTCCAGGGGGACAGAACACCAAGGAATTTCCCAGACAGAAAACCAGAGGACTTTGTTCGTTCCTTTGGGGCAGCACGGCCTTGGACAACAATAACCAAGGAGCAAAAAGCCCTTCCTCATGTGCCTACTGGTTACCCTTGCTGACACCTCTTGGATCTACATCAAAGGCTTCCTCATCTCCATCTTTTAAGAGGCTTTATCCAATAGTCTATTTCACATTCTCCAAAGCCAGCCCTTCAGACCATCTCCAGGAGGCTGACCTCTGCTAGCCTTTGCTACACCAAAGGCATCCCCAGAAAAGTCTCTGGCCCACTGATGCAGAGACATTAGGCTTTAGAGAAATCCTTCCCTAGTCAGTAGTCAACCTTGACAAGAGTTGGGATATTCTAACAGAAGGCTCCATGTCTGAAGCATCCCTGTGACCCTCTCCTGTGAAGCCAGGCCACTGTTTTTGGAGCCAGCAGTGTTAGTCCAGCCACACCATACTGCCCTCAGGACTGGTACATGGTCTCTACCCTGGCAACAACATTGGACACTTCCTAGCTCAAACTCAGGGAGTCTGGGAATGGATCTGGAAAGACCTTTTCTACCCTTAAGAAAGTTCAGAAGTTAGATTTTTAGTGCAAGTCACCTCAGGGAGAGGCTCTGAGCAGGTCCCAAGCACAACTGCTTTGACACAGGCTGATAGCATGACCCCAGGGCACAGGCAGAACATCTTTGGTTGACTTCTCCACCTGGGAACATGATTCATCCAGCTCTATGTGCCCTGGAAAGGTGCTCTAATGTCCTCAGAGTGATCCAGCTCATGGGAACTGGTCACAGAGAAGGAGCCAAGAGTATCCCAGTTCCTGGAGGAAGCTTTGCAGTGGAGTCAGTCTAACAGCTAAAGGAGCAGTGCCTCTACCCAAACCCAGCTATGTGGTCTGGTCCCAAAGTTCATCCAGTCCCACAAAAGGAGCTAAAAGAGCAGAAAACCATTTTGGAACAGAAGTGAGGCACTTTGTGTTGGAGAACCTCCCTTAACCAGCTCTACATGAGCTCAGAACATGGTCAGTGCTGGCCCAGCAACTCAGAACATGATCAGTGATGCTCCAGGGAACAGGATCACACAGCTGGGGTGGAAAGGATGAGAAATGACTCTCTTAAGACACTATCATCACAATTTAGCTGGAGCATCACACCCCACAGTCAACACCAAGCCCTCCTGATGTGCCAGGGCAGGCCAAGAAAACCAGTCCTTGTTGGTAACCTTAGCAAGAGAGGTGGAGAGAGGAGGAGAAAGCTAACAATGCCATAACTGTTGGAGATGTTTTCCTCCACATAAACAGCACAAGAGCTTCAGGGACTTGTCCAGCACATCAGCCCCCTTGGCACTCAACTGACCTCAGCTCCCTCTTTGCTGTCACTCCAGACCCACTGCTGGCCTGAGAGACAATGATAAAGAATTAATCAAGATGAAACTCTCATCAGTGTTAATGCTTCAGAGCTCCTGAGCCACCACTCTTGAGCATTTTGAATCCTGGTACCTTGTTTGGCCTTATGAAATAATCAGGATGGAGAAGGAAGCACCATGGTGACCTCAGCCCAGGTGCTGCTGCCACCGTCATGCCCTTCTATGTGCTCCTGAAATGAGCATGGGGAAATTGCCTTTGAAGGGCTGTCAGAGACTTCACTGCTTCATCTCATCAGTGAAGGGACCACAATGCTCTTCTCCTTTCCCATGCCAGCATCTTCTCTTTCTCTTCCTCCCCTCCCCAGGGGAAGCCCATGTCTCCTCTGGCATTTAGGGTCTGGAGCACAAGTCTTGTGAGGAGCATCTGAGGGCCTGGGGTTGTTCAGCCTGGGGAAAAGGAGGCTTGGATGTAAAAGACCTATAAGATCATTGAGTTCAGACATGAACCCAACACAGACTGCCAAGTCCACCACTAAACCATAGCCCTCAGCACCACGTCTCCATCCCTCAGGTGGCTTTTCAATCCCTCCAGGGATGGAGACTCCACCACTGCCCTGGACAGCCTGGGCCAGGCCTTGACAACCCTCTTCATTAAGAAATTGTTCCTCATGTGCAACCTAAACCTCCCCTGGTGTAAACTGTGGCTGTTTCCTATCATCCTGTCACTTACTGCTTGGGAAACTGGCCCCTACCTGGGTCCAACCTCCTTCCAGGGAGTTGTAGAGAGCCAGAAGCCCTCCCCTCAGCCTCCTGTTCTGTAGGCTGAACAATCCCAGTTCCCTCAGCTGCCCTTCAGAGGACTTCTTCTCTGCCTTAAGACGTGGGTGCAGAGCAAGATGTTGAACTCATGTCATGGAAGCATAGAATCAAAAAGTCATAGAATCATAAAGTCATAGAATGGTTTGTGTTGGAAGGGACCTTTAAAGGTCATCTGCAGCCAGCAGGGACGTCTTGGAATCATTTTGGTTCAAAAAGACCTTTAAGATCATCAGGTCCAACCATTTTCTAACTACCAAGCCTGGTGCTACCCTGTGTCACTCAACACCACATCTCTGCAATCTTCAACTAGAGCAGGTTGCTCAGAGCCACATCCACCCTGACCTGGAATGTTTCCAGGGGTGGGGCACCTATCAGTAGGGCAACCTGGGTCAGTGATCCACCACCTTCAGTGTAAAAAGTATCTTCCTTCTGTCTAGTCTCAATATACCTCTTTCTCTCACACCATCAAGAAGAATCACCCAAACTCTAAAGCCACTGCAATCAAACCAACTCAAAACACAACCAAGAGAGAGAAGCAGCAGAGAAGCAGCCTGGAGTTGATGCTCAGTGTTCAGTGTGATGTAAAATCGACCTCGGCTGCGTAGGCAAAAACTCATCCCACAGAAACGATGTGCATTAGGAAACCAGAGCTGCCCCTGGACACCACACGTGTCACGGGGAGATGGTTTACATCAAGTCCTTTCTAGAGGAAACTGTCAGCCTTGACAGGCAACAGATTTGACCTCCCTTGACAATTGCCCCAATTTGTTCAGCTTTTTGCTTTATGGATCCTAGCCAGGTTTTGTGTTTGGGTTTTTTTTATTTATTTTTGGTTGCTTTAAATATTTCTTCTTCATGGGTTTGGTTTGTTTTTGTGAGTTGTTTTTTTTTTTCCCTCTTTTTTTTTTTTCCAAGGTGCATTTAGCACCATTAGAAGATGCCTGACTGACATCCCTGGTGACCAGGGACTCTTTAGCCACATGATGCATGTGTCATCATGAGGTGCAGAGGACTCTTCTGTGTAAAGAGTGGGTGCTTTTAAAACCATCAACAGAGAGTCATGAGAATTGTCCCCACACTTCTATTTGCTTCACACCTTGGGCTAGAGAAACCTGATGTCTGTTAGCCATGGTGGTTAAAGAGACCTTAGGATTCATCTTATATCATTTTAATGTCATTTTCTTGTCACATCTCTAATTGTTCTACGCTTCTGGGGCTGATCTGTACTTCCTGGAAGCAGTGGTGATTAACCATGGGCCACACAAAAGGAAAAGAAGGCACCAAGGAGCACAGACGAGCCAGGGATTTCATAGAATCCCAGCAAAGTGAGGGTTGGGAGGGACTTCTGGGGATCATATAGTCCAAACTCCCCTGCTAAACCACACCCACAGGAGGTTGCCCAGCATCACAATATCCAGAGAAGTTTGGAGTCTCTCCAGAGAAGGAGATTCCACAGCCAGCATGGGCTGCCTGCTGCAGAGCTGCAGCACCCTTCACAGCAAAGTTCTTCCAGGACCCAGAGTGTGCTTCTACATGAGTTCTACCCAAAGCCTGCTCTGTGCAGCTGAAACAGCCTTCAGCTTGATGCACAAGCACCTGGGAAAGGACTAAGGGACTTGGTGCAGGTGCCCAGACTCTGCCTATGAGATGGTCTCTGAAAGAAATGCAAAACAAGAGAACAAAGCCAGTGACACCTATGAGCAAGCCCAAGCTGTCCTGCAGAAGCGGAGATCTCATTATCAGGTATGAGGNTTAGCCTCAAACCAACACAAAATGGATCACCCTTTTTTTCTCCTTGCCAATGCAGAGATGGAGCCAGGCAGAACACTTTGATCTCCCATAACAGCACCCAGGCAGGGCACAACTGGAAGAGAACCTCCCAGTGCTGCCAAGGCCACCTCTGACCTCGTATTAGGCATGATGCAGCCCCTTCATGCAGAGTCTAACATGAAAGCATCCTGCACTGAAAAGGTCACACAAGGCCCTTGTCTGGGACTCACCCTTGCTTTTTTCCTAATATTCTGTATTTTCACTTTATCCACTTGGAAAATAATGTAGATCTCTTTCCTAGTCCTCCACCTCCAATCTCTGATGGCATCAGCACATCTTCCATCCCACTCCTTACCCCAGATTGCCATGGTGTCCCAAATCCCACCCACTGTCCCACTCTAACCATGGGCCAACAGGTCTAACTCTGCTAACCCCCAAACATTGCCTACCCTAGGTGCTCATTTCCACCTCATCCCTGAAAAAATCTTCTGCCCAAAATTCTGCTCCAACATTACCCAGTGCTTGATGCCCACAAGTCCCAGGAGGATCTGCTGCTCACAACTTCACAGTGCCTCCATAGGACAACCCCACCCTGCTGCTATGAAAGCCTCAGTGTCCTCCGTGTGGCACTTTAGGTGACAGTTTAGTGGCCATGGTGGTCCTAGGTTGAAGGTTGGACTCCATGATCTTAAAAGTCTCTTCCAGCTAAAAGAATTCTACAATTCTATATGTGTCCCAGAGCATATCAGTGCTCAAAATCTCACCCAAAGCCCCACCATAACTTAGTGCTCTGCTGTTCTGCCTTTGCTCATCGTGCTATGATGCCCACAAACCTACTTTATCATCCTCCACCGTCTCATCCCACCACTCTTCCCACCACATCTACTGCAGCCACATTATCCCAAATCCTTAAAAGGTCAATAAAGCCCCTGGTTACCTCCCAGCAGAGCATTCAGCATTCCCACTTTGACCACTCAAAGGCTACAAAGTCATTTTCTCCAGCCCAAAGTGCTCCATCTTGGTCTTTTCTGGCCCTTCTGCTGTGAGATTTCAGGATTTACCTCTCATGAAGAAAGGGTTGAGGGAGTTCAGGCTTTTTTAGCTGAACAAGAGAAGACTTAGAGGAAGTCTTCTCAGTGCCAATCAATACTTATAGAGTGTCAAGAGGATGGGACCAGGCTTTTTTTTTTTCAGTGGTGTCCAGTGACAAGACAAGAGGTAAGGTGTACAAACCTGAACAAAGGACATTCCACCTAAACATGAGGAGGCACTTCCTTGAGAGTGGGAGAGCACTGGACCAGGTTCCTGCATGTGCATCCCGAGGGGGTTGTAGGTCAAACCAAGCCAACCTCATTGACTTTCTCTTCCTTTAGTTCTTTCCACTCCCAGGTAGCACCAAATGGAAGAGGGCTTTACTGCAAGCATCCTCACAGGACTCCAGGAACACCCATCTCGAGGAGGGTGGCAGAGTTGGGTGCTGGCAGGATTGGATGCTGCTGTGATGGAACTTCTTTACTTTGAGAGTGGTAAAGCACTAGAGTAGGCTGCCCAGAGAGGTAGTGGAGTCTCCACCTCTGGAGTCATTCAAAACCTGCCTGGATGCCATCCTGTGCTTTAGGAAACCCTGCTCTGGCAGGGGGGTTGGACTAGATGATCTCCAGAGGTCCTTCCCAACCCCCACCGTTCTGTGATATGCTGTAAGAGGAGCTGGATGGAGCCAAGGGGGATGGCTGAATGATTGCTCCTGAAGCTTAGGTGGGGTTAACGGCTTGGAAGATGCCACAGCAGGAGACCAGTGGCTCCCTAACAGCAACCCAGTCTCAGGTTTCTGGTGTATCCCGAGAGAAAGGGGAGATGGGAAAGGATTGAGGAGGGGGTGGGTGAGAAAACTGCAGACACAGTGGAAACATGAAAAACAGCCACAACAAAAAGGACCAAAAAAACCCATAAAATAATAACTATCAAAGAGAATAGGTGAGTGGTGCCACCACAATACAAAGCCATCTCAGGCGAGCAGCAGACTGCACTGAGCCCTCCCCCCGCCTTTTCCTTGCACCCCTCCAGCTTCCAGCCCCCATGGAGAGCCAACGCCCGTGGGGAAGGGGTAGAGACCAAAACCAAAATGGGTAGGGACACCAAAAGTTGAGCAAACCCACTCTGTCCTCACCTGCTGTCCCTGTGTTCATGGAACAGCAGTTTCCCAGCTCCCACATCCTATTTTCCCCACCTTCTCCCCCACCCAACCACAAGCACCACGACAAAGGGGTGAGAAAGGAGGTTGGAAATCCAACTGATAAAAAACAGGTTTGGAAGAACATGCACATGCCAGTCCCTGTCCTAAAAGTCCCTTGGACAACATAATCTAACCCTCATCAAGAGGTGCCAAGCCATATCCTACCATCAACATTTACATCCAGGGAAAATGAGGCACTGAGGAAGGTTCTTCTCCAGGAATGGGGTTGGAGACCCTTATAGAAGAAGATTCCTCTTCAGGAACAGAGTTAGAAGTGCATGTCCACATCCCTCTTGTACGAGGAACTCCAGAACTGGACGCAGTACTCCAGGTGAGGTCTCAACCAGTGCAGAGTAGAGGGGGAGAATCACCTCCCTTCACCTGCTGGCCACACTTGTCTCCAGGAGTGGGGTTGGAGATCCTTACTAGGAGAAGTTTCTCCTCCATTCTTCCCATCCTTTCCCATCAAGGTTAAATTAGTGCCCATAAAGAGCTCAGCACTTCTTTGGTGGACAAGCATTGTCTACTTACAGTACAGCATCCTAATGACCCACACAACTTTATCAAGCTTCTGGATGATGATGGTTTGATGGAACAAGAGCATGGTTGAGCAGCACATGCCACATGTGACCCCATACTTGGAGCTGGGTGCAGACAGCAGCATGGGTACCCTGATCTAAATGAATTCCCCACGTCCCATAACACCTTATTGCCCTCTCCAAGCTTTGTGGGGAGGGTTTGGGACCTGATGATGATATTTGGTCTAGCATTGTGTGCTGTGCAGGATGCTCTTCATGATGGAGATAATCATAGAACCATACAGCCATAGAACTGTTTAGGTTGGAAAAGGCTTGGTTGGACCTGAGATCATCGGGTCCAACAACCAACCTACCACCACCATGGCCATTAAGCCATGCCCCAAAGTGCCATGTCCACAGATTTCTTGAGCACCTCCAGGGGTTGTGACTCCATCATCTCCCTGGGCAGCCTGTTTCAGTGCCTGACCCCTGAAATTATTGACTCCAACCATCTTCTTTATGGAGATAATCAAAGAATGGTTCATATATGTCCATAGTGTCCAAAGATGATCTAAGGAGCACCAACATGTCTAAGAAGGAAAAAAGGCTAAGATGCTTTAAGCTTGGGGGGGGGGCTGGATCGAACACACATGCACCCCACCCCACCCCCATCATTAGAGGCTTTAGCAGCATCTCCCCTGCTTCCAGCTTGCCTGCCAGAGGGACACATCTGTCTCCAAAGCCCAGAAGCACCTGGGGACAGGGTGTGACCCTCAGCAGGCAGCGAGGAAGCCACTGCAGCTGATTTCCCAGGGCACAGGCACAGCTGTGATCTCAGGGAAGCTGCCAAAGTCTGGGAGCAAAGCACTGATTAATGTGGTCCTCTGGTGGATCCTGGGCTGCAGCTGTGCAGCCTGCTGACTCAGAACCTTCTCATAAGGAGAGGCAGAGCCAGCAAAGCCAGCGGGAGCCAGGATGTGTGCATGGACCCTACAGACCATGGAATCATAGCATGGTTTGGGTTGGAAGGTACCCTCAAGGGTCATCTAGTCTTTGGACAGACTGCTCCAGGCCAGGGCCCTGAACCCTCAAAGCCAAGATGTTTCTCCTCATCAAACCTCCTGGGTTACAGTTTGTGCACAGTGCCCCTTGGCCTTTCACTGGGCACCACTGACAAGAGCCTGGCCCTAGGCTCTTGCCCCCAGTCCCTTGTCCCCAACCCTATAGTTCTTGCTGAACATTGAGAAGATCTCTTCACAGGTTTCTCTTCTGCAGGCTCAACAGTCCCAGGTCTTTCAGCCTTTCCTCCTCACAGAGATGCTCCAGGCCCTTCAGCAGCTTCCCAGCCACCACTGGACTCTCTCCAGTAGTCCCCTGTTTCTCTTGAACTGGGGAGCCCTAAAGTGGATGCAGTACTCCAGATGTGGCCTCATTAGGGCAGTGTAGAGGGGAAGAACCTCCTTTGATCTGCTGGCCACACTCTTCTTCATGCACCCCAGGAGACTGCTGGGTTTTCTGGCCACATGAAGAGCACTTAAAGTTTTATTTTGAGAGAAGCTGAAACTCTGCAATAACCCCCACTGGAAAGCTCTGTGACAATATCACAAAATCACAGTATCACACAGCATCAC
>WBNM01010589.1:0-10479 GCA_013399055.1 Ramphastos sulfuratus | reverse complement strand
CTTCCTTGCCCCCTCCTTTCCCCCCCTCTTTGCTTCCTTGCCCCCTCCTTTCGCCCCTCGTTGCTTCCTTGCCCTTCCCCTTTTGCTTTTTTATTTTTTTCCCTTTTTTTCCTGCTTTTCCTCCTTATATATTAAAAATCCAAGAAAACACAGAGTAAAATAAAACGTAAAATATAGAAATTTTTTAACTTCTATGCTTTCAACAGTGAATAAAATATTACTAGAAGGTGGCAGGTAAGAAAAAATGCCAAAGTGCTTCTAATACCAATAATAATTAAAGCAGTTTCTAAGCTTTGCTGATTTATTTTGGTTACCCTGAGCTGTACTTGTGTGTTTGTTTTATTTATTGCAGAATATTGTAATAACAATATCAAAGGAATTTATGATGGGGCATTGCTACTTTACTTTCATAAAAAGAAGACTAGAAAGTTACAGCAGATGCTTTGAATTTACTGCAGACGGTGGCCAATATTTGCCTTGTTATGAAGTTGCACTGCTGGAGTGTCATGAGTGTTGTTTAGTAAATCAGTTCATGATTCAGGTGCTAAGAGCCATTAGCTGTGGCTGGCAAAGCTCTAGTGAAATAGCAAAGAAGCCAAATATTCAGCCAGTTCTTGCTCTTGAAGTGAAGGAGTTACTTTGGAGAAAAAAAAGACTTTTGTTTTGGTTAACTCTCTCATGCTCCCCCTTTCCTGCTTGATTCTGAGAACTCTTTTAGCTCTGCAGAGTCCTCTCCCTCCCTAGAATCACTTAGAGTAGAAAAGACCTTTAAGATCATAGAATGATGAATGCTTTGAGTTGGAAGGGGCCTTTAATTGTCATCTTGTCCAACCCCTCTGCAGTGAGGAGGTTGCTCAGGGCCCAGTCCAATCTGACCTATAATGTTTCGGGGGACAGATCTTCTACCACCTCTCTGGGCAGCCTGGGCTAATGTTTCACCACCCTCACTCTATAAAAATTCTTCCTTGCATCTAGCCTAAATCTACCCTCATGGAGTCCAACTAATGCCTGGATATGACCAGGACCACTGTTATGTGCTCATTGAGGTTCCACATAGAGGGATCTAAGTTGTGCCATTTAACAAGAGCCTCACTGAATCCAATGCTGCCTTCTACAGCTGAAGATCCACCCACACAGGCTTGTCTGTGTAGCAGCACTGGAAGGAAAAGATCCTTCTTAAAGCTGAGCAACACAAGACCTTTGTTCCTTCAACAGAGCTTAGCCTGCTTTTTTGAGCAGTAGTGTCTGAGGTAGGAGATGCAGAAACCTGCACAGGAGAGCTCTTTATAAGTGAATGTCAGAGAGGTGCAGGGCAGCAGCTTTGTTCTCTGGGACTGAGTAATGGGCAGTTTTGTTTGTTTGGTTTGGTTGTTTTTTTTTGTTTTTTTTTGTTGGGAGATTCATCACCATAGATGATGAATCTCATTCTCGGAAGAATTTGGGTTTTTGGGCTGCCAGGGCCTTCAGTGCAGCAGTCAGCTTTAGTGGCCCTGGTTAGCTTCACCTAAGCCCTCCACCACATCCCTCATCCCAGGTGTACTATTTAAGTTCAGTCCCTGTTGGAGGAGTCTTGGTCTTTGGCTCAGGTGCAGCAGTGCCACTGTTCATCTAGATCCTGACCTATGGGCTGACTTGGGCTTGAACCTGTCCTGTCACCATCATCACTGGGCTGTGTCCAACCCAGCTACCTGCAGTGTCACAGAATGTCAGAGGCTGGAAGGGACCTCCAAAGCTCATCCAGTCTGACCCCCCTGCCAGAGCAGGATCACCTACAGCAGATCACACAGGAACACATCCAGACAGGTCTTGAATATCTCTAGAGAGGGAGACTCCACAACCCCCCTGGGCAGCCTGTTCCAGTGTTCTGTCACCCTCACAGTGGGGAAAAAATATTCTTCATGTTTCCATGGAACTTCCTATGCCTCAGCTCCCTTGTCCAGTGCCCCTTGTCCTGTCATTGGGCATCACCCAGCAGAGCCTGGCTCCAGCCTCCTGGCACTCACCTTTATATCTTTATAAACCTGAATAAGGTCACCTCTCAGTCTCCTCTCCAAGCTCCAGCTCCCTCAGGCTCTCCTTGTATGGAGGATGTTCCACTGCCTTCATCATCTTTGTGGCTCTGCACTGGACTCTCTCAATCAGTTCCCTGAGGTCCTTCTTGAACCGAGTGTACCAGAACTGGACACAAGACTCCAGATGCAGCCTCACCAGGGCAGAGTAGAGGGGCAGGAGAACTTCTCTCTACTTACTATCCACAGCCCTTCTAACCTACTCTGGGATGACATTGGCCTTCTTGGCCACAAGAGCACATTGCTGGCTCATGGTTAACCTTCCATCCACTAGGACCTCCAGGTCTCCTTCCTCCTTCACTGCTCTGCAGCAAGGCAGTCCCCAACCTGTAATGTTCCATGGGGTTGCTCTTTCTCAGGTGCAAGACTCTGCACTTGTCCTCTCAATAAACCTCAATAAATTGTTGAACCTCAGTAAATTCCTCCTCACTATTCCAGCACTTATTTTGATCAAATGCAATCTAGTTCTAAACAAATACTCCTTGATATATTTAAAACCCAAGTTTAACTGTTCTTGCACAGATGCTGCTGTCACAAGCAGCCACCCAGAAACCTACCAACATGAGGGGTATTATTAGTAGAAAGAGCCTGTGCCTTCCTGCACCTTACAAAGGCAAAGAGTTCACATCCAAAATGACCTAGTTCTGCATGGTTAACCTTCCATCCACTAGGACCTCCAGGCCTCCTTTCTCCTTCACTGCTCTGCAGCAAGTTGGTCCCCAACCTGTACTGGTCCATGGAGTTGTTCTTTCCTAGGTGCAAGATTCTGCACTTGTTGAATTTCATCAATTATTCCATGCAGGAGGTCTGATCCTGACTCCAACATTTTGTACCAGCCTGAGCTTGGACTAGCCTCACCACTTCAAGCTCTCAGATGACCCTGGCTGTCATTCTGGGGCTGGCCCTGCTCACCTTGCTCATGTATGCTGGGGCTGGACTTTGCTGATGAGGTGTCAGCTATGGGATCCTCCTCCTCCCTGAAGGCTCTGTGTCCTTCAGGCAGAAGCTAATTCATGCAGTGCTCTGACTGGTAATTTTTACCTGAGCCTTTCCACATCTGTGAAATGAATAGAAAACAGGCAACTGTGACTGGAGTAGGTTCACGTTTCCCTCCCTCTTTTTTTGCCTTTCTCCCCTTCCCAATAAATGTGGGAGGAAGCCACATGGGAAGAAAGTTGTCTTTATTCCCTGTTATCAGCAGTTCTGTTGCACCTGGTGTTGAGCTTAAGATAGGAAAGGACTCTGCTGCCTCCTGTCTGAAATGATCTGAGTGCCTGTTCATGAGGTAATTCCATGTGGATTGGGAGCAAGGAAGCAGAGGCTCTCTCCTCAGATATCCAGCTCCCTGGGCAGCCTTAAGAGGTTTGAAAATCTCAGATAAGTAGCTAAACTTTTCCCTGCTTTAATCTCAGCTGGCTGGAACATGTAATTTCCTCAGGAGAACAGAAAACATAAAAGATCTACCTGAGGTCACCATCCTTGGCCCCTGGAAGGGTGTGATGGTTTCCCCAGATGGGAAGTGCACCCACTACAGCCTGAGGAGCCTGTAGCAAAGTGGGGGTTGGTCTCTTCTTCCTAGTAGAATGAGAGGAAATGGCCTTAAATTGTGCCAGGGAAGGTTTAGATTGGATAGTAGGAAGAATTATTTCCTGGAAGAGTAAGCAGCCAATGCAACAGGCTGCCCAGGCTGGTGGTGGAGTGACCATCACTGGAGGTGTTCAGAAAACATGTAGACATGGCACTTTGGGCACGGTTTAATGGCCATAGTGGGCTTAGGTTGAAGATTGGATTCAATCATCTTGGAGGTCTTTTCCAGCTGAAACAATTCTGTGATTCCAAAATATTTGTTATGGTGGAGCTTGTTGTCACAGCTGTCAAAAATCACAAAATCTCTCCCTTCAGACACTGCAGTAGGGTAGGAATTGTCTTATTTTTGGCAATTTTATCTAAGGTGTTGAGATGGCTCTGATGGTTTTTGGGGTGCCAGAATAGATGGTAGGAGTCAGAGGTAGTAAGAGGGGACTGGAATATGTTTGGGAGATGATCAGAGCAATACTACCTTAAATTAATGACTGCATAATTTGAAGTATTGGAGCACTCAGAGCCATTTGCTGAGCTCTTTTTTGGGGTAAGGGAACGTGTAAAAGTTAATCCAGCTCCACAAAAAGTAATCTTGTTAGGAATTAATGCCAGCAGTTTGTAGATTAGTGGATATCCAGGAGGAATTGTCCTATGTTTATACTGTCTAATGCCTATGTTATGATGGGAAGGGGATTTTTGATTCACTCCTCCTGCATATTTTTTTTTTAATAGAACAATTGGCATTAAAAAAAAAAAAGTGTACTTGGGAGAATTTTAATTCTGTTAATTATCCCATATTTTGTTAATAACATTTTCCTTTGAAGATGCCCATTAGAGGTTTTAAAGTGTTCATTTACTAGAAAATCAAATGGGAATCCTGTTGGAAATTTCCTTTTTAAATTAACTTTCCTTACTTTTATGTCCTCATTAAATGGGAGGTAATAGTATTGGTGGAAATATTACAGAACTAGAAATCAGTGCTTAGATATTTTACTTAATGCCAAGACTTTTAATCTTATTGCCATATCTCTTTTTGTTCTAATCAACACCTAACTACTTCAGTTACTGATGTGTTTTGATCCAAACATTTAAATAGGAACACTGATGCAAACTCAAACTATCTTTGCAGGCAGCCCTGCTGAATACTGTGCAGCTCCTTCTGTGTAATAGGTTCTCCCCCCCCCAACATCCTTAATCTCTGCTGGAAAAAAAAAAAAGCATTGAGGGTTTTCTAGCATTACCTCATCATGTATTAGGTAATAGGCAGTCATCCCACTCAGAACTAACTTCCCACAGAGTTCACAAACCAGTCTAGGATGTGTAACTCCCCTTTAGCTGCTTTAATGCCTGCTGGCCACATGATTTGCCTACTGCCCAGGATCTTTGAAGCACAGATAATGTGGCTGTGGCTGTTCCCTGCAGTAAAAAGCAAGGCATGTCTATGGATTGTGGTTTTTACATCAATAGAAGTGCTTTAATGGTAGGGGGCATACTGGGAAAAGAAGGAAAAGACTCACCAGCTAAGCAGTGTCAGTGTGTGAAGCCCAGCTGAATGGAATACAAGTTCTGATCTAGGGTAGGGTGTCCCTGCCCATGGCAGGGGGGTTGGAAGTAGATGATCTTTGTGGTCCCTTCCAACCCTGACTGATTCTGTGATTCTGATTCAGTGGAGCCAGACTCTGTGGCTAGTGAAGGTTCCTTCTCTGGAGACTTTCACAGCCTGCTCACTGAGTTCCTATGCCATCTGCTCTGGGTGAACCTGCTTTAGCAGGGACGTTGGACTAGATGGTCTCCAGAGATCCCTCCCAACTCTTAACCATTCTATGATTCTGTCTTATTCCACCTTCACCAAGGACTTTACAGGGGTTTCCACAGGGCTGAGTACCAAACTGAGAGATGGTTGTGGGAAGACTCTCTGCTTAGCACATGGGCACCCATGTTTGTGGGATGCCCAGAAGAAGACCTTGCCAAGCTTTCCTGAAGTTTGTGCTTCCCTCAGTCTGAACACCAATGGCATCTGTTCTTTGATTTCAGTCTCCCTGAAATATTCCAGGTCAGGCTGGACAGGGCTCTGAGCAAACAGATCTAGAGAGCAGGGAGCTTGGGCTAGAGCTTTAAAAGTCCCTTTCACAGAATCAACCAGGTTGGAAAAGACCTCTGAGATCATCGAGTCCAACCTATCACCTAACACCTAATTAACTAACCCATGGCACTAAGTACTTCATGCNGTAGTCAACGTCTACAACAGGCTGAAGAGGACCCAAGCAGAACAATGTGTGATGGGTTGGTGACCAAAACAGGGGCACTTGGCATAGAAGCAGTGCAACTGGTGTAGTCAATACCTACAACAGGCTGAAGAGGACCCAAGCAGAGCCATGTGTGATGGGTTGGTGACCAAAGCAGGGGCACTTGGCATAGAAGCAGTGCAACTGGTGTAAACCAAATCTCCAGTTTGCTCCAAAGGGGTAATTTGAGTTACTTTTCAATAGTTAGCTTTTATGGTCAACTGGGTACTGTTGCATTAGTAGGAATAAGCCATAAATTTCTTTGCTCCAGCATGAGATCATTTTTTAAGGCTCTCTGACTAAATTTTCAAGTGAAGAGGAGAGATGGCAATTTATAATCCATACCAGTTTGGGGTGTAATTGTTATTAATAAATTAGCAAGAAAGAGGCAGCAGATGGAAGGAATTGTTGTAGTTCATTAATTTTATGATGGCTTTCTTTGCATGAGCCAATTATGCCTGTCATTGTATCTCTAAGTTGCAGTGGTGCCCACAGGAAAGGGCACACAGAGAGAGGCAAATCAGCT
This sequence comes from Ramphastos sulfuratus, assembly GCA_013399055.1. NCBI lineage: Eukaryota > Metazoa > Chordata > Aves > Piciformes > Ramphastidae > Ramphastos > Ramphastos sulfuratus. The sequence goes on along the minus strand of WBNM01010589.1, from coordinate 4,018 downwards.
TGGGGATTTCTTGCTTTGTGAGGTGGCCAGAGAAAATTCACTCTTGGTTCTCACTAATACCTTTGGTTGGGACAGCAATGTGCCCTGATGGCCAGGAGGCCAATGGGGTCCTGGGGGGCATTAAGAAGAGTGTGGCCAGCAGGTTGAAGGAGGTTTTCCTCCTCTTCTACTCTGCCCTGGTGATACCTCATGTGGAATACTGTACCCAGTTCTGGGCTCCCCAGTGCAGGAGGGACAGGGATCTGCTGGAGAGAGTCTGAGGGAGGGCTGCAAAGACAATGAAGGGACTGGAGCACTGCCCTGTGAGGAGAGGCTGAGGGACCTGAGGCTGTTTGGGCTGGTGAAGAGAAGACTTGGAAGGGATCTAATCAATGTTTATAAATATCTGAGGGCTGGGGGTGAAGAGGAAGAGGACAAACTCTTCTCAGTTGTGCCCTGTGATAAGACAAAGGGTAATGGGTACAAACTCCAGCTCAGGAAGTTCCACCTCAANACTTCATGCAGGCTCCTCTTAACACCTCCAGGAATGGTGACTCCACCACCTCCCTGGGCAGCCTATTCCAATGCCAATTACTCTTTCTGTGTAGAACTTCTTCCTAACGTCCAGCCTGAACCTGCCCTGGCACAGCTTGAGGCTGTGTCCTCTTGTTCTGCCCCTGGGTGCTTGGCAGAAGAGCCCAACCCCACCTGGCTACAACCTCTCTTCAGATAGCTGTAGAGAGCAATGAGGTCTTTCAACCCAAAGCACTCTGTGATCAGTTATCACAGAATCACTGAGGCTGGAATAGACCTCTGAGGTCATCAAGTGCAGCCTAACACCACCACATCAACCAGACCATTTCACTAAGTGCCACATCCAACCTTTCCTTAAACACCTCCAGAGATGGCAACTCCACCACCTCCCGGGGAGGGAAGAGGCATTCTGCAATAGTTGTTCTTCCTGTAACTTTCTTCCTCTAAAGTCTGTGCCTGACAGCTTTGTGCAGGAGTAGAATTAGTCTGAACACTTCCAAAAAACCCCATTCTGTACTTGCACTTGGTGTATTTAGTTTTGTCACAGCAGGAAAAGTTTTGTGCTGAGAGTTGGGCTTTTGGCTTGAAAGGCAGCTGCTCTGCATGATGTCTACAACAGGCTGAAGAGGACCCAAGCAGAGCCATGTGTGATGGGTTGGTGACCAAAGCAGGGGCACTTGGCATAGAAGCAGTGCAACTGGTGTAAACCAAATCTCCAGTTTGCTCCAAAGGGGTAATTTGAGTTACTTTTCAATAGTTAGCTTTTATGGTCAACTGGGTACTGTTGCATTAGTAGGAATAAGCCATAAATTTCTTTGCTCCAGCATGAGATCATTTTTTAAGGCTCTCTGACTAAATTTTCAAGTGAAGAGGAGAGATGGCAATTTATAATCCATACCAGTTTGGGGTGTAATTGTTATTAATAAATTAGCAAGAAAGAGGCAGCAGATGGAAGGAATTGTTGTAGTTCATTAATTTTATGATGGCTTTCTTTGCATGAGCCAATTATGCCTGTCATTGTATCTCTAAGTTGCAGTGGTGCCCACAGGAAAGGGCACACAGAGAGAGGCAAATCAGCTTGGGGATTTCTTGCTTTGTGAGGTGGCCAGAGAAAATTCACTCTTGGTTCTCACTAATACCTTTGGTTGGGACAGCAATGTGCCCTGATGGCCAGGAGGCCAATGGGGTCCTGGGGGGCATTAAGAAGAGTGTGGCCAGCAGGTTGAAGGAGGTTTTCCTCCTCTTCTACTCTGCCCTGGTGATACCTCATGTGGAATACTGTACCCAGTTCTGGGCTCCCCAGTGCAGGAGGGACAGGGATCTGCTGGAGAGAGTCTGAGGGAGGGCTGCAAAGACAATGAAGGGACTGGAGCACTGCCCTGTGAGGAGAGGCTGAGGGACCTGAGGCTGTTTGGGCTGGTGAAGAGAAGACTTGGAAGGGATCTAATCAATGTTTATAAATATCTGAGGGCTGGGGGTGAAGAGGAAGAGGACAAACTCTTCTCAGTTGTGCCCTGTGATAAGACAAAGGGTAATGGGTACAAACTCCACCTCAGGAAGTTCCACCTCAATATGAGGAAGAACTTCTTTACTGTAAGGCTCATGAAGCACTGGCACAGGCTGCTCAGAGAGGTTGTGGAGTCTCCTTCTCTGGAGCCTTTCCAGCCCTGTCTGAATGTGTTCCTGTGCAACCTGAGCTAGATTCTTTGGTCCTGCTCTGGCAGAGGGTTTAGACTTGGTGATCTATGGAGGGCTTTTCTGACCCCTGACATCCTCTGATCCTGTGAAGGTACTGGGACCCCAAAATAGTTGTGAAGGCAGTTCTTAAATATAGCCCTGAAGCCTGAGCAAGGGGCAGTAGACACAAACTGGAATGCAAAAGGTTCTGTGTAAACACGAGGCAAAACTTCTTCACTCTGAGGGTGGCTGAATGCTGGGACAGGCTGCCCAGAGAGGTCTCCCTCTCTGGAGGCATCCCAAACCTGCCTGGAAGTGTTCCTGTGTGGTTCACTCTGGGTGGTGCTGCTCTAGCAGGATATTGGGCTAGGTGATCTTCAGAGGTCACTTCCAACACCTTCTGTTCTGTCATTCTGAGATTCTATGACTGGGGTATAGAGATGCTGAGTGTGCACAAAACTGGCATCTTCTGTCTAGGAAAAACCCAACCCTACCAGCTCCTGATGATGGCATTTTCTGAGTTTAACTTTGGTGTAGCTTCAGATTCTCAGGGTGCCTTCAGGAATGCTTTCTAAGGGTGCCATGCTGCAAGTTGGAGGGAAAAAGAGTACCTATATCACTAAGGATAACAGGAAAGGAAATTTTCCTCATGTTTGTGGTGCCTGTGGCTCAGGAATCACAGAACCACAGAACATCAAAGGTTTGAAGGGACCTTCAGAGGTCATCAAGTCCAACTCCCCTGCCAAAGCAGGATCAGCCTTTCTATGTGGCACTGATTTCATCATTTAGAAGCTACTCTGCCATCTCCTGAGCCCCTCTCTGCTAATATGGTGCTGAAGTTTCACTTGGAATGTAGGTTGCTTTGCTTTACCTTCAGACCTTGTACTGTCCACTTGGAGACATTGGTTGTTTTTCTGTCACTTAATGACTGCAGTTAGTTACCCAGGAGGTCATACCCCATGTATTTTAGGAACAGGCACCTCTGAGATTGTGACTTGGTGACGAAGGTGATGTGCCACTGCTGTTGTTTTCACCACAGCCTCGTGGAAAAACTAATTACCTTTTCATCTTGGCAAATTCAGAGGTCAGTTTACCACTACTATATCACAACATGACAGGGAACATGGGTAATTAGGTAGGCTGTGTAACCAGGATATTCCATGGATCTCATTACATCTTATTTAGAAAGGCTATAATTTGATTGGTGGAAAATTAAGGCATCTCCTCATGGGTCATTTTATCTTTCTGCAATAATAATTCTTGGCTTGATTAAAAATTGATCCAGTGTCTTAAAGTGAATTTATTATTGCTGCAATCTATCACCCACAGACAGATAATCTGGTTCCCATCTTTATCTGATTTGAAAAATCTGTCACTTATTATGTGTTGGTTTTTTCCCAATCATTTAAATTGATGGTTTGCTGAGGCAAGGCTGCCATAGGCTTCTTGGAGGAAAGCATGTATGAGATGTTAAGGCAGAACTTTTTATTGCAGGGAAGCTGATACTATGGTAAACATCGATCGGAACGGTGCTGTCCATCATTTTCTCCTAGGGTGGGGGGGGAAATCAGGCAGGAATTTTGGATGCAGAGCAAAGAGAAGGACAGGCAAGTTGTGTATTTGGGAGAAAATATGAGTCATTTTGCTATATTTTATGACACATTTTGGAGAAAATATGACAGGAAAGATCTGGATATGCTGGAAGGTGTCCAGAGAAGGGCCATGAGGACGATCAGAGGGCTGAAGCTTCTCTGCTATGAGGACAGACTGAAAGAGTTGGGGCTGTTAGTCTGGAGAGGAGACGGCTTGAAGGTGACCTTATTGTGGC
>WBNM01010586.1:15489-53328 GCA_013399055.1 Ramphastos sulfuratus | reverse complement strand
TTGAGCTTTTCATCAACCCAGCAATTCAATTCCAGCAGGTTTACTGTGCGGTGTTGCTCAGCAGAAATATTAAGCACTTCCACAGTTACCATTTGCTTCTGCAGTAGGAATCAAAATCCTTTTCAGGTTGAGAAGCAGTATTACGTACACTGCACAAAGAAGGTGAGCTCAGGCATTGAAATAAAAATGCTAGAACTAGAAATAAAATGAATGTTAGCTATTCTGCATGCTGTGCAAGTTCCATCACTGCAGACTCACACAGGTGACACATCTTTAACAGGTAAGGGCAGAGAAATTACATAAATTTCCCCATGCCACATGCTTGAGGCTTACTTAACCTTCATGGTGTTGCATTACCTGCTAAACTGCTCTACCTCTGAAATTAGCTGAGGCTAATGAAATGATGATGATGCTATCAGAAGGTGACTGAGAAGCCTCACAGTGAATTGCTTGAAGTTGTTCCTTACATCATAAAAATGACATTCATTTAAGTACCACTCTTCAGCACACAGAAACCAAACAAACACTACACAACGCTATAGAACAATTTGCTCAGAGAACTAACAGCACAGGAAACAAATGTGTACTAGGAAGAAAAACTGTTAACATAGTATCAATTCAATCAACAATTCCAGGACTAAAATTGTTGGACATATTCTCTATTATAAGAATCCCTGGGCGCAATCCCATTTCACTTACATTAAACCAGAATCTCATTCAGAGACATCCTTGAAACTATTCATGATTAAGATGAGCAGGTTCTCACTTAATATGGTCAGTTGACATCCCTGATGCATATCACACATTACCAATCACACTGTTAAGTTATTCTTACTCAATGATGCCATACTTCAAATGTCAATTCATCTATTCAAGCATCAATATTGATCTCTGGCTACATCAAGTGTTTCCAGTTAAATGGTGTGAAAACCCTCCCCTTTTCAGCTGTGATGTTAGCTAAATAACTCAGCTGAAAACTACAAGAGTAACTCTTATTAAATTTCCTCATTCCACATAAGAGAATGATTAACATTAATTTACTTCATTCAAACAGTGATCTCCAACAGTTTTCCAACAAGTTACAAAAAGAAGCAAATAACCTTGATCAACCTACAGCTTATACACACAATAAATAGCATATTGCAGTCAGGAAGCAAATCTGTACAATTTATGGCAGCAGGTCATTTGCTTATCCTGCAATTTAGATTTCAGCTTTCTCACATCTGCTTAAAAATTTTACCTGCTATGTTTCCAAGAAAACTGTGCTGTATCCTATTGTAGGCAGTTCAGCCATGCAGAAGCACAGCGATGCTCCCACAATGTAACTTGCATGCAGAAGTCCACCTTACCCTTCCTCATGCCAAAGGGAAATCCAAGGTTCTTTCCACTGGTTACAGATTACCTTCTTATGCAAAGATCACTAAGTGTGACCTCACAAAGAATATGAGAGGCTTGTAAGTGCCCGACTATGAGCCTAAACTACTTCCTTCCCACCTGTATCCCACCTCTCGACAGCAAAGCTGCTGTGGTGTTGATGTACAAAGAGGGGATTCTTTTTTAAAATGGTGCTTCCCTAACCTTCCATAGCTGTCTCTAACTCTAAAGAGGAGTGAGACGAGAAAGAATAATAGACAGAAAAATGGCTCTACAGAAGGAAAGATGGTCAGAGACAGCAAACTGTGGAATTATTGCTGGCTAACCCCTGCCCTCCAGCTCCTGGGCAGGTCTGTCTGTAAGACAAGGAAACGCAGTCAGTCTATTCCACCAGCCAGATCACTACCAAACCCACTGAACAGTCATGCTGGTTTCAAGCACTACAACTCCCAGGAAAATCCACAAGACAGGCAAGGGTAGAGCAGAAGGACAGTGGCCTGCATGAGGCACAAGAACCAAGAAACACTGTGCCTTGGTGAAGGATAAGAGTTCAGGAGAGCAGCATGCAACTCTGGCACAACAGGTGCTGATGCAAGCAGGAGGTTAAGCCCATGGATTAAGTATTTCTTTGTTCCCTCAGCTGTGCAGTTTGCTTAAATTGAACTAGTAGGACCTTGCTTTTATCTAGCAGACATAGTAATAGTTGGCTTGTTTCATTTTTCAAGGTGAGACGATGAGGCCTAAGCTAAATCTGACTCTTTCTGCACAAACCTACTGCCATTAAACCTGACATCTTTGCACTCAGAGATGCAGCAGCATTACTGGCTCTGGGCTGAGACAGACACTGGCTACATTTTATGTGTAACCATTACAGTACAAGTGAAAACTCTTCAGAAACAGAAGTTCTTTGAATCACTGCAGTATTTATACTTAAAAGAGAAGTCACTTAATGTTAATAGACAATTTTCATAGTTATTAACAATCTCTGCCTGGATATCAAAATTAATATCCATTATTAATTTTGCATCATTTGTAACATGGATCAAGATATTTCTTGATTATAGTAAGAGTCAAGTCTGTTTAGTTTGACTAGATTTACAAGATCAAGCTGAGAAACACATGTTCTGCTGCAGATTCCCTACAAAAATCCATAATTATGTAATGTTTTATCAGTCCAGATGAATGCAGAATTGTGTCCCACACTTGTTTTGACCACCACAGCTGTGGTATTCCACTTGCCCACGTAAGCCCTAGTCACTAATTCACATTTCCAGAGATTTCAACTAGCCATCAAATCTGGCTAACAGAAATCAAGTTTTCACTTGTGACTTGGCTATAGCACAAATGAAACAAGCACGTCCCTTGTAATTTGTCCTTTTCTATCATTTGAGCAATGAATGTCTTGAGGTATTGCTGTGAACACTGAGAATGTTACTGCTGTGCACCAGAAATAAAACAAATAAGACAAGGCAGTAAAAAAAAAAAAAAAAAAAGATGTTTTCTTGCTGAAACAGACCAAATCACAGCATGGAACTTCATTACAGAATCTGACAGCAAAGCACTAATTTGCTTCTTTAAGTGATGCAGATTCAATCAATACATTTCCAGCTACCAGAGTAAATCCTTCAGGAAGATGAACCAAACCAGAAAATCAGAATTCACTCAAGTCCCCACAGAACATTTGAAACATTTGTCTTCTTCTCTGCTGTACTTGATTTCTAAAGTCTTCAGGCCATACTAAAGTCATGCTTTATTGTTATATAAGCATATAAATGCTCTCATTCTTACATTCCTAATTAAAAAAATTACAAAGATAAGAAAGCTTCAGTGAACCAGGGAACTATTTCTGCACGGCTTTTATTCTATTAGGTACTTCAGTATGTGTCTTGCTCATTAAGGTCAAGTCAAAGCTGAATAAATACGTTAAAAACTATGGGAAATCAGAGATCAGAATCTGTATCCTCTATCCACAGCCCTACATACTCTGTGGCTTGTGCAATACATATTTTCTGATGTCTCATTATATTGGAATAGAAATGCAGCAATGTTCCGGAACTTTGACATTTTCTTGTTACCTGAACATGCCTCTAAACTCAAAGGTTGTATAATTGTACCTCAAAGGTTATATAACTGCAAATTTAAAAGAGGAACNTGAGAAAAGAGCCTGGGAAACTCCAAAGCCTCTAATAGCTTTGAGACCACCAACAGCAACCCCTCCACGTGCTTTGGGTACTGTTTGATAACATTTTTGTGAGTAAATACTTAAAGCCTCTTGTAATCACTAATTGCCTTCTGCCATAAGCAGAAAGGAGCTCCTTGAGTCCCTCTAGTGGGCAAGCAGAGTATTGACCACAAGCAGTGAACTAACTGCAGCAATCTTCTCTGCCAGTTCAGTTGAGTTCAGTTAATGTTATATATTGTTACTGGTTACTGCTAGATCCTGTTATAACCTGTATAAGGTTTCCATGACTGATGTAAAGAACTGATTATTACTAAAATTAGTGATCAGGGTGGTGAGAGTTCTGAATACTGAATATTAATAAACAATATTAAATTTTGAAAATATCATCTCACATTAATTAATTATGCCTCCACTACAAACACTAGTAGCAAGACCTTATGGGTCTTCTTCCTTTTGAGACTGGGTTCAGGTCTCACATTCCATGTTCTCATGTTCTCACTATGTTCAATATTAAGAGGATGGATGCCACTAAGAAAAAGGAACAGAATAATGAGTACAAAATTGAATTTAAACACCAGTGTCCTATCATGTCTGTGAGAAAAAACTCTCATTACCTAGTCACCTCCATTTTCTGAAGCTCTTTTTGAATCACTAGCTGTAGCTGTTAAGCTGCAAAGAATCTCTGCAGTACACTGGAAATTATTAAGCAATAAACAGTAAGATTAAAAAAAATATTTTAAATTTTATGTAGCATTGCTTCAAGAACAAGCTATGATATCTTAATTTTTCCAAGACAAGTATTTTAAAGACTTTATCTTCTATTAGTCACAATGATATCTTAAAAGAAAAAAAAAAAAAGTTTAGGGAAGGAGTATTTTCCTGCATCTAAAGTTAGGTTGGAGCAAACAATGAAACGTTTAAAGGAATGGAAATCCTTTTATAAACAGCTATTTGTTGAATATTCAGCTACGTTTGTGATTTCTCCAGCCTTCTGCTTCATACTTAAGATGACTTTCACTCAAGCACCTGAAAGTTATTGAGCTATCTTTCTATAAATCCCTTCTCAAAAATTACTTTCTGTGATGCTTACAAATCTGTAACAGAAAGGGAGATGGGAAATACCACANATATACATAATACATATATATATATATAATATATATAAAATATGGGAAAATATTATCTTTATTAAAAGCAGAGAAAACCATAAACTTCTACTAATTATTTCAGAGAATTATACAGATAATGGACTGGGTTAAGCAATGGTTAGCAGCCAGGCTGGGTTTGCTAAGAATATTGCCAAACCAGTCTAATCTCTTTCTACAACATGATAACAGCCTTTTCAGAAGAGAATTGTTAGATGCTTAGATTTTGACACTGTCTCATAAAATATTCTTACAAATAACGTGAGAAAAACCAGACCTGAATGAAATGTTCATACAATAGATATAAATATGACTGAGTTTATCAGATTAGTTTATAAAGCTGGTGTTTGGGAAAGGGTTTACTTTGCATTTACTGTTTCCTATTGAACTTTACAACCTGCTCTGCTCACTGGATTTATNAAGACCTTATGGGTCTTCTTCCTTTTGAGACTGGGTTCAGGTCTCACATTCCATGTTCTCATGTTCTCACTATGTTCAATATTAAGAGGATGGATGCCACTAAGAAAAAGGAACAGAATAATGAGTACAAAATTGAATTTAAACACCAGTGTCCTATCATGTCTGTGAGAAAAAACTCTCATTACCTAGTCACCTCCATTTTCTGAAGCTCTTTTTGAATCACTAGCTGTAGCTGTTAAGCTGCAAAGAATCTCTGCAGTACACTGGAAATTATTAAGCAATAAACAGTAAGATTAAAAAAAATATTTTAAATTTTATGTAGCATTGCTTCAAGAACAAGCTATGATATCTTAATTTTTCCAAGACAAGTATTTTAAAGACTTTATCTTCTATTAGTCACAATGATATCTTAAAAGAAAAAAAAAAAAAGTTTAGGGAAGGAGTATTTTCCTGCATCTAAAGTTAGGTTGGAGCAAACAATGAAACGTTTAAAGGAATGGAAATCCTTTTATAAACAGCTATTTGTTGAATATTCAGCTACGTTTGTGATTTCTCCAGCCTTCTGCTTCATACTTAAGATGACTTTCACTCAAGCACCTGAAAGTTATTGAGCTATCTTTCTATAAATCCCTTCTCAAAAATTACTTTCTGTGATGCTTACAAATCTGTAACAGAAAGGGAGATGGGAAATACCACAGGAGGTCATTTATCCATCTTCTTTAGAAAGGATCAGAGTGATCCTGAAGAATGCTGCTGTCTCAGCAGTGACAGAAGGTCTCCCTGGATCAAAGTGATCCACACCAGCACTTCCTGAATATTTCCTTCTCAAGTTTCACACATTTCCTGTAAGGAAGGAGTCAAGGATGATGTCCTTTACTCCAGTCCACTGTGAAAATGCAGAACACCATTTCCTTCCTCTACTGGTGAAGCTACTGCAGTGTTAGACCACTAACAGTAGCGACCATTTACTCCACAGATGCTTCATTGTTACCTTTGCCTGTTTTCTCATATTTTACCTAGGCAGTAAACGCCTAATATAGTCACCAGCCTTTTGCTCTGGGTATGCCTAAAATTCAGATTAAGACTTATTTGGTGATATCTTTTTNGTACCTGGGTGATTTACTGTAAGTGATCCTTCTCTAGTGGCAAGGGAAGGGATTGGACTAGATGATCTTCAGAGATCCCTGCCTATAGCAGGGAGTTGGAATAAGATGATCTTTGAGGTCCCTTCCAACCTTACCATTCTATGATTCTAAGCACTAGATTTACTGTAATATCTGAGGATGGAACAAGGATAATTATCCAGGGGTCCTGTATGCAGTATTGCTTAATGTTTTCACTAGTGATGTATACAACAAAATGGAAAGTGTGCTTGCTGAGTTTGCAGATCACAGCAGACTACGATGGACTGCAAGGATGTTGAAAAATAATACAGCAACCAAAAAGAATACCAATAAGTAATAGATTTGGAAGCAAGCAAAAAGAAAGTGCACTACTCAGTACAGAAGAGAATGAGTCACACTGTCTTTAGGCAGAATAATTCGACTGCGGAAGTGTGGCATGCTGAGAGCTTTGAGAGAGTTGTATGTATGAAACTCATGTTTAATTGATGCATCTAGTTGAGGTGTAGGTGGCTATCAGTGCTATGGCTTATGCATGCCCAGCAGACTTCATTCATTCATTAGACAGTCCAGGAGTGACAGAGCCAGCCACCTGTATGGATGATAAAGCACTGATTTGGAACCAGGGACCAACCTGAAACTAGATGGTGGCCTGATCATTCACAGTCAAGTGTTTGACTGATGTTACAGGAGTCTTCCTTGGCTGAATTTTTGGATACTTCTGGAAAGTACTCGCTCCTTTTAGGTCACCTTTTGTCTAGTCCAATTTGTCTAGCTGTAAGTGTTAACACCCTGGGAGGAGTATCCCAAAGACTTGGTGGTTCCTGCTGCAGAATTTTGCATAGCTAAGATGTTTGCAAGTAATCAGTACAAATTGTTCCTGCAGAAAGGGGCACGTAGGACAGTCTCTTATGCAGAGTTATGATACTCAAGAGATACACAAATAACAATAAATTACAAAAGTGCTGGCTGATGACTCTGGAACATGGCCAACTGCATTATAAGGAGTGGGCAGAGCAGTGGTTCAAGTGCCTCACCCCACACAGCTGAAGGTGCTGCTGCAAGTGCCCTTGCAATGGAGACTCCTGCCACCGCCAGACAGAAACTGGACACTGTTCAGATGTGATCCTGTATGTGTGTATTACCCTATGCCAAGATCTCCACAATTTTTAGTTGTCCTAAACAAACACTATCTCAGTCTTTATGCAACAGCAGGATGGGAAAAAAGCATCTGTGCAGCAGTACTATGGAAAGAGGATTTAAGAATCGTAGAGGATTACTGCATCACTTCCATTGTTCTGTAAGAAAGGCAAATTCTGTTTGGGGATGCTTAACAGAAGCACAACCAGCAAGAGAAATTAAATGATCCTTCTACTGCTCCCAACACAGGAATACTCAGACGAGGGCCTAAAACTGAATCTATTCATGTCCTTGACAGGCAGGACAGGAAATAATGAGTGTACAGCACAGCAAGATGGATTCAATGAAATGAAATGAAAGAACCTGAAGCTCTTAGACTGACTGTTGTGGTAACAGCATTCTCTCACTCCCTAAGCTGTCCTTAAAGCTTTGAAGCCTCTGCTAAAGACAAGCCTGCCACAGGATGAGGAAATCATCTAGGTAACTTCTTGTGGTCCTTTTCAAGTGTGTGACATAATGTAAAAAGTGAGGGGAAAACCCTATGTTTACTTGATAGAATTAGTTTGGAAGTGTCTCAAGTGGATAAATATAGCACAGTGGTCTATGAAAAATACCACCAAATAATCTGCAATAAACATGTGTTTCTTGGTAATTTGAGTACCTTCACCCAGTGCAAATCTCTGTTCAGTTTTATATCCAATGAATTCCATGATACATAAAATGAAACAAGGAGTTAAACCAGATGTTTCCATGTTACTAGTAGATTCTGTAAGTGGAGTAGTAGTAGAATTATACTAGTAGATTCCATTAAGTTCATTCTGACTGAAATATGCTGTCACAGTTTTAATACCTCAAGACATCATCTAAGTAAACAGGCATTTTAGCTTCTAGACACATTAGCAGATGAATAAGCAAGCTCATAAATGTGTAATGAATTAATAACTCGTTTCAGTCCCTGGAGGTAACACACAGACTAGATACTGTAAATCTGTTGAAGCGTCTGCTTCAAGGGCAAGTCTATGAATTTCCTGTATTATGAATCAGTACTACCAGTGCTTACCTTGAGCCTAATTGCAGCAGGACCCCCCCTTTTGTTTAAACTGAGAGCCCTGCCAAGTATCATGCCTCTTGCAACATTCAAACACCCTGCATCCTGACCACACAAAGGAGCTGAAAGAGATTTCTTACTGCATGGCCTCAAGCCTGAGCACAGGGAACCCTCTCTAGCCTGTCCTCTTGCCTCCCGCTCATGTAAGCTGCCAACAACAGGGGTATGTTCTGCTAGCAGAGATGTGGGCCAAAGCTGACTTCCTTGGCTCCCTTCCCAAGGGGAGCAGGAGAAGAAAGAAAGTTGCCAAAGGGAGAATAATTTGTCAGCAGAGAAGATGACAGACAGGTGCAGTATTCCCCATTCCCAGGGAGGCTCTAGCAAAACAGAAGGTGAAATCTCACCTTTAATCAACACAGCCTCTGCTTGCCAATGACGCAGTAGTTGCTGTCATTAATAAAGACAGAGGAACATGAGCCTCCGAACGAGACACACAATGAAGGTGAAGGTCCAGAGGAGGTCTGTGAAGTATATGCTGCTGCCTGTGGAGACACAGACTTACTGCTTTTTTATGCCTGAGAAATTCTATGGCCCTAATGGCACTGGCTGCGCAGCCTGAGTCTTAGAAACCATCTCATACCACTGTGAGCTCTTTCCCCTTGAAAATCAGTCTCTGTTGAGCTCCTCCTTACCCTTCAGGTTACTGTAAGAAGATTCAACAACATCTCTGGCAACATGTTGCCTGTCACCCGTACCACAAGCCATGTGAAATCACATGAACACCATTTAAGTTCCTTCCTATAGGTAAGCATCAGCCCTTCCCACCCTGTTTGGAGGAATATTGCCAGCAGTTTATCTTTTTAAACAGATTAAGCTACTGGATTCTTACTGAACAATTGTCACCAAAAGATATGCAGGACTTGTAAAAACCCACATGAGAAAAATTAAGTGAATGTTGTGAAGCTCCAACAAGTTTGAGCGGCTTGGTGCTCATTTCCTCTTAAAAGACTTTTATTAGCAAGTAGATATACCCTCCCCCTCTGCCAAAAACAAACAAACAAACAAACAAACAAACAAAAACCACTCCAACCTCTAAAGAGTGATAAATAATCTATATGTTAAGATACAACCTGTAGAACTGTCAGGTTTTGAGGAAAACCACAGCATTCAATGAAGAGAACTACATCTTCAGCAACTGTAATCACAAATCAATTAGTACTGATATTTTAGTAACAGCCATTCTAATTAATTTATTAGTTCAGCTTTTGCTGATGAGAAACATGACAGTTAATACAGCACAATATAAAATAACACCTCTCAGCTGCTGCATTTTCTGTAGTGGTATCTGCCCACTTTATTGAGGAAAATTACAGATGAACCTCTGAGACAAGGAAAATGCTCTGTGTGTGTGTGTGTGTGTGCACTGACGCAGAGCCCAACGGAGTCAGTGCTCCAATGGCACACGAGAGACTAAACATTCAGAATCATAGAATCGTTTTGGTTGCAAAATACCTAAACATTCAGAATCATAGAATCATTTTGGTCGCAAAATACCCTTAAGATCATTGAGTCCAGCCACTAACACTACCAAGTCTAGTGCTAAACTGTAGCACCTCATTTATGTCTTTTAAACATGAAAGCAGAGATTGTTTTGGGGGAGGAAGGATTGTTGGCTTGGTTTTGCAGGATTTTGAGTTTACTTTTTTTGCCTCTTGATGCTTGTGTCTTTTCTCCATTCAAAGAAGATCACTTTACTAAAAGCAGATTTTTTCAGAGAAAAAAAAATAAAATAAAAGGATGCTTTGCTGTCCATTCCCTCACTGTCCCGTGTCACTTATTACTTGTTTTTCAGAGCACAGCATCGACATCAAGCTCCAATCCAGCGTGGCCACATTCCTATCACTCAATCTTTTCTTCTTAGGAGAAAACCACATTTACCTAGTACAAAACCACATTTACCTAGTACAAAACCCACATTTACCTAGTACAAAACCACATTTACCTAGTACAAAAAAACCACATTTACCTAGTACAAAACCCACATTTACCTAGTACAAAACCACATTTACCTAGTACAAAACCATATTTACCTAGTACAAAAACCATATTTACCTAGTACAAAACCACATTTACCTAGTATAGCTGCTACCTACACTGGTTGTTATTAGAGGCAGATGACAAAACACAGCAGCAGAGTCTGTATGATGTAATCTGACTGACCTACATTTCACTAAGCATCAGCTTCTATAGGCTTGAAGTGCATTTCAGCATTCAAACTAATCATTTCCAAAAGTCTCCCCACAGATGAGAAAGACCTCATTTAATAATCTCTTCAGTCAGACAGAGCCATGCCTTTCTATGCATATTAACATTATGTTATCTGTTTGAATCAAATGTCAACTAGCACCTGGCACATATCCTGTTTTCTACTCTTAAATTAAATCTTAAAAGAACCCAATACACACATGCAGTTAGCTTCCTATGAGTAGCTCCTGTTGAAGGGGATGAAGTTACTCATGTTTGGTATTTTACAGGGCTGAGGGAATGAAATGGATCAAATAGAATAAATATACATTATTTTTGATCAGTCTTATCATAAAATATGTTTGTGCCATATTTGTTGAAGTATATTCAAAAAATATTAAATGAAATGTCATGCAGAATGGAATTCCATTCATATTTCATTACAGTATCTTAGGTACAAATAAATTATTATACAATTACTTTGTTTAGAGGATAGGTAGATGTACATAGATATGTACAAGCCAACATGGCAATGGCTCTAAGCCTATTTAATCAGATTCTTTTTAAAACATTATTTTTTAATAAGACTACACTAAAAAGGTTGTAACAGTGCACTAAATGGCACTACTTAGTAGATGTTTTTATCTACTGATCTATCCTTATAATATCCTGCTGTTAAGATACAAAAATATTTCACTCCTCTACTAGGAGGGCTGTCCAGATTGAAGGAGACAAACCCACCTTGGAGCCTGGCTTTTTTGTTCATAAAATGTCAATATTAGAATAATTCACAGAGAATTTTAGACATTTCTGGTATATCTGGAATTTACAAGGGCACTGGGAAACATGAAAGCAGTAGTGACAGAGAGTATGTGCCTTGATTACAAACCTGGCTGGGCTGATGTGTGTCCCTTGTGCTGCTCTTGCATCCTCATTCTGTGTAGGCCAAATTCTGCCATTCATCTGGCCTTGTTTTTCACCTTGCTCTGACAAGCCAAATGACAATATTCATTTGGTCTACCCTGCCATCACAGTCTGATTTGTAACCAAACTGCTCGGCTGTCAGCTCTACTGCAGGTTCTCTTCTATTTTAACAAGACTGGGGGAGTGAGACAACTTCATCTGCAAGCACAGCAAAGGCCTGGAGCTTGCCTAAGCAAATCCATTAAGGCTTTATAACTAACTGATCTTTAAGATCTATTTCAAGGTTGTGGTGGAAGGTCCAAAAATACATATCCAAGACATGTCCTAAACACCTACCTGAACACCCACCTTGCGGGTGGAAGGATCAGGACAGCAGCCAAAAGCCCTGTGCCTCTCAGTCTGCCACACACACCAGATTTGGCCTTCTTTTGCACCCTGCTTTGTCTTTGGCAAACACAGGTCAGGATGCTGGGCTTGTGCATTTCCCTTTTTTGGTGAAATAACCTAGGACTGGTTCCAGGGGGGTTTTCATCTGTTGCTATTGGTCAAAGACCAATAGCACAAAATGCTTAAAAACTCTACCAACCTGTTTGTTTGCTGCCACCTTTGCTGCTTGCTGCCCGTCCTTTCTCAANAAAATAGTTTCACCAACCGTGTAACAGAATCTCTGCATGATAATTGTAAATAATTTGGGGGAAATTTTCTTTATATATAGATTTAATAAACTATTTAATAATTTTATATTGGCCTCATTACAATTCACTTCTAACCCAGATTCAAGCTCCTCTTTAACAAAGATGAAGTGTTTGTGGTCTGACACGATGCTGAGAATAAGATTAGTGGACAATTTGATTTATTTTTCCCTTTTTTGGGGTCAGAAGCACTGAGGGGTGTTAATGCTCTGCTATTAAAATGGCCCTTTACCAATTAGTGACTGCAGATGTTCACTCAGGAGTAAACCCCAACCTGTTGAAGACATTCATTAAAATTTACTAAGCATTGTGGGGCAACTTAATTCAAACAGGTGAAGTACAATAAGGAGCAGCACATCGATGACGGCTAACACCCAGCTAATCTTACAACTGGTATACAAACCCTCAGTGTTTTAACAGCTTGGGCATCTCCAAACACCAGCCACCTGGGTTTGTGTGCTGGTTTGAGGCTAATTGGAATATTTTAATGAAAATAATTAGATTCTAGGCTGTGAAAAGCAAACACTGGTGATGTCTGCTTCACTCATAGGCTTCCTGAGATGTGTAAGAACAAGAACACACACATAGATGACACAGAGTCTCTTGGTCTCTCTAGGAGCTGCTGTGTCTTCTCGTCTCTGCTGAGTAACCTACCTGAGTAGTTACTCTGCTTCTAACCTCCCTGGCCAATCCTCCAAACTCACCTTGCACATAAGGCAGACCCTGGGGTAAGGCAGAGGGGTGGAAAGAAGGAGGAAGGGTGGTTGGGGGCCCCTTCTGGGGACTCTGATTGCTGGGAGGGGGATTGTGTTTCTGTATTACCTTTAACTTGTATATTTCTGTAAATATTTATGTCTGTTGTGTATATCTCTGCTTGTACATTGTGTGCTGAGCTGTAAATAGAGCTTCAGTCCTTAACTTCCAGCTGGCTCAGCCTAGTCTGGGTGATTTTATTAAGGTGAGGGGAGGGGGGTCAGGTAACTCCCAAACCATCACACTTTGTCACTCCTAGAACTATACTAACCTCACACCAGCCCATTAACTTGCTTTTCTCAAATGGAAAATAGAAATTCCTGATTTTAAATACATAAGTTTTGCTCAAACTGAAGGAATGAAGAATCCTTGCAGAATTTAATGCATACAGCACAGTAAAATCAAACAAAACAAACACAACTAAATATGAGACAATTAGAATGAGGTTCCCAGATCATTGACGTTACTGGTTCTGACATGGTGAATTTATCCAGGCTTTTTGCAAACAGGATGTCCAATTTACCTCTGAACATGCTTGTATTTTTCTGTGCCATCTCTTCTGTCTGATGACATTTCATGGGCTGCTGCACTACCAGCAAATAGGTTCTACATTTGAAAAATGGGTTTGCCAAGCTCAGAATTTAACAGAGAAATAGAGTTTGGATTCTATGACACCTCTGTTTCAAAAAGAGAAACACAGTTTGGATTCTTTGACACCTCTGTTTCAAAATTCGCTATCAGTCAGGTTAATTATTGCCTTAGTAAAATCTGAAGTTAAACATAAGCCAAAGTGCAAAATGCTCTGAAACAATTTTTTACTGTTTGTGCCCTCTTTTGCCTCCCTGAGATGATTAACTTCCAAGGAGTAAGGGCAAGGCTGTAGAAAATAACTTTGTACAATGAAACTTTATTCGCAGATCTTGTTTAGTTCCATAAATGTTCCTGAAGGAAATTTTGGTCTGATTGACATTTTCTGTTGACTTAGATAAAGCTGCAAATCATTGCCTGCTTCTCGTGGCAGGATATACATAGATGTGTTATTAATTTTATCTACCTGCAAGAATATTGCAATTTTTCATAGAGTTGTTTTTTAAAAGGTAAAAAGTACACTACAGGTCTGATTCTGCAGCCCTGATCTTGTGTTTCACTACCTTAGAGACACTTAATACATACTACAAATGCTAAGGCATGATATATGATCATTAAAATCCTTTAAGAAAGGTTTTTATCTTTTTAACGTTATCTTGGATGTTGCATATCAACCAATAAAACAAGAATATTTACTTGAAATTCATTTCATTTGCTTAAACTTCTTTGATAAGCAAACACAAAGATGAATAAAAATAAACATGGATCAAACCCCTCTACGAAGGAGCTGATTTACTGTGAAGATTACTTTCTGAGTCCTGCACTGCCCCTTGCTGGAGTGTCTTACAAATGTGACAGTGTAAATCATAATACCAACACTAATTAAAATGTGTATCAGGTTTGGAACTGCAAAATAATCTTAAAATATAAAGATTGGACAATTTAATAATCAGTCACTTAATCAGCAGTTGATTGTTGCACAGGTGGAGTGCTCTTCTGTAAAGCTACTGACCACTGCCATTGGCAAAGAATCACACACAGAATCACACAGAATTAACCAGGTTGGAAAAGACCTCTAGGATCATCGAGTCCAACCCAGCACCTAACACCTTCTGATTAACTCAGCCCTGGCACTAAGTGCCTCATCCAGCCTCCTTTTAAACACCTCCAGAGATGGGGACTCCACCACCTCCCCAGGCAGCCCATTCCAATGCCAATCATTCTTGCTGTGAAGAACTTCTTCCTAACATCCAGCCTGAACCTGCCCTGGCACAGCTTGAGGCTGTGTCCTCTTGTTCTGTTGCTGCTTGCCTGGCAGAAGAGCCCAACCCCACCTGGCTACAACCTCCCTTCAGGTAGCTGTAGACAGCAATGAGGTCTGCCCTGAGCCTCCTCTTCCCCAGGCTGCACACCCCCAGCTCCCTCAGCCTCTCCTCACAGGCCTGTGCTCCAGGCCCCTCACCAGCCTTGCTGCCCTTCTCTGGACACCTTCCAGCACCTCAACATCTCTCTTGAATTGAGTGGCCCCAGAACTGGACACAGACTCAAGATGTGGCCTGAGCAGTGCTGAGTACAGGGGCAGAAGGACTGCTCTGCTCCTGCTGGCCACACTGTTCCCGATCCAGGCCAGGATGCCATTGGCCTTCTTGGCCATTTGGGCACACTGCTGGCTCGTGTTCAACTGCCAACCAGTACCCCTAGGTCCCTCTCTGCCTGGCTGCTCTCCAGCTCCTCTGTCCCCAGTCTGTAGCGCTGCTTGGGGTTGTTGTGGCCAAAGTGCAGAACCCAGCACTCAGGACTAGTTAAAACTGAGCCTGTCCATCCAGCCTGTCCAGGTCCCTCTGCAGAGCCTTCTGCCCTCTAACAGATCCACACTTGCTCCCAACTTGGTGTCATCTGCAAACTTACTGATGCTGTACTCAACCCCCTCATGCAGATCATCAATGAAAAAAGACTGTCAATCCAGATCAAATTCTCTCTTTCTTTCTCTCTTTCTCTAAGTCTTTACAAGCTTGACAAAATGAATACACTAGAGTAACTGTGTCTGGAATCTGTATTTTGCAGCTTTTTGATTTTGGTGATTATTTGATTCCTTTGAAGTTTTCCATTGTGGATAGAGGGCTGGAGCACCTCTCCTATGAGGAGAGACTGAGGGAGTTGGTGCTATTCAGTCTTGAGAGGAGAAGGCTCCCAGGTGACCTTATTGTGGCCTTTCAGTATCTTAAGGGGGCCTACCAGAAAGCTCGGGAGGGACTTTTTAGGCTGTCAGGTGTTCAGGGGAATGGAACCAAGCTAGAAATGGGTAGATTCAGACTAGATGTTTGGAAGAAGTTCTTCTCCACGAGGGTGGTGAGACCCTGGCATGGGTTGCCCAGGGAGGTGGTGGAACCCTCATCCCTGGAGGTGTTTCAAGGCCAGACTTGATGAGGCTCTGGGCAGCCTGATCTAGTGTGAGGTGTTCCTGCCCATGGCAGGAGGGCTGGAATGAGATGATCCTTGTGCTCCCTTCCAACCCTGACTGAATCTATGATTCTATGTTACTATTCAACCAAGTAAAAAAGTGTTTTCACAGAACTTTAAAAGGTTGTTTGTACAATTGTGTATATAGCAAAAAGCAATTTAAGTGCTAGAAGCTCAATATGAACTCGCCCCTGCTTTAGAGTAAGTCCTACCACTATACATCTTCTGACCAAACTATTTGTAATATGCCTCAGCTAGTCATAATTTAGTCAACTTGTGCTGCCATTTTAAATTGCATCCTACATGCATGCATTAACTACAGAGACATTATTCTCTATATCAAATTTATGTAAGCCCAGTGCAAGTTCCCATCACTGCCTTTTCCAGTGGGAACAACCCTTTGTTAGTGAACAAAGCCAAGGACTGACCTTTCTTGAGTTCTCACGAAACCACATAATCTTATTTGCCAATAAATAGTAAAGCACTCTATGGTACACTTGGTCTTTGCACTAAACTGAATAACATCGTTCTCCTGAAAGCTGGGAGCAGTCTAAGAGTCAAAATAAATAGTCCATACTTGAAGTATTGCTGCCAATTTAAAAATGTACAGGAGAAAAAAAAATAGAGAGCCATAGACAGCTAGTTACTTAAATGCCTTTCTTTTAAGAGCTTTCAGCAAATGCCTGAGGGAAGAGCCTAGCCTTGGCCATACTGACAGCAGAGCATCTACTGACTTTGTCAAAGCCTTGGTTTCACCCTCACATTTTTTAAGTGACCTGGACCAGAATGTAATAAGGTCAGGTTTTGAGAACAGGATGTGAAGCATGCCTTTTAAGTAATTATCCACAAGAAGAAATCTCTGGGTAAGAACAGTATGAGAGGAGAAAGGACTGGAAAACATGAGGTATATTAGAAAAGAGCACTATAAAGCACCCAGGGATCTTTAAGAATTGAGAAAGAAAATAGAATTGCCAAATCCACCACTAAACCATGCCAATAATCATCATCTCCCAGGTGTTCATTTAGTCAGTCCTCCACCTTGGGATGTGAGGCTGTCAGAGACCCAACAGATCTATTTTCCTATTGCCTCGATCCAGGAACAGATAGGGATGGATGAATAAAGCTGCAAACAGTTTAGAGTGCTGCCTTCTCTTAGCTCATACACATTCTGCTGCTAGAGGGAAGCTCAGTGTGGCTGTTTTAAACATCAGGTCACTGCCATAGCTAATTACATATCTGCTCTAGAACTGAGCATCATCAAAGAAAAAAATCCTAGGCATTGTGCAGGGCAGAAAGCTCTATGTGAAAGCTAAATTGAAGCCTGCCCAATCCACTAAGCCTCTTTTCAGAAAGTCTGGAGAAAAGCAACACTGTGGATAAAAATCAGGATGAAGCATGGAAAAAAGGGTAACAGCAAGTCTCAAGGGTAAGACAGTGTTTCTGTGTTTCATCTGTATAAAATGAGGCAGGCTAACTCTGAATTTACTCCTAAGAGTTGATTGTGTGGGACAGGACTACGCTGTATTACTTCTATGTTTGGCATCACTGAAACTGTGGCTGGAACGTTGTGCCTATTTCAAGCATCCAGATTTCAAGAAGCATGCTGAGAAATTGGACAAGGTTCATAAAAGAGCCTAGGGAATGATTAAAGGATTAGAATGCATGCCTTCTAGTGATAGACTTCAGAAGGTTAATCTACTTATCTCATCAAAGAGAAGGTTAAGGGGTTGGAACTTAATCGTAGTCTCATATCTACAAGCGGAAGTTTGACAGTATGAGTTTATTTTCTGCCTAATTACCAATGGTCCAGTGGTTGAAAGCTGAATATAAATAAATTCAGAAAGAGCAGAAAGGAGGTTTGTTTACTAATGTATTTAATTTTTACCAAGGAGGGTAATTAGCTACTGGAAAAAAAGTGCTACGTTTTGCCAATAATGTCAAACCAAGAATGATGCATTCCTGTGCTGCAGTTTAAGCACAGCTATCAAATACAGGTTGCAATCTTCACTGAAAGGTAGAACTGACAGAGAATGAACTTGCAGAAACAAAGTTGTTAGCATATTGGACTAGAAGTGGCATGACTTCTAAATACAGCAAATGCTCATAGTTCAAAACCAGTTCTTCATTAGCCTGAATTTTAAAAGATGCATATGGAAATCTGCATTAAAAAGACATACCTTTGCAAAATGCAGCTAGAACTTAGCCCACTTCGAAAACCATACACAATAGCCACTCCATTAAGGGATATGCTCAGGGAAACTCTTTTGCCACAGTGTCCTCCAAATCATTCCCAATTATTGATTTGCAATGTCCAAGTAGATGAGTTAGACCCTGATAAGGATGAATGCTTCAAAGTTGAATGATTCTCCATAGCTGTCTGAGAGATAAGCTCCTGAGTGTCTGGCATTACTGCAAAATACAATATACAAACTGAGCAGGCTTTGCTTCCCTCCACTGCTGTTGCTGCCAATAATCCACCAAATGCATGGGCAGCCTTTGGGTTGAAGCAAGTGCACTTCATCCCACGGTGACTGCGAGCGTCAGACCCATGCAAGGCAAAAGGACCCCTAGCACCTCATGGTGACTCATTTATTGTCACCATACAGACAACACATTGACATAATCCAGGCAATGTACAGCCCAGGCTTTAACAGACTGCAGCTCTTGTTTTTCCCCTGAGCCAGGTGTATCTCTTCTCCCACATGGGAGGCATCCTGAAGCTGTGGGAATGAAGGTTGAATGTTTGTACCTAGCTCATTATTTTCCTCTCTTACATTTCTCCTTTCTTGGATCCCCACACACTGTGTGATTTTGGTAATGGTAGATGATCTTTTCAATGCCAGTGGTATTTTCTGTGTACAAAGTTGTGTCAGAAACCAATTTTTCCATAACATGAGCTACTTCTAGATTTTCTCTTTGTCCTGGTAAGCCAGATGAACAACCTCTTGCATTTATTCATATAAACAGTATAAGTGGTAGCATGAATTTTGAAAGGATATTAGAGTATATAAGATTAGATTATTGGCTGATTTTTATTTAATAATAGAGACATAGAGAAAATACATTGGTATATATATCAACCCTTAGAGTAAAACTACTTTGTGTATACTCTCACCTTCACCTGAATTTCACAAAGGAAAAGATGTATTCTTTAAATTATGTCAGCTAACACAAGGAAGGCAACTTTTTGACAGACCAAAGGAAATAATACAGCAAACTGATAGTCCTCACATTACCCTGGATGCATGCCAAGATCAGCCTAGTTTTTATTCAGATTAGCTTTTATTGTCTGCTTATGAGATCCTGAAACAATTGCTGAAATGTCCATTCCTTTTATCTGTCAAGCTTGGAAAAATAATTCTCACCTAGGAATCAGACCAATACTGCTACCTCAACACACAAAAAGTGGGTTTTTATTATAGATGGCCCAGCACTTTCTTCATTTCCTTTTCAGTTAAGCTTCACAATCTGTTGCACTAGGAAAAGAATCTAGAAGTATGTTAGAAACACTCATTAAGGCATGTACATGCTCTCAAATGCTTACAATGTGTTTTGCTATCCCCTTAAAGTTAATCACAGAATGTCAGGGGCTGGCATTTAATGGTGAGNGCTGCTCTCAGCCATTCACCATCCAGTCTGGAGTTGTGCTTGGGATTGTGTCTATCTAGGTGCAGGACCTTACACTTGGCCTTGTTGAATGTCAGGAGGTTCTCTTGGGCACACCTCTCCAGCCTGCCCAGGTTTTCTCCTGTTTGCTGTGATGACCATATGAACAAGGAGAAAGGTGTCTTGAGCTCTTCCTAAGGGCACCCAGCACTGCCCAAGGCTGATGCACCATTTCAGTCTCTGGAGTCTTTCAAAAGGAAATGGCATTGCATGTCGCTCTAAGCCCCAGAAGAGGTTCATGGTGCAGGTCTATATCCCAGGTAAACTCAAAGACATAGGTGTAACTCCATGCTGTGTAAACAAGCACAGTGTAATGTATGTTCTCTAAAACATTTAGGCAGCTGCAGATATAAAAAGTGTTCAAGTTCTGGAGAAAATCCTTGTTTCTTTTCACCATTCTGTGCTGTTTGTTTGCTTTGTTTTGTGTGTTTTGGTATTTTGTATTTGTCTTTTGTTTGTTGCTTTTTTTTAATCTTTTTTTTTTGTTTGTTTGGGGTTTTTTTTTGTTTCAATTTTTGGGTTTATTTTTGTTTGGCTTTGGTTTTTGGGGTTTTGTGGTTTTGTATTGTTTGGTTTGGTTTTTTGAAGGTTTTGTGGTTTTTTTTTTTGGTTTTGCTTTGGTTTGGTTTGGTTTTTTGGGGTTTTGTTTGGTTGGGTTTTGGTTTTTTTTTGTTATGTTTTTGTGGTTTTTTTTTTTTTAATTGCTGTTTATTAATCTGATCTTTTTTTTTTAAAGTTTACCACTAAATCACTGCATTTCTGCACATACCAATAGGATCACCTTCTCAAGAGAGACATTAAAGCAGCTGGTACTTCATGAGCAATCTGCATCACTCCAGGTTAGTCAAAAAATAGAGCAGCTACAAGAAAGCTTAGGAAATGAAACATTGATTCTAGGCAGTAGCACTAAAAGCTTTAGCGGTTTAATGTTTTACAGCTGTGGAGGTGTAGGTTTGTGTATTTCTAAACTGCTTAAATCAGTGGGATGCAATATTCTAAGCCTTGAGGATCAAGCTTATTTTTGAAAGTTCAGGGGACAATAACAAATGCTGAGACAGGTTCTCTGTACTGTTCTGAGGTATGTGAAAGTGGAAGGTGAATTCAGAATATTTTTTACATTAGATAATTACACTGTGACAGTTTTTTTTCCTTCCAGATGAGCTTGCAACAAATGCTTCTGACAAAAACCTTGCTGTTTTGTCCTATTCTGCTGGGTTTTTTTTCCTCAGTTGCCGTGTGCACAACACAGCTTCACGGCAGGGATGTAAAATTCAACTCACCAGAAATCAGAAGCCCTTTTCTGATGTGTTATTCACAGAAGGATGCATGCAGGGAACTGTGTAAAGGGTGAAGTTAGAAGGAATATCTAAGCAGATTTTGCCAAATTAGTTTTGTGCCATTTCAGTGAACTGAACTGGCTTTCTGTGGATGGTATTCAAGGTGGGTGGTGTGAACAACTGATTAGGAGGCAGGCTTTGAGGGGCAGGAGTTGAAGCTCTGTATCAGAGCAGCAGCAAACTGGTCAGTTTGGATCAAGCCATACCTTGAAAGTATGTGCAGAAGACTTTTTTCCTACTGTTTGAGTCAAATGGAGTCACAGAGGAGTCCTCCTGGAAGAGCCCAAGGAACATCAGGGCTAAAGCAAGGGAATAGAGAGAGAGGCTGGTGCTGGTCCCTTCTCACAGGTAGTCAGAGACAGAACAAGGGGGAATGGCCTCAAGCTGACACTGGGAAGGTTTAGATTGGATATTAGGAAAAAGTTTTTCACAAATGAGTGGTCAGGAACTGTACTGAGCTGCCCAGGGAGGTGATTGAGTCACTCACTCTGGATGTGTTTAAGAGTGGTTTGGATGTGGTGCTTGGGGCTATGGTTTAAGGTGAATCTTGTAGAGTAGGGTTCTAGGTTGGACTTGGTGATCCTGAGGGGCTTTGCCAACCTGCATGTTGCTGTGATTCTATGAATACACTTAGCTCAGAGATAATACTATGTGGCAGAGACATAGAATAAGAATATAGACAGGTAGACAGTCTAAGACAAATGAATGTTTCATTAAGAGCTTATTTTTAAAGGTTTATGATTCACCCTTCCCAGGAATAGAACTGAGAAAATCTTATTAAGGAACAGCTTCAACAACATACATAGATCTTTCTGTAGAAGGAAAAACATGAAGTAAATATGAATTTGGGCCTAGGGATGAATATAGAATCATAGAATCATAGAGTGGTAAGGTTGGAAGGGACCTCAAAGATCATCTAGTTCCAACCCCCTGCCACAGGCAGGGACACCTGTGTGATTGGGTGGCATTGCATACATCGGTTAGGCTGCACAGAAAACAGACATATACATCCCAGTTGGTTAAGAGGCAACATTAACATATGGCTTATATTCTTTCACTATCAAGTCATACAAATAAACTTTTAAATTATTCATAGTGGAGGTATTACAACTAGTATACTCAAACTAATGCTTTTCAAACTACAATTACTTAATAACAGTAAAAAAACAAAAGTGTCCACATATAAATTCTTGTGCCAAGGAAAGCAAGTCCCATGTATGTATACAACTGTACCATACAACAAACTTGCTAAAGCCAAGGTCCCATGTATAGCACAGTAACAGGGAACCTCACTATAGAAAGCAAAATGCCTACTACCTAGCAGAAAAGGTGGCTGGCAATTCACCGTGAAGAAGCTTGAACATAGATATGATATGTGTAATTCTAGTAATGGAGAAGAGAGGCTAAATTTCAATAGTACCTATACGAGCTGAGTTAATTTGAAGTCTTGCGGCAGTGCCTTGAAGTGTAGATCATGGGGGCAGCAGAGGGTGAAGCTCAGGCTGCTCGGCCGCTTACCCACGATTACGGCAAAGGCAGGTCCCTTCAACAGGCAGGCAGGATCTGACGGTCGAGAGCGGGGACTGTGCCTTCTTGTCACCGTTCTTGCAGATGCCCCTCAAGGACCGACTCCAGGTCTAAGTCAAGGTCCGAGTCCAAGTCCGTGGCTGGCAGTCCATGGCTGGCAGGACCGTGGCTAGCAGTCTGTGGCTAGCAGTCCGGCTTAAAGCCCTCTCAAAGTGCCCCGTAGCAGTCTCCGGCAGTCTGCCTCAAGTCCCTCCAAGTCTCCCTCCAAGTCTCTAAGATGATGTGTCCCATTGCCATATATATATGCTGGGGCGATTTGCTCTCCCACGTTCAAGCCTGTGGGGATGGAGTAAGGTACTTGACACCTACTCCTTTCACATTCCAAACCCCCCGGAACCAGAGGTGGGGGGGAGCAGAACAGTTTCGCACCTCATTCAAACCTTCGGTGGGGCAGGGACTTGGGAGTGCCCCGCCACAAGTCTTTACCCACTATTTTTTCTGAATATTTCCTCTTCCTGCACTGATCTGTTGTTTCCTTGATGGTTAATGGAACAACAGGTAGAAACTGCCCATGCGACAGCCTGCTCCATAGGCTGGCTTGTAAACCCTGAGGAGTACAAGAGAGCCTGTTAAAGCTGTTTTGCTGTTTGCTTTATTTTCTTTAAAGGAATTATTGGATTCTACAAAGATCTGGTTCAATTTTTTCTTCAACACTCTGAAAAGGAACACTTAGAAATACTGCTTTGTAGAGCCACAATGTAAGGAAATAGATTGACAGATTGGTAGAAAGAAACAAATAGTTCATTAGAAGATTTTTCTCTGTAAGGTTTCCATACAGCCCTACACAAGAATACAAAGCAGGAAAGATTGTCAAGAGGCAGCATAGAGCCATGCATACCAAAGGCTAAGCATCTACAGTCTAATACATGTTCAGTTCAGCATTTTAATCCCTTGTATGAACTTTCAAGGGAAACATTCTTATACCTTCAGTGCAATGCTCACTGTAATCCTGAATCCCTACAATTTAATCAGAGCTCTGATTTTAATATGGTGTTGCTGTTTTACATTGATGTTGGTCTTAGTTTTTTTAAGCAATGATGTTTCAATCTTATGAATAGGAAAGTTCTGATGTGTAAGTTTTGAATAAGTGAATAAAACAAGAAAGTGAAAGAAAGCTTAGAAGATCAAATTTAAAAAATAATAAAAGACCACTCCATTTTCAGACTGCTGTGAGGGCCTGTGTGTGCCTGCTGGTCTGGGTGCTGCACAGAGCTCTGTCTGGGTATGGATAAGGATGAAAGAAAAGCTCGTTACAGACTGCTGTGGCAGAGTAGGACAGATGGCAGTGCTGGCCCAAACATAGCTAAAGGTTCTCCTGTGTCCTGCATTTAGAATCATAGAATCATAGAACGGGAAGGTTAAGAGGGACCTCAAAGATCATTTAGTTCCAACTCCCTGCCATAGGCAGGGACACCTCCCACTAGTACAGGTTACTCAAGGCCTCGTCCAACCTGGTCCTGAACACCTCACTGGGCAACCATCCTCACTGCAAAGAACTTCCTCCTAACATCCAGTTTCAATCTCCCCTCTGCCAGTTCAAACCCATTGCCCCTTGTCCTGTCATTGCAATACCTTATAAATAGTCCATCCCCAGCCTTCCTGTAGGCCCCCTTCAGATGCTGGAAGGCTACTCTAAGGTGTCCTCGAAGCCTTCTCTCCTGCATGCTGCAGAGCCCCAACTCTCTCAGCCTGTCCTTATAGCAGAGCTGCTGCAGCCCTCTCAGCATCTTTGTGGCCTCCTTTGGACCTGCTCCAACAGTTCCATGCCCTTCCTGTGCTGGGGGCTCCAGAACTGCACACAGGACTCCAGGTGGGGTCTGAGGAGAGCAGAGCAAAGGGGCCTTGCCCTGCTGCCCACACTGCTCTTGCTGCAGCCCAGCACACAGTTGCTGTTTGGGCTGCACTCACACTGCAGGCTCATGTTGAGCTTTTCATCAACCCAGACCCCCAAGTCTTTTTGCTCCATGAAAGCATGGTATGAAAGCATGTCAAAAACCAAATTTGCAAAAGACCCAGGACTTCATTGTGCATCACTGCATGTGCCTTATTAAGAATGGCAAGATTGCACTTGCAATACTATAGTGTAAATATTAAAAGTTTCATGACAGACTGTACAACATTGTACACAAACAACTGTAAAACAGGAGAGAAACTCACAAGCCTCTGCCTTATACTGGATGTGCAAATCTTCCTTCCAAAAATATACTTTCTCCTCTTGCTGACAGTCTTGTGCTGGATTTTGAGCTTTGCTTTTATGCATTTACATTAATTAATTTCATTAAAGTGAGGACTGTATGTTTATGCACATATTAGCTTGCAATATCTTAATTCATGTTTGATACACTTTTTGGTAGAGAAATGATTGATTTTAAATACAAGAAATATGACAGTATGATTTCCTTTAATTCAGAAGGAGATCTTTTGTCATTCTCAGAAATCCCATCATGTTTGAGTTGTTAATTCACAGTAAAAGCTCCTTGCCATGGTTCAGCAGAAGTGCAATGTGATCTCTGCTTCAGAAAAGGAAAAGGAACATTCTGCAAACTCAGGACAGCACTACAGAGCTAATGAAGCAAGAAGGCTGAGTACTGGTCCCCATTATGTTGCTTAAGGGGAAACTTCTAAAACAAATTAAAGCTGAAGCATTCCTATACAAACCATAAATCTTATGATTTACCATTAAGCCTAAAACTACTAATGGATAAATGTCCAATGGCCAGGAATTATAGGAAACCCCCTTAACATTATCTGTTGTGCATCCTCTTTTGGTGTTTAATGTTTCCCTGCTTTCATTGCCTTAGGTTACAACATTAACATTAATTTAATGAAGCTTGTCTGTGTGACATAAATTTATACTTGAGTTCTGAAGGATTCAGATGAGGCATTATTTTTTTCTTTTTTAAAATCCCCCCCTCCAGATTATTTATCTTTCTTGAGAAAAAAATGCAGCAGCACGAAGATGTTGCCCCTAGCTTTCAGTTGCATGAAAAAAAGCTTTCAGAGCAGCTCTTGGAAGCTTCCCATTTAGATAAGTTCTACTTGGAAAGTTTTGGAGGATATTAAGGTAAGAAGGTTATCTGCTGACCAGCTGAATGGAAGTCAAGAAAATGTAAGCATCCTCCAGAAAGGATGGTTATATCAGAGAGAGTGCATTAACAAAATAAAAAAGAAACCTCCTGTTCAGTATCACTTCCAAAGTTATTGTACCAGATAAGAAAAAGCTGGAGTTCAGGAGTGTATCTCTTATAACACACTATTAGATTCCTTCATCTTAGAAGTGATGAATACTTACTCTTGAGCTTTTAAATGTATCTGAAGTTTTACATACACTTATTCCAATAATTCAATATTTGACAAAATACAGATACAGCTTGGAAGATTTCCCTCACGGAGGCACAGCTGAGCTGGCAAAGCTACCTCCTGCCAATACAGCTGATAGTCAATACATCAATCACATACAACAAATGAAATATTTGTTGGGTTTTCTTGGCTCTGGTAGTCTCATTGCTTCTGCTACAATGAAGAAGGTACCAACATGAAGCCTCCCTTTCAGGATCTCATCTTTCTGCTGAGCAGTGGCCTTTGTAAAACCCTGACACACAGCTGAGACCTCAGCACAAGGGGAAATGTGTTAAATGCATAGCTGCATGAGCAAAGAGATCAGGACACTGGTAGTTTCTGGAGGACCTGAGGCACTGGACCTGACTGAGTAGGTTTGCACTCCCATAGGAACTTCACCCTGGGGGCTGGCACTGACAAGACCACCCTCTTGGGGTGTGATGGCAGGTAAAGGATGCAAAATGGCATTTTTTGCAAAATGAAGAGTTTACTAATTTTGACATTCAGGACTCTCCGCACCCGCCTGGTAGTTTTTAATTGGTTCTTTGCACAGTCATGAAAAACATTGTGTGGATGGTGACAGAGTCTAGAACACTGAAGAAGTAATGAGCAATAATAGAACAGACACTAATCTGTCAGGACTGGAGAGAGGCTCTCGTGGTCAATTATGCTGCCTGCCCACTAGAGGGACTGCAGAAGCTCCTTCTGCTTAAGGCAGAAGGCACTTGCATTCACTTCTAGTTTTACACAGCTATGCAAAGAAGCTTTTGAGTATTTACTCACAAATATTAATATCTCCAGACTCCCAGGGCTAACTACAGTTTCCAGACAGTACCCAAACAATTGCAGGGAGTTCTGTCGGTGTCTTGAGACCCGCTGAGGCTTCTGATCCTTCCCAGGCTCTAACAAGGGTGCTGGAAGAAAGGCAGACTTGATCTCTGACCTGATCCTGGCTCCTCTTGGACAATCTGCATCCCTTCCAGGGCTCCTAGTCTAGGCAGGAGACTTGCAGGCAGGATGCCTTGCAGACATGCAGTCTTGACACAATGTCAAGCTGGCTAAGCAGGCCTATCACGTGAAGGCTTAATGCCTATTCCCAGGCAAACTTGAGCAAGGCCATTTCCAGGTAGACAAACCCAAAGCATCAGGGCTTGTATTTATGCCCCATGCAGACTGTTGCAGAGCATGGCAGGATGCAACGGCGGTGAGGCAGAGCACGGCAGAGCACTGCCAGAAGTAGAGAGCACATTAGGCAAAAGCATGTTGTGATTACCTGCTCATCTCTCTTTATAGCCCAAGACTAATGGATCCTTGGCCATAGATCAGCCAATCAGAATGGCGCCTTGCCAAGCCTAACATATTAGGTGAAGTCAGGTCTTACTTTTACCTTGTTAGGGCAGAACACAAACAAGTATACAAACACATGCTAGTACCCTGTAAACAAGTTAGAACAGACATGGTGGAGCTAGGCCTTTTGTCCTCCTTTTGTCCTCCTTTCCCATGGTTGCTTCTCCCATCAGCAGAAGAAGAGAGAGCAGAAAACATGTCTGGGCAAGTCAGGACATATATAGGCCTATTTTGGCCTATTTCGGCCTTCCATGACATGGGAGGAAGTCTGCTACTCAGCAAGGTATCAGTAAACCATGTAAATGACCAAAAGAGTGAAAAAATTATTTGCTATACCAAAACCAGAAAAAAAAAAAAATCAAAGAAACTGAACTTATTGACACTCCCACTGTCCACTCCATGCAGGATGCAGTAGTACTTGCAAATTCCTACTAAGACTATTTTTTTTTACTTTGATTATTATGGTTACTGGAATGCATTTATATAATATTAGGAAACACCATATGATATCTAATTTGCAGAGGGGAAAAAAAAAAAAGGCAAAAGCAATTCTTTAACTCAGAGTTACACTCCTAGCTCTTGTTCCAAATTGGGCCACTTCACCAGACCATATGATTTATAATCAGATTTACTTAGATCCTCTTTGAGGAGGAAATGCAGGATTGCCACAACGAATGTCCAACCACAGTGCAGAGATGACCCATTTCTTCTAGATCTCTACAATCACAAAGGTCAGTACTTTGGCAGGTTTAGGGTTTATGAAATAAAAAAAAATGTGAGCTCAATTAGAAAAACAGAGACATCCCATCATCTGTGTCACTACTTTGGAAGAGCTCAGCTCTGTGCAAGCAGGGCAGCTTTTCCTTTTTTCTTTAAATACTATTTCAGTATTTTATTGCACTGCAGTTTTCTGCCTCCTCATCTTGCTGTAACACTTCAGAAGGTGTGAATGCAAATCCGTAGATGTAAGAAGTGCTAACTCTTCAGTATCTACATTTTAGCAAATGCTGCCTTCAATAAGCCTGCCTCATTGGAGACAGCCAGAGTATGTGTGAAATTAATCTTCTGTAAAAAATAAATTGAGCCATTTTGATAATTTCCATCTAATATTAGATATCTACAGTGTGAATGTCTGTAGCCAACCCAGTATCTTGCACTTTCTTCAGAGTCAATGGAGAGAGGGCTGCAGGAGCTCTGCTATAAGGACTGGCTATGAGATTTGGGGCTCTGCAGCCTGGAGAAGAGAAGGCTTCCAGGAGACCTTAGAGTAGCTTTCCAGGATCTGAAAGGGGCCTACAGGAAGGCTGGGGAGGGACTATTGACAAGGTCTTGCAATGCCAGGACAAGGGGCAATGGGTTTGAACTGGCAGAGGGGAGATTTAAACTGGATGTTAGAAAGAAGTTATTTGCAGTGAGGGTGGTGAGACACTGGCACAGTTTGCCCAGGGAGGTTGTGGAGCAGAGAATCACAGAATGTGATCTTTGATCAAAGATCACATTCTGTGATTCTCTGCTCCACAACCTCCCTGGAGGTGTTCAAGGCCAGGTTGGATGAGGCTTTGAGCGATCTGTACTAGTGGGAGTTGTCCCTGCCTATGGCAGGGAGTTGGAACTGGATGATCTTTGAGGTCCCTTCCAACCTTACCATTCTATGATTCTATGATTTTATATGATTTATGGGACCATTTAAAACCACGTAATTTAGAATGAAACTATTTAAATCTTTAAAGTGCTTATTACTCTCTATGAACTAAAAAGATGTTAATTGGTAAGCTTGTCTTCATCTACCTTTACACTGTTGTTGGAGATCGCTGGATGTGGGAGGTTCACGATGTGAAGCTGGGTGACACCAACACCAATATGATGCACCCAAGATCACCTGTTTATTGCAGCAAGTCAGCATGTACTTGTAGAGGAGAGATTACCTGGTCACACCTTGAGCATTCTCTGATTGGTTACAGGCAGCTCTCCACTTATCACACACTGATAAGGTGCCTTCAACATGCACCCTGTTTTGCTATGCTACATCCTTGTTTAACATAACTACCTTCCTATTCTACATAGCTACTTTCTTGAATGACTCACAGCAGAAGGAACAGCTGTACTGGCAGCTCTTTCCCTCAGTCATGACTCTTATCCTTTGTCTGACTTAGCTCTCAACTAAGGTATCCAGATAGTAAGACACAACACATTGTAAACATTTAGTTTTTGGCATTGTGAATCTCAGCTTCTGTACAACAGAACAAGTAGGGGAAAAAAAAGCAAGTTGTAAAGCAAATCTGATTGGCACAGCAGTGCCTTGCAAGGCCAGAGAGGTGATTAAAGCCCTTTCACTTCTGTGGCTGTGCTGCAGAAATGAATAATTTGAATCTTCCTTCCATCTACAACTGAGTGATGCTGATTTGATTTCACACAGATGCTAATTCATTAAAAGATCCATTTTATCAACTAAACAAAATCAATGTGACTCCAACTGCAAATTTGATTTGTTGATTGTACTATCTTGTAATCATTTTTGTGAAAGAAAAAAGTTTACCTCTTAATTGATTTTTACTCTACTAGCTTGCTAAATTTCTGTAAAATGCTAAAAAGAACACTGAGAGCTCTTGCTCCCAGAATGAAACACAAGTTGAAGCCCTTCAAAACCAGCTATAAACCAACTGAACCTTTTGCCACTTTGGTGCTCATCCAAATTACAACAGTCATCTGCTGAAGATGAGTGAGTAACATAAGGAACTTCATGAAAGCACTCCACGTTGGTAAGGAGATTCTTCCACCAGCAAGTGGACCAGCTGAATTCTTTGTCTCACAAAGAGAACAAAAAAAAAAATGTCTGGCACAGAAATCCATTCTGTGTTTCTGCTAGTAAATATATCTGAAAAAAACAGAGGCCAAGAGAAAATTTACTGGAGCCCTTCCTTCTTCCAGACTGGAAAATTATACTGGAGAATTATTTGTGCTAGAGTTTCATGCTCTCAGTTTCCACTACTCCAAATTACAAGAGTTGTTTTCCTTCTTTGACAGTAACTCATGAGAATGGGAAGGTCTTAAAGGGAGAACAGTCAACAGGGCAAGGAGGTACCAGCATCTTTTGTCTGTGATTGTCAGATTAAAGTAATCTAGTTTCATGTGTCCTGAAATACAGACATACAGAGAGAAAGAAAGAAAGAAAGAAAGAAAGAAAGAAAGAAAGGAAGAAAGAAAGAAAGGAAGAAAGAAAGGAAGGAAGAAAGAAAGAACTCTAGATTCCTTAAAAATGGGGTGAAATTTGACCTTTCCAGAGGAGCAATAGGTGATACCAAAGGATACTGAAAACAAGAGAGATGAGATCTGGCATCTTCAAGACTGTTCTGTTTAATGGTCCCTCAGCATCAAGATATTCAAGGTAGGAGACCTAACGACTGCACTTTTTGGCAATGGTTGTAGTACCAGCTTCTTGCTGGTATTGATTCTGTGTGTTTTAGTGCAAAATCATCAGCAGGAATGCTTGTCAGCCTCCTCTTCACTATGCATGAAGGACTTCAAAATATATTGAAGTTGTCACACAATCCAATCTGGGCATTCAGATGCAATTTTCACAGTATTTCCTAAGTGCTGGAGATAGAAATCTGTGAAATTGGTTACCATAACAGCGCCAAAAAGGTAGCAGATGTTTTTGTACAACTCATCAAGCAAAATAAAATTTTTATGCTCTAAAATAAGGGTCTAATGCTGATGATATTATTACACTGCCTAACTAAGCACCAACCACAAGAATTAAATCACACAGTAGCCAGTGATGAAGTCTTTGCTAGTGTGCTAACAGCATAGCTATGAATAGTAAGACAAAACTGGAGTAAATTATTTTTTTTCCCAATTTTCATTCTTGTAAGGGTATCACAGGAGTTTGCTAGTTAAAGGTAATACAGAAACACAATTCCTCTCCCAGAAAATCAGAGTCCCCAGGAGGGACTCCCAACCACCCTTCCACCTTCTTTCCACCCTTCTACCTTACCCCAGAGTCTGGCTTACAAGCAAGGTGAGTTTGGAGGTTGGGCAAGGGGGTTAGAAGCAGAGTGTTTAGTTAGGTTACACAGCAGAGAGGCTATCAGACACACACCAGCTAGAGAGACTGAGACTCTCCCTATGTGTTATCTATGTTTGTGTCCTTGTTTTTATACATCTCAGCAAGCCTATGAGTGAAGCAGGCATCACCAGTGTTTGCTTTTCACAGCCTATAATTTTTTTCATTAAAATATTCCAATTAGCCTCAAACCAGCACAGCAGAGTAGTAAGATAACCTCACACACTGAAAGTGGGATGGATATACATGGATCATCGCCCATAGATTAAGCAGTGTTTCATAGTTCAAATTCTAATCTCAGCCAAGCAAGGTGCAAGGGAAACATCTGTCTTGTGTTGACTGGTCCTGATGAAAGTTCAGCTCTGAATACCTAAGATCAGCATGTCAGGTCCTTATGGATATAATTGATGGCTGTACCTAATAAGGTAGCTTAATCAGTGTCTAGATTATATTAATATGATATTGCCAAAGCTAACAGCATTGCAGTTGAATAGGATGGGGAACACACTCTGTTGCTACAATGAACTTTTGCATCAATATACTAGAATTTTCCAAATAAAAATATTTTGATGAAAGAAAAGAATCCTTCCAAAACAAACAGAATCTCCTTGAGCTCCAAATAGTAACATTCCTCAAAACAAATCAACCAACCAATCAATCAATCAATCAATCAAACCCAAAAAAACCACAACCCAAGAAACACCAAACCCCAGCAACAAACTGTCAGACCTTAGTGGTTAGCTTTGGATGTATTACATGATCATATGCATAATATTCTGCTGAGACAAGGCCAAACAGTAAAATCATAGAATTATAGAATGGTAAGGTTGGAAGGAGACCTCAAGGATCATCTCCTCCCACCCCCCTGCCATAGGCAGGGACACCTCCCACTAGTACAGGTCACTCAAGGCCTCCTCCAACCTGGCCTTGAACACCTCCAGGGAGGGAGCAGCCACAAGCTCCCTGGGCAACCTGTGCCAGTGCCCCACCCCCCTCACTGTAAAGAACTTCCTCCGAACATCCAGTCTAAATCTCCCCTCCGCCAGTTTAAACCCATTGCCCCTTGCCCTGTCATTGCAAGCCCGTAGAAGTAGTCCCTCCCCAGCCTCCCTGTAGGCCCTGTATCAGTTAAAACCTGTGGCAAAAGCTGCTACTGACTGGAACTGCTCAGGCAGCCTAATTGCCAAATTGCTTAATCTCTTGACCTGGAATTACTGGATGTAGAGGCATTGTCATGTCTCCAGATACACATGACAAATGAACACCATTGTAGAGCCCTGCCTATACACACCAGTAGACTATCCATGCAGTGAAATCACTCCAGCCAGCACCAGCCTGCACAAAGTCATACTTCTGAGTAGCAATACCTAAAAAATGCCAAGCAATTTCACATCCAGTTAAATATTTTCAGCAGCTGTTGTAATGCTCACATTTCCTAGCACAGCACATCCAACCTTATTGCCTCTGTCTTGGAAAATATTTATGTGCAAATGTTCTGCTATGCACACCATCAGCTGAAGAGTCAGCAGTGGTGGCACCATCACAGACATTGCCTACTTGTAAATAAAGTCAGAAGTCCTTCAGTTCTTCAGTTGACTTCCTCCCAGAGAAGTTGTGGACTTTCCTTTTCTGGAGACTTTCAAAACCCACCTGGATGCATTCCTGTGGGGACTACCCTAGGTCATCCTGCTTGGCAGGGGGGTTGGCCTTGATGATCTCTGGTGGTCCCTTCCAACCTGTAATGTTCTGTGATTCTGTGATTCAGTTCAAAGATCTTGTACTATGATTTTAAAGTAGTGTGAGGCCACACCTTGAGTGTTGTATTCAGTTTTGGGCACATCAATACATACAAGGGCTGTGGAGGTGCTGGAGTGGGTCCAGAGGAGGGCAATGAAGCTGGGGAAGAGCCTGGACAATAAATCTTATGAGGAGCGACTGAGGAAGTTTGGGATGGTTGGTGAGAAACAGAGGAGGCTGAGAGGAGACCTCATTGCTGTCTACAGCTACCTGAAAGTATGTTGTGGAGAGGCTGCTGCTGGGCTCTTCTCATGGGTAATTAGTGACAGAACAAGGGGAAATGGCCTCAAGCTGCAACTGGGTAGGTTTAGATCGGATGTTAGGAAAAATGTTTTCCCAGCAAGAGTGGTCAGGGACTGGAATGAGCTGCTCAGGGAGGTGGTTGAATCACCAACCCTGGATGTGTTTAAAAGTCATTTGGATGTGATGCTTGGGGATATGGTTTAGGATGAACCTTGTAAGGCAGGGTTGGACTTGGTGATCCTGAGAGGCTTTTCCAACCCGAACCTTTCTGTGATTCTGTATTTATCTACTACATATAATTTTATTTGCACGGCAAACACATACTAAAGATTACAAGGAAAGTTTCTTGCCTTGTTAGCCTTAGTGGAAAGAATATTCAGGCAGCAAACCAGAATTATACAATCCAGACTCACACATTATTGGATTTCTTTTCATGTACTTAACCAAAGTAGAGCTTGACAATATTCCCCTACCAGAATAAAATGCTATTATATGAAAGATGCCAATGTAGTTGAATAGATCTTTCATGGTGATTAAATAATATACACAGCTTCATGCAGAGCAATAATGTGACTAGCATCAGAATCTCATGTTGACAATAGGGAAAAGAAGAATTAATGGTTCCCATTTATTCCTGGTAAAATTTTATTACCTGCAGTAAAGTTATACCCTGAAGTATTAGTTTGGAGGCTTGGCATGTCTGATTTATGCTGACTTCTGATTTTCAAACTATCTGGGCTTTGATTCAATAACCCATTTAATTTCATCTGTTTGAAAGGAGTGCCTAATAGGTCTTGATGTCCAATGGTTTGTAAAGATTAAAGTACCATCGAGAACTACCAAGTCAGAGGCATTTGTATATTTGGCTTATTGTTACATAACACAGCACTGCCCTCTCTATTAGGTCAGGCAGTTCAGCTTGACTTTATTCACATACAATTTTCACAGAAGTTGAGTGGGGAGACTCACCTCTGAAGGAAACTTAATATCTGAATAAAATATTCTGTAGGAAAAAAAAAGGGGGCAATTTTCTAACTTAGTAAGCTAAGTGCCCTACACTGAGTGAAAAAATTATAGTGTGTGCCTAAAACTGTTATTCACTAGATACCTGACAGACTATCAGCCATTCTTGTCTGTCAAAGAAATAGTGAAAAACCAGTGAAAGGGAGAATTTCCCATAGAAGTTTGTCTTCCTTTCTTCTTTCAGTGGTGGTTTAATTGGATGGGGTTGGCTTGATGGGTTTTTGTTTTGTTTTTCTTTTGGAGTGCATGTGCTTTAATAATTGCTCTCCAAGCCACTCCATCTACATGAAGTGCTTAGTATCATAGGCAAGAATTCAGACAAAAAAATGTATGGCAAGAATGGATCAGGAACACCAGCAGAATTTTCTGTTGGGGATGNGAGGTGTTCAAGGCCAGGTTGGACAAGGCCTTGAGTAATCTGTACTAGTGGGAGGTGTCCCTGCCTATGGCAGGGGGTTGGAACTAGATGATCCTTGAGGTCCCTTCCAACCTTACCATTTTATGATTCCATGATTCTATAAGTAAGATAATCATGATTTCCTTCTTGGGGTGAAGATGAAATTAGAGATCTCCATTTCCCAGTGAGCAGTGAAGGAAAAACAATCACAGCATCTTACATGCACACTGATGGTGTTTAGCTGACTCTAAAAGAATGAAATGTACTGCACCCAGGGTTTTCAAGCTCACTGGCATAGATTCTGATTTTTCCACTAAACAGAGGCAATATAAAGTGGTATCACAAGTTTTTTCTCAGTCTACATTATGCCAATGTTTGCATACTCTTCAACTCTTCTCTCTAAACTCTTTCCAACATGTCCTAATCCCATCTGAGTGTAGATACCTGGGATATGCTGGGATTACACACTGAAATAAAATTTCTTTGGACAACAGCTGTGCTACTTCTACAGGTCTGATAGCAACTGTAAATGCATTTGAATGCAGAAGGATGTCTTAACTCAAGGTTTGGCCCCTCTCCATTTCTGACCTAGTCTTTGGTCTAGCTGTTCCCACAGTCTCATGGTTTATTTTATCTTTCCTGTAACTATCAAAAGATAGATAACAACAATGGAACCAGTAATGTAAAACTCACTGTGGCTTTGTTCCATGAAACTAAACAAAGAGTGACTTGATAGTTATGAAAGGATCACAGTAAAAGACAGCTAAGTCCTGTATCATCAACTGAAACGCATCTGAATAACTTTAGAACTGTTACATCTTAGCAGGAGGCACCATTACACAGATTTATTGGCTCACATTTACCCCTAGTGTAACTCAGTTAAAATAAATGATGGAACAAAAGAAATAACTTTGGTCTATTATGTAGTAAATGGTTTTTATAGCTTTGCTGACTGAATAAATAATGATAGATAGGTTTTGTTCTCTTCTACAGGACATATTTTCTGCATTACACATTTGTATTCATGGTAAGTACACTGAATGTGCTTTAAGAGAAACCAATCATAAAGAATTGCACAGTAAGTTATATATCCAATGTTAAAATTAAGACAACAACAAATATACCCAAAAGGAAAAGAAATATTAAGTCATGATCTTATGAGCAGAAAAATCAAAACTAGCAATGTTTCTAAACTGTGCATCTGAACTCCTGCAGTGTTCTCACAGACTTAGTCTGTGGGATTAAAGTGCTGAAGCTTAAGATATTACATTCTCGACATCTAATCTCTTAGCAATTACTGTCTCCACAGCAAGGACAGCAGAAGCAACACACAAAGAAAGCAATGGCTCTCTGGACACTGAAGTTCACAAGTTTAGTGCATTAGTTTAAACTGCTCTCAGTCTGTTGGAATTAGCTGCAGGGTTTCACCAGTCCTCAGCACGATGCCGAAGAGAACATCATTATCTTCTGCCTCTCCACAACATACTTGCCAGTCTCTCATTACTGGGTATATGGCCACCTGGAAGCAGTAATGTCCTTACTGCTGTGGTTTAATCCAGTACAGCCCATTGTTCTGAACTCTAAGATATATGAAAACCTCCCCAGAGAAAGAATAAAGATTACCTTACAACACATATATATATTGTTTGCTCACACAACACATACTGCTGAATGTTAATAGTCATGCTAACAGCTTAAGCATCCATATTTAGAGGGCCCATGGAGGTTAGACAAGGTGTGAGACACCTTGAAGCTTCCCTTGGAAAATAACATTTTGCAAAGATTGAATAAGTAATCTTAGTACAGCTCTGCTTTCTTTACCAAGGAGTAAATCTGGGTCCCAAGACACTACTGGCAAAATCTATTACCTTGAGTCACTGGGATCTTACTTCAATCCAACTCTCAATATGTTAGCAGAAACTACATATACTTGGATTTAAAGCCAAATCTTAAACTCAAAGAAAGTAGGTTCTGGCCCACCAATTTGCTCCACTGAAGCCCACCCCCTCTGGATCCACAAAGAGTGAGGAAGGCAGTAGAACAATTGCTTTCATTTATAGGAGCAAATGCATAGACATAGCTATGGCATGTTCATCCATGTAGCTTACTACAGGGTGCCCTACAGTACTATGTGTTCATGTGGCTTTTATTGCACAGGACAGACAAATGCTAGCTGTTAAAATATGATTTCAAAAGTATTAGTAATTAAGATGGTAATGAAAATTATCTCAGAGCAATTCTCCTCTACCATTCAACCCCCTCCTGTTTTCAGTGCAAGAGAGTGAGGGAGGAAAATTAATCTTTTTTTTAAAGTGAATTTAATGGCTGATTGCAGCTAAATAACACAAACAACGTTATTAGTGGCACTGTATCTTCGTATATAAAGCCCTTGGCCTCTGATCACCTCACATACTTCTAAAAGCACTGCTCCTTGAAAGGACATAAATTGTACCCTCAGATAACTTAAAGAAAGTAAGAGGTAGAGAAGGTGAAGGAGGGGTTATTGAAGGAGAGGGAACAGGCAATGGAGGGGTCCCAGGAAATATTTTTTTACTTACACACATGCACAACCCACTCTACTGCTGAATAACGTTCTATTTGCCAAGCAGGTAACCTGCACATTAGACACACAGAAATACAGGTTATTATAATTTGAGCTGCAATATACTTGGAAATGGACTTGCACCCTAGTGCAAGTCTTCACTGATGATCTGGATGAGGGCATCGAGTCACTCACCAGCAAATTTGCAGATGACACCAAGCTGGGGGCAGATGTTGGTGGGTTGGAGGGCAGAAGGGCTCTGCAGCGGGACCTCGAGCGCCTGGACAGATGGGCAGAGTCCAAGGGGATGGCTTTCAACAAATCCAAGTGCCGGGGGCTGCACTTTGGCCACAACAACCCCATGCAGAGCTACAGGCTGGGGTCAGAGTGGCTGGAGAGCAGCCAAA
>WBNM01010585.1:83497-95042 GCA_013399055.1 Ramphastos sulfuratus | reverse complement strand
AGGCGGCCGCGGCCGCCGCCGCCCGCGCCGCGCCGATGGATCTTCTCCTGTTCCTTTGGGCGTGTGCGGCCGCCGCCGGGGCAGGTGAGGGGCCGGGGCGGGGCTGCGGGGCCGGTGTCCATTCCTGCCACCTGCACGGGCAGCGGGGCTACCGCCCCGCGGGAGGAAACTTTGCGGGGCGCCGGGGGTGGTCGTGATGGGCTGTGCCCGCTGCAGGGGTCGGGAGCGGTACCGGTTGTTCTGTCAGCTGCTGCCGTCGCGAGGCTGGGCGTCTCTCGCTTCGCGGAGCGGGTGCGGGTCTCCGCGGGGCGCAGCTCGGCTCGTCCCCAGCGGGAAGCCCCGGGGGGCGGCTGCTCCGCGGGTGCCGTAGGGTAGGCAAGGGAAAGTTTTCGGCAAGCGGCGAGCGCGCTGCGCCCTGCAGGGACGGGGAGCGGGATGTGGGCTGAGGAGCGCTGTGAGGGTGGAGCGGGTTGGCCGCGCTACGGTCCGGGCGGGAGCTGCGCGGTGCTGCCCGCGGGAGCGGGCTGTGGGAAGCCACGTTAAAGCGGGAGGAGGCTGCGAGTGCGTTGTTGGTGCCGATGCTGTGCTGGCTACCTTATCGCTTCAGTGCTGTGCGACCGAAGTACCGTTTCTTGTTCCTTGTGGAGGCTTTGTTCTCTTTCCCTTTGCTCCGCTCTTCCTCGGCTGGCGCTCACGAGAGGTCCGTTTCTTGGTGATGTTTGTAGCTGTTCTCAATGAAATTATCCAGCATAATTATACCAAGTGTGGAGGAATGCATTGTAAAATTATAATTATAATCATTACCTTATGAAATCCTATAGCTCTTCAGAAGTGTGACATAAAAATGGAAGAAAATACCGCCTGCCCCTTTTCGTAGTGGTGTTCCCACCAGTAGTTCACACAGACATTTGAAATGGCCAGTAGGACCCAAAACTCTACTACTTGCGTTGGTGAAGCCTCTTGGAAAGTTCTTTGTGCAACAATTGCTGCCGAGGCTGTGAGAGGAAGGAACAAAACGCTTCTTCCTAGAGCCTGTACTTTACCGGTTAACGATTGCACGTGGGAATGACTTGGCTGTGTTGAATGTGTTTTTGCTTAAAGTTTTTCCATCCCCAACCAGCACATTAGATACGTTGAGCAGATTACAAATGCACTGCATACGTTGCATGGCTGCACATGAGCTAGCTGGAGCGTGGCATGACTGCTGGTGCTTGGGTGTAGATGATAAAGGCACCAGCAGAGAAGACAAGCTGTTGGAGCTGTAAGGCAGAATTATTTTTTTCTAGGGATTTCCTAGTGACATCATTCATAATTATGGCTTAATCCTCTAATCTACTGTAGTGTCTTCAGTCCACATTGGGCCAAATCCACCAAGTCCTGAGATGATTTTTACTCCCGCCCACCTGACTGAATCATTTGGAGTTTTGCTTGTGTAAGTCACCGATTTAAGGGGAATGGCCCAATTACTTTAAATAGGAATTAAAAGCAGTGCCAGCCAGACTTGAGCCCAAGCTTTGTACAGTTGTCCAGTGAGAGCAGGCAGGTTGGTGGCTAATTTTTACTTCAGAAAGAAGCCGTATTTCCAGCTTGTTCTGCTGGAGAGAGGTGACTTAAAATACTGCAAGTGCAGTTGATGTGCCTGTGGTATCTTTCTGATAGACTGTGGGAGACCACAGGGGAAAAGGAGACTTGGTTATCATACTGAAGCTGCTGATTTGTTGTTTATTAATTATTAACTAGGCTTTTGAGTGCCTGCTGCAGTTTGAAGAGCCAGCACAGGAAAATGAGTAGGTATTTAAAGTAGCGTAGGTCCTTGCTAAATAGTGTCTGTGACACTAGAAATAGTCTCTGGTTTTGAAAGCATTTTAAAAGCTGGAAGGGGGCACACTGAAGTTGTCACACAA
This sequence comes from Ramphastos sulfuratus, assembly GCA_013399055.1. NCBI lineage: Eukaryota > Metazoa > Chordata > Aves > Piciformes > Ramphastidae > Ramphastos > Ramphastos sulfuratus. The sequence continues at coordinate 93,138 of WBNM01010585.1, read as the reverse complement.
GATCCTTCACTGGCAGAAATTGAAGCCTATGGAGCTACGGTGATCTATACTTGTTGAGCCTTGGGTATTCAGGCTGGAATAAATGGCTTTAATAGAGCAGTGAAGCTACTGTGATTTATGGGAGTGCCTGTTCTTGCTCGATGTGGTTTCTGTCCTCACCCTGCTGATGTCTGTGGCAGAGCTTTCACTGACTTTAATGGGGTCAAGATTTGTCTTGCTGGACACAGTTTGTCCTTTCTGTTAAGCAGGTTTTTGTCCCTGCTTGACCACCTCTCATAGCAGTGGTTTTTACTGATCTGAATAGATCTAACCTTCTTCAAATGAGGAACAGCATGCTCTGTTCTTGGCAGGGATAGCAGACACTATTTTTCCTGATAGGTAAGTTCACACAACAGTTGTCCTGCTGCTTTTCTTCTGAATGAAAACCTTAGAGGAAACAATGAATCTTTCTGTTTTCCTTCTAAATCAATCTTTGCTTTTAGTTCTTTCTGTCTTTAGTTTGTTTCTATTTTTATTCTTTTTCTTTCCCCCACGGAAAGGCTGCTCCCTGTATTTATATGTTTGGAGTTTGTAAGTTTCAGCTCTTGCAGTAAAAGAGTTGCTGCAGGTTGAGAATCAATAGGTTGTCAAGTTCTCTCCTGTTTATCAGAGGCAGGCACACTAAAGAAAAGCCAGTTGCTGGCAGGTTGGCTTGGTTTCTTCAGCAGCATTTTGGCTATGTCTGAGTATTCTGGGACCAGAAGAGCTGCCTGGCCATGGTTTTGATGCCGGCGTTTCTTCCAGAAAGGGAAGGTTCATCAGTGTGCACAGTGTCAGCCGTGGGCCCTCAGTGCCTGAGCATCCTAGGTGGGGGAAGTCCAAGAGTGTAGGCCACTCAGTGCCCTAGGGTGGGTGAAGTCCAAGGCAGTACTACAAACCTGATGATGCTGCTGAATATGTGGACAGTTTTTACCTTTGCAGAAGTTTATCTGGGTTCATAGTCTCTGATTTTTCTACAAAAAGGTATTTATCCCACATCCTTATAAAACCACTTGGATATGTCAGCAGCCCTGGAAATTTGATTCTGACAAATGTCTTTAGATCTTAATTTTCCTGGTGGAGTGAGCTTGCTAGAGACATCCTGAAGCTGTCCTTTCAGCGGTTTTTACTACTTTGCCACTTGTGCAATAGAATCCTCTGCATTAGCACATGTTATTTCAACAAGTTTTAATCCTTGACTAAAGGAGAGGAGAAAGTGCTGTGGTGCAAATGATTTATGAGTAGAATACATAGCTTCTTGTTCATTCTGTACAGCTCAGTAATTTCTTAGAGCCTTTGAAAGAATCAAACTAGGGTATTTGCTGCTTAGCTGATCCAGAAGCACAGTCCTGGAATAACAAATGAATCAATTTAGACCTGAACGTGAAGTCCACTCAGTGGAAATCAATCTGGATATGCTTTACAGGTAATGTCCTTGCTCCACAGAAGTCAGTGTGACTTTTGCCATTGACTTCAGCTGCGTCAGGATTTCATTCTTGGAGCCTGTTCCTGTTACTAATGACGTTAGTGAAAAATTTCATTAGGAAAGTGCTTGGATCCCACAAGAGATACTTGACCTGTGTCAAATAGCCCACTTACTGCTATGCTGAGAGAGATGCCTTGGTCAGGGTGCCTTCTCCCCATCCCTAGAAAAAGGAGGGATATGTTTAATGAACTTGGTGTGCCACAACCATTAAGTTGCCCTGAACTTGTGAACATCCCTTCAAACTGCTTGAGTGTGTATCTTTTCAGTCAAACCCATAAGGTCCCTACTACTTCAAGGAACATCCAGTCTTTTCCTGGACATAAAGCATTTCTGAGTGTTAGGTTTAGATGTGTGCTTCTCCAGCAGATGCTCCTGCAGATCAGAAGGTGCTGCTGCTGGTTTAGGTGAATGAATGCCTGCTATTTGTAGGTAGGCTTTGGCACACTTCAGAGGCGCTGGCTGTGCTCAGATGCAGAGCTGCACTTCTGAAGCTATATCAAACAGTTCTGTGAGATGCCCAAGGTTCCTGCATTACAGGATGGTGTCCTTTGCCCTGCTACATCTCCTCCTGGGTGATTTTGTCCAGTTGGGAAAACAGATTACATTTAGATTGAGCCGTGAGGCCTAATCTGTTAGTTTCAGCTAGGTATGAAATGTGAGGAATTTTCAGCCCTCGTGTCTCCCTGGCAATAGCATGACCAATAGATGAATGTTGTGAATTTCCTTCATCTCTTTGCATAGGTGGTTATGCTTTTGTTTATTTGTTACTCTTTAGCCTAATGAAGATACTGGATTAATGTATCAGCTTTAGAATGTTTTAATGGGTGTGTTGTAAAATCGGTGGAAGGAAAATAGTTTAACTGAGAGAATTGGAGAAGAATACCTTCTGTTTCCTGCAGCAGTGTCTGTCTTATGAGTAATTACTGTATACAGTGTGTGCATGTGAGTGTGCAGCTACTAGAAATGCCTGCAGTAGGTATTTTCCTCCATTCTTTTCATTACCTGATTTGAAATAAAAATTGATCTAACTCGCTCTCTCTCTTTGCCTCCAACAGCTGTAGGATTTGGAATGGATCCTGACTTACAAATTGATATCATCACAGAACTGGATCTTGTGAATACAACTGTCGGGGTAACACAAGTGTCAGGATTACACAATGCCAGCAAAGCGTTTTTATTCCAAGGTAAGACAAATGCCCTCAATTCTCTTACCTCATGTCTGTCTGCATGAGCTTGGGAGAGCTTTGATGCCTGACTGTAACAGTGTACTTACCAACCCCGCAATGGTGGACTTACCTAACTGCCACTTTCTTTTAAGTTTTTGGACATGCTCCTTCCTACTTTCCTGAAATACACATGGCATTTTATTTCAAATTTAATTTATTATTTTTTTTTTCTTCCCCAATGTGCTGTCAGTGTCAGGTAGTTGAGGTTTGAGATTTTTAGGGAAGTACTTTTGTTTTTTATTTTAACTAAACGTCAAAATGTTTTCAAGGCACAGACTTGGCTGTGTTCTTGTGTGCTTTCTCTCTGTGACTGTACACATGCAGACGCAGAGCTGAAGCTGTGCAACTCTGGGAAAGCATTTAATGTGCTGACACTGATTAGCAACACAGCAAGTCTTTCATCAACTTTGTGGAAACTGTTAAAGTGAGAAAATGCCATTTCGCTGTCCCAGCTGAGTACCAGGTGCAGAATAAGTCACACAACGTTGGGATAATGCATTGTGAAGTGTTTTCGAAATGGTGTTGGAAATATTTTTATGTTTTTAGTGAGGGGAATTCTGGCTGAATTGGCAGGTTTCACCCTGGATTGAGGTAAGGTCTAGATTGAGGCAATGGACCACAAGGAGGAAGCACTGAGTTGCTACTATGTGCTTATTAGGGGAGGAAGACATTTGTATCGGTTGAGATTAACATGCACATTAAAGCACTGCTGGGAACATTTTTATTGTGGAGTCTTCCTATGTTTGTTTTTTCTTTACTGTGCTTTACTCTGTTGAAGTGTGCATGTAGTGTCTCATTTTTGATATCTGTCCTCTGCGACTGTTTTTAGAGGCAAATTATTACGACCTCATTCAGCTTTAGTTCTGGATCGGCAATGCTGACTGACTTCATTGGAAAGGATAAAAGAAGCAGGTCTGTGGTCTTAGTTCAGTCTTCACCTGACCAAGAGCAGTTTAGGAGCCAGAGCAGAGACACTTCTGGAGACATCAGAATGTGTCAGTCACATTCTCAGTCTGTAATGATGCAATGAGTAGCATGATTTTCACTGGTTTCCAGATTAATGTCCAGAAGGGAAGCATTGATTTATTCATGAGAAGACAGTGGTTGTTTTTCTTTGGATACTTGACTCTAGGCTTGTGTGTTATGGACAATGATACTGAAGTACAGTTGTTCCTCTGAGGACAGTGGTGACATAAAATGTTTTAGTGTTTCCAGTTGCTATTCCGTGTAGCTAATCATAACCACACAGACAAACTTGCCTTGGTGAGTTTTCACAGACTGCTGGTCAAAGCTGCAGGGGAGAAGACTGAGATGTGTTTTTCAGGATGCTCTTTGAAGCCATTGGTACTGAAAGTAGCTCTGAAAGGCTAATGGTGAAGGCTTTATAGATATTCAGTTCTTTTTCCCTTGGAGGACCCTGCCTGTAGTTTACCACCTTGGAGAAAACTAGTGTGAAAAGGGTAGAGCTTGTAAAATCCATATGAGCAGATGAATTGGAAGATGGATGTTCATGGGAAGCAATGAACAAAAATTCACTGTATGAAGTGAATAAATAATTCAAAGTCTGTAGTTGGGCAAACAAAGCCTTTATTATTATATTTTTAAAATTCCTACAGCAGAAATTCCTGTTGCTAATGCACAGAGGAATAGCCTTGTGCTATTATAATTGTGCTATAATAGCCTTTACACTTGTAGTGTAAAACTTCTTGGGAAATGACTCAGGGAAATTAAACTGCTCAGTTAAGATCATCAGCCCTAGGGCTGGGAGAAGACTGAAGAAGACCTCTGATCTGCTACTCTGTCCTGAGAGAGGTCTGTGAGGGGTCTTTTGCTGCCTATCAAATAGAATGGAAGTCCAAGGTTGCCCTGTTGGCTGCTTCCTTCTTGTTGGTGTCTCTTATTTGTGAAATGTCAGCAGTATGTTGGCAGCTCTATGAATTCCCTTTTACTAACAGAGGCGACTTACTTTACAACTACAGTTTGGCTGCATGCCAGGTGCTTTGGCTGGAAACAGAAGATACTTAATTTTGATTTTTATCTTGCCATACACCAAAAGCAATATAAAACTCAGGGCAGCTGCTATGTCGAAGGTAGAAGTAATACTTTTTTCCCACAAAGATTCACAAAGTCCCCGCAGCCAACATGACACTCCTGGAGGAGAGAGGAGACTGGAAGCTGGTGCTTGGTTTCAAATTTACTGTGTTGTCTTGAACCAGCTATTCCAGCCTCCAAAATGTGGTCCTTCCAGCAAAGATTTGCTTTGATTGCCTCTTACCATATGTGAGTAGTTAATGCCTGCTGTGCAGCACTGCTCTGGTGTTGCTATTGGACCTCTGGGCAGGGAGGACCTACCTTACCTGGTAGGCTGATTGCTGAATGTGGACCCACACTAGAAGACCTCCTGACTTGCAGGGCCACAAAGATGATCAGTGGGCTGGAGCAGCTCTGCTATGAGGACAGGCCGAGAGAGTTGGGGCTTTTCAGCCTGGAGAAGAGAAGGATGGCCTTCCAGTATCTGAAGGGGGCCTACAGGAAGGCTGGGGAGGGACTATTGACAAGGTCTTGCAATGACAAGACAAGGGGCAAATGGGTTTAAACTGGACATTAGGAGGAAGTTCTTTCCAGTGAGGGTGGTGAGACCCTGGGACAGGTTGCCCAGGGAGGTTGTGGCTGCTCCCTCCCTGGAGGTGTTCAAGGTTGGACGAGGCCTTGAGTGACCTGTTCTAGTGGGAGGTGTCCCTGCCTATGGCAGGGAGTTGGAACTGGGTGATCTTTGAGGTCCCTTCCAACCTTACCATTCTATGAGTCTATGATTTCACTGCTGAGGGTTGCCTAGTTCAGGAGATGAGAAAAATTTGTGAGCGCGTCCCTCGGTGAGCAGTTTTCACGGGGTCATTTTTGCCTGCTGCCTTTGGCGGCATCTTTACAATAGTGTAAGAGGGCTTGGAGCTTACACAAAGGTTCCCTGTGGATCATCTTCTGTCTTGTGAGATATATTTCCTAAAACGGCTTTACTAGAGCTGTTCAAACTGAGAGTGTTCCTTTGTGTGTCTACATCTTTGAGGTAGAATAATGGTAATTTTTCCCCAACCCAGACAATTATGTGTACAGCTCTAGTGAAAATATGGATTGTTCTCCTCAGCAAGATTCTTTTTCTGTGAATTAAACTCTTTGAAATTGAAAAGCTTAGAAGTTTGGGGCGTTCTTTCACTTGCATTTAGAGGCAAATGGGAGAGATTAAGAAGGGGAGCGATGGGAAGACATGCAGAAAAGAGTGAGCAACTATTACTTTTAATTGGGTATTTGATCAGTGGTGTTAGCTTTTGTTTAAGTGACATCCTGTTTGCTAGAAAGTTTCTGGGGAGTGATGTCATGATTTGATTTGACCTCGAGAGAAAATGTAAAAGGAATCTTTCCCCTTGAGAGTTCATGGTTTTCAGTCCAAGACAACCTCAGTGAAATTTGTGGATTATTCTGATTTTATAATAATATTGGTACTAACAGCTGAAAACTCAGATTTGTGTGTGAAGCAGCTTTATAGGCAATAGGAGCAAATTCAGCTCCTCTGCAAATTGAGTGACAGTGTGATTGAACCAAAGTGGTAATTGAGAGATTGGGTTGCCTTTGGACAAGGAAGAGCTGCTCCTAATTCTGAAAAGCATGGAAACCTGTAATTAAGTGTAGTAATCTGAGTGGTCCTGTTGGGCACGAATTTCAGTTATTAGAGTATTTCAGCTGAATTTGTGAAAGATCAGATCTGTTACTTGTGTGTTTCAGTTTCATTTCTCTGTGAAATGGAGATGGGGGGAATCCAAAAAGCAGTCTAAGTGCTGACAGCGTGAATGGGATGAAATGTTGATATGTAACTCGTAATTTNACCCCCCTGCCATAGGCAGGACATGCTGCAAACAATCTGACTCATAAGGTCCCTAACGTTATGGTGGCTTAATTAATTGTCTTTTATTTTATTTATACCAGCAAGAGTGTGTGTGGGGGGAACATCTTTGTATCCAGGGTGGGTTGTTTTAGCAGGAAGGAACAAAGGAGGCTGAATGGGTATTCTTGATTGGAGGTCTCCTGGGGAATGAGGCACCCTGGATTATAGAATCATAGAATTGTAAGGTTGGAAGGGACCTCAAAGATCATCTAGTTCCAACTGCCTGCCATAAATCCTGGTGTCAGACCCCATATCTCCTCACCTCTAACCAGAAGTCCAAAGAGTTCAAAGAAACAATTCTGAGATTTGGGTATCTGTCTCAAAGAAATGTATTGAAAATATTAATCTTCTGCCTAATGCATTGCAACAGCATTTTACAAACACTGCATGACATCATCTGTAAACAGTATCTTACAAACATGGCAGAACAATGCTGCAATCCCCACAAGATCATAGCATCAATTTCAGTACACCAGGAAACACTGAGCCATGACTTGCTCAGGGGGGCTCAGTCCTATTCTGCGTTTCAGGCAGCAGGGAAGCAGGACTTGTTTTGACCCTTAGGTGGAAACCTCAGCAGGATCTTGAGTTTAGTGGCAAAAGCTCTCCTTATAAATAAGGCAAGAGGAGATGCTTAGCTGCTCATCCTGTTCGAGGCAGATCATGCCCAGTTTTTAGCCTAGCTGTTACATTATGTGATTGCCTTAACCAGTCTGACTTTTGTTCTCATTGGGAGAGTAAAATCTTACTCCTTTTACAACCTGCCAGCTATGCCCATTTCTTTTTAATCGTTCTTCTCTCAGCACTTCTCATGAGTGAATAGAGGCTTAAAGCCTTTACTTATAAAGCAGTTTCCCCCAGAAGTTTATTAAGGCTTTGCTGTGTTCTTTCCTAGAAATTTGGCAGTGTTTTGCAACTTAGCCTTTAAATTAGGAATGGTCTTTTTGCTATGTGTACTATGTATAGCACTCAGTAAAATAAACCACTGAGTACTGCTGGAAGTCTACCTAGATGTAGTCCTTTCTTGCTTTTCTTTCTCTACTTGTATTAAACAGCCCCTGGATTTGTAAGAGAAATACCTGGCCTGAAGCTCCAGCAGCACAAAGTTCACTCATGCTCCTTCTTCCCACTTGGTACCAATGACTGCTAAATTCTTTTCTGTACAGTCACTGCTCCATCAGGGAAGGTGAAGGTACAGAGAGTATCTTAAAGCACCAAGAGAGACAGCATGCTTGTGAGAAAAGTGCATCTCATTGAGTTCCTGAAACCAGCAACTCAATTGTCCTGCTTCAGGCCAGTACAGAGAGCAAAGCTGCTCACTGCTTCCCTCAAGATACATCATTTTTTTTTGCCCTTTGGAAAGAGGCTTCCTCTGAGGCAACCCCAGCCTGTCCTAAAAGAAGTCCTCCACCTCTGCATGGTGTGGGTTTATCATGGAAACCTGGCAAGCTCCTTCAGCTCTTGGGCTTTTGGAGAGGCTGCAATGAGGCCAATACAAGGACCTCTAGGGCAAGGAAGTGAGGAGAAGGGATGAAGAGCATGATAAAGGGAGCCATGGAGAGTGGTTGGGACAAGAAGCCTGGAGAGGTAGGCAAGGAGCTAGGGCCAAAAGGGCAGACCAGAGGACTGGATTAAAACTAGATGGGTAAGACTGGGTAAAGGTTTGGTTATGTTAGAGGCAGCAGGGTAGAAAAACAGGCAGAAACGCTGCAAGTTCAGATTTGGTAGTGCTATAAAGTATCTGTGATGTGTGCTAATTTTTAACAAATGTCTTTGGAGGATACAACTTGGATAATGTGGGGTTTTTATTGGTGATTTAGAACCTTAATTTTGCTGTGCTTTGGTTGTTCACCTGTGAAGCTGAGGTACATTAGTACCTTTCCTGTAACAACGGTGGTGTGAAAAGAATTCATTAATTTTTGTAGAGGTCTTGGATACTGTGCTGAAATAATTAAGTTGGTCATGGTTTGTTCTGTCTTCAGAGAAGGGTTTGAGCATGGTAGATTTGCTGTTCAAGGTGAGCCTCCAACAATAAAAATAAAGCAAAACTTCAGATCCTTGTTTGTTAAATATTATTTGCTCTTTGTTCTTTTTAGTTAAATATTATTTGCTCTTTGTTCTTTTTAGTTAAATATTATTTGCTCTTTATTATTTTTATTTTTTTTTTGGTCACACTGAGACTCTGGAAAGTGTGATCCTGTAATTAAGGGTGGTGCTGAAATGTGCATCTCCAGAGGGTTGAGCAAGGTTTGCCTGCGAGACTTGAACCCTAACATCTAACTTCTCATTTATAGTTTGCTTGTTTGTTGTTTTTTAATGTAGCTGATGTTTTAATCAAAGAATCATAGAATACATCAGGTTGGAAGGGACCACCCTGAAGGTCTTGTCCAACCCCTCCACAGTGAGCAGGGACATCTTGAACCAGGTCAGGTTGCTCAGTTTAAGTTTTAACCTTGAATGTCTCTAGGGATGGTGCCTCTGCCACATTTCTGAGCAGCCTATTCTAGTATTTCCCACTCTCATTGTGCAGAACTTCCTCCTGACATCCAACGAAGTCCATCCTGCTCTAGTTTCAAACCCTTCCCCTTCATCCTATTGCTACAAGCCTTTCTAAACAGTCCCTCTCCAGCCTTCCTGGCACATGATTATCGAACAATGTTTTGAGGCTTTGAAAATCCATAAACTACCATTAACTTGGTCAGTTCCCAAAAGCAGCTCGAGGAATACTTGTGTGGACCTATCCATTGCTGGCTGTTTCCAGTCTTGTCTGATGTTTCAATTATGTTAGAATCCTGCCTAGGAGTAAAACATATTGCCAGGAAGGGCAGATCCTGCCTCTCCAACCTGATCTCCTTCTATGATCAGGTGACCCACCTGGTGGATGTGGGGAGGCCTGTGGATGTGGTCTACCTGGACTTCAGCAAGGCCTTTGACACTGTCCCCCACAGCAAACTGCTGGCTAAGCTGTCAGCTC
>WBNM01010585.1:0-83431 GCA_013399055.1 Ramphastos sulfuratus | reverse complement strand
GAGGTGAGGAGAAAGTTCTTCACTGAGAGAGTCATTCCCCACTGGAATGGGCTGCCCAGGGAGGTGGTGGAGTCACCGTCCCTGGAGGTGTTCAAGGCACGTTTGGACGTGGCACTTGGTGCCATGGTCTAGTCTTGAGGTCTGTGGTAGTGGGTTGGACTTGATGATCTTTGAGGTCTCTTCCAACCTTGCTATATACTGTGATACTGTGATACTGTAATTCTAAATTCTTGGTTTCTTGTTTCATATTCTTTTTACAAGCACACCTTCCCCTTCTCCCAAGTCAGTATAGACTAAAGCAGACCCCTAGGCAGATTAAATGACAGTGACCAGTTTCTACTTCTCTCTTTTTTTTCCCCCCCGAATGTTGTCATTCTGCCTTCTGTTGCTTGACATTTTTTGGGTTTCCCATCATGTCTGTAATGATTAAGAAGGAATTCTGAGCACACATTGCCTCTGTCCTCGGCAGTTATTTTTGCTTTCCTGGGAGACAGTAATTGTGCTGCTTGTCTATCTTCATTGCCATGGTGGTAAGTACAGAGGGGACGTGGGATAGGCACTTCAGTATTTCTGTAGTATGCTAAAAGCCTTGACTGCTTCTGGCAACCTGTTGACAAAGTCCCATAATGAAGATAAGCAGAAGGGAAACAAAAGGTCTCTGCTCTGAAGTGGGCAGGGAGGGGGATGCAGAAATTAGTTTCTGCTGTTGCTACTAAGTGCTGCATGCTTACACACTGCTTAGGTCCTTACAATGAAAGTAAATCAATTTAGATAAAAGTAAGTATAACAGCTTGAGTTTCTTGTGTCTTCATCAGGACAGAAACTGGCTTTTTCCTGCAATGGGTTTTGGCAAACTGATACTCTAAAGTCACACCATACTATGCATCTACAGCTTCTATTAACTTCTTGTGTAGTAGAGCTCTGGAAAGTTGAGGTGAAGCAGTCAGTATCTGAGTTGTGCTGCGTGCAGGTGAGTCCCTGCACAGTGCTGAGTATCCTTGGGTGGAGAATTCTTCCCAAACTTAGGGTAAGTTGCTGCTCCCCATATTGCTGGGCAGATGCTGGGGTAAAAGAATGCAGAATTGGAACATCACCTGGCACTGCTGAGTTAAAACTGCTTGAAGTGAAGAGGAAGGGAAAAGCAGTGCTGAAGAATTAGATTCTTGCTGTAGGCAGTGAAACAAAGTGATCCATTATGGTCGATTTTAACCTCAAGAGTGATCTCTTAAGTTTGAAACCAATTTTGGTAGAAATGTGTCTTTATACTTGTCCTACTTGAGTCAGTTCCCTCTAAAAAGAGCTACCCTTTTTTGCTTGAAGGGAGGTGGTGTTATTTGAAATTCCTATCAGACAAAATTAAACACATACAATGATTTCAGAATGTTGAAAAATATTATTTTAAAGATTTCTTACCATTAGAAAGTACATAAGGACCTAATGCAAGGGACAGGCATGGACCAGTTTAGCTGGTGAAGGACCCTGCTGTCTTGAACTACCGATGAAGAATGAGAATTAGGTACTTGAGGCCTCAACTTACCTTTTCTATGCCAAAATCTGGATTAATCTTGCCACTTGCAAGGTGGGTGTATAAATGATGTGAGGAGGACATTTTTTTCCTCTTATTTTTTTATTTTTGCCTTATAAGTGGTGTGAGGTAGTCATGTCACATTGCGCTGGTTTATGGCATTGTATCGTGATTGCCTCTTCAGTGATACAAAATGGAGAACGTTCCTCTTTTTTTTTCAATAGAACAGACAAGAAAATTGGTTTTGGCACCTAAAGTCCACTAAACCATCAGTCTACATCCTTAGTTGTTCAGGCTGTGTATGGGCTGAAAGAGTTGGGTCTGTGATTCTGAGAACAAGGATCTATGAGTCACGGTTTGGGAGTAATAAATACCATCGTTGGGCACTGATGTTTTGGCTTCCTAGAAGATGTCTCATTACAGTCTTTCCCCCACCCTTTCTGCTTGCATGATAACATTTCTTAGCTACAGATGAGGTTTTTTCCATTGGCCCACTCTGCTATGAATGGGTAAAACCAGCACAGGATCACTGAGCTGCATGGATTGCTTTTTTGAGGCTGCCCTCCCGTCGCACATATGGCAGACTCCTCCCTCTGAAGCTCTGAATTTTCCAGTTGGCACGAGTGGGAACAGACACTTCCTACAGCAGACAAGTTTGTGTTGTAAAACTTAGTTCTGTGTTGTGTTTCCCTTCTTTTTTTCCCCATTTATTTATTTATTTATTGAAAATGTTTTAATCCTTTGTAGACTGGAGGGTAACAAAGATTCTCTGAGAGCACAACACATGTAAAACTATCCTGGAGATGAAATACTCATTGCTTCTCTGATGAAAGCCTATCTACAGATGGCATTCAGACCTGCCTCTGCTTTTTTCCCCCTTCACTTTGGCTCATTGTGCATAACAATGTTAAAATTTTAAAACTTATTCTTGGGGAAAATAACAAAGCCAAGATGTGTGGGAGGAGAATGGGGTTTGAGTGTGTGTCATGATTTTTCTTGGACTGTGGATGTCTCTAGGGATGTTCATCATGCTGTTTGGGTAATGAAACAGCACAGCCTTGAAACATGGTACTTGTGGAATAACTTGGTAAATGCCAGTGATTTGGAAACTTTATGTACTGCACTTTACCTCAAGTTTTTCTTTTCAGGGAATCTACTGACAAGTTGGGGTAGGACTGTGCAGCATTGGTTGCAGTGATCTTATTAAGGAGATGGTGGACATTGTTTAGACTGACTTCATGATAATTAATTATGAAGCTAGAACAAAATCNTTTTTTTTTTTTTTCTTTCCTGTGGTAGTATTGCCCACACATTTAAAAGTCTTGGTCCTCTGTGTTATTCACTGGTGCTGGCAGTGCTTTTAATGTCTTTTGATGTCTTGAGAGTCCCAGATTTTGAATGGGATATTTCTAGCTTTATGCCATCCTAATAATTTTCAAAATGCAGTCATTAAAAAAAAAAAAGTAAACATTATTGCTGATGTTACTGCTAATGGCAAGAAATGAAAAAAAAGGGGGACACATGTGGCAGTTCTATTTAAATAAAAGCTTATTTTCAGAAACAAAGGCTTATGGAGCAAAAGGGAGCTCTTAGTACCCCGAGCACGTTTGCTGTTACGGATGAACCCACAGCAATGGATGCTATCAAAGTTGTCATATTTTATTCATGAGTTGTGGTATGCTTGGGTGAAATAAGAAAAGCAATGCTCCAAATCATAATTATGGTGTAAAAAGATAAAACAGTTATTATTGTGACATTTTGGGAAAATTCCTAAATCTCAAATAATTCACCCCAAACGTGCGGGGAATGACTAAATCCATGAGCTGGGTTGGTGATTCTTCGTTGGAGGGTTGTGTGGAGCACTGCACAGATAAAATTTGTACTTATTTGGGGGGGGAAATATGTATAAATGTGTCCTTATGTATGTTCCAAGAAACCAAGACAACCAGAATATTGAATATAAACATAAAGAGGGTGACAGCAGAAATTATACTTCAGTAGAGAAGGGCTTTGACAAATGTATTATGCCTTATGCTATTATCATGCAGTTGATAAATAAAACAGACACCCAGGATTTAATTTGCTTTAGCAATAACATGGAAGTGCTTTTTCCAAGGGAAAGAAAACAGAAGGGAGAATTAGGTCCTGAAACGCATTTGTTTAATGCTTGTACAAATCATATACAGAGAATAATAAAAAAAAAACCCCAAAACTATGAGATTTTAGTAATAAATGAGCCGACTGCTTTAAAAGTGATAAAAAAACTATTTAGTGTCAAGTCATTGGGAGTTCTTGAACCAAGGGAGCACTTCCAGCATATGCTTGCTTTGAACTTTACAAATAATTTCATTACCTTTAGTTGGATTATTCATGTGATGAAAGGCTTTACTGGGCTGGAAATCAAAACCTTTATGTAGGTGTAGCCAGGTCTGTTAGCTGCCCTAAAGGAACATTGGGCATAGTAACCTCTCTCTGTACGTGGAGAAACTGAGTCACAGGTTTCTGTTTTGCTGAACCTTTCCTATTAATGAACTATTTGAAGCTAATAGTTTGACTTGTTTAAGAATGCAGGGTTTCACCAGCGAGGGAGGTTCTGGTTTCTCTGTGACCTCTGTGAAGATAGACTGGGATTTTCAAGACACTCAAAATACTTCATTCAGCTTCTTTTCTGTTTCAGTGGTATCTGATGCCTCAGATATCTTTGAAAAATCAAAGCTATGGGTTACTTGTTGGCTGTGTCTGTCCTACTCATTTTAAACTTAGGAATCCTAAAGCACTTCAGAAGTATTTCATGGTAGTATTTATTTTTAATGCTGTTACCACAAAGCATGAGCAGCATTTATTATTACCTGCAAGAAAGAAGAGTGCTGAATGAGAAATTGGAATTATTGCATATTGCTTAAGATTACAAAAGGCTCAATCTCTCTGCTTGCTCTATTGGAAAAGTTCAAATTTTTGTTTCTAGATTCTGAACACACCAAGGGTTATAGGGGAAGGAAGTAAGTCCAAACTACAATTAGGAGTTATCTGCAGAACTGATTTTTGATCCTGGATATTTCTCACCTTCTGGTACCATGTTAAGTTTCTTTTGAACAAATGTTGGTGAAAAACATGTCTGTGTTGTCAAGCTCAGTATATGTTAGCTGTTTTTAAAAGCAGTTATGTGGTTTTGGGGTCTGTGACTTTGAGCATACCTGAAAGTGTTTCATAGATAGGGAGGAAAAGTGTGCTTAAAACAGACCCCTGAAGTGGACAGTCCTCTAGTAAAATGGGCAGCCTGTTAGTGATGATTCTTAGCAGTTACTGCTCTATCCCAGCATTGCTTCTCTGTTCCAAGCTGAATGCTGCTGGTGTAGTCCATGCTCTATTCCCTTAACAGGTTGTTGTTTTCCAAACATGCAAGCAACAATCTTTAAAGTCACAGTGGTGTGATGCCTTATTTAGTGTAGATAAATGCTGGAGATGTAATAATTAACGAAGAGCATGTGTGATTTGATTAGCTCACATGATTTAAGAGCAGATTATGTGCTTTTGGTGGCAGCATAACTTCTGAAGCATCTCTACCAAGCATTTAATTTAAGGGATCAACCATTTGTAAATAATCTTGCTTTCAGCATGAGTCCCATGAGGAAACAAGAGAGGCTACTTGAGAAGGCAAGCCTGAGCTCAGTAGCTGCTCAGAGTACTTGAAACAAGTTGAAGAGGCTGCCTTGGGTAAGAGGTGATCTGCAGCCTCAGCAAGGCCAGCACCGGTCTCGGCAGGAGGCTTCTTGCAAAGCTGCTTGGCATGCTCTGGTTTTCTGGTGCTGCTCCATAATGGCCAAATGGTTTGAAGACTGTGTCAGTCACTGTGCCATGTGTGTGCCCAGGCCTGCTGCTCACCCTTCTGCTGCTGGAGAGAGAACTCCAGTGCTTTCCTTGGTTGTCCTATCTGTTTGGGTGGAAAAGAAAAGGAAGAGCCCCGGAGATGTGAAACCCACATGTAGCATTTTCTTAATGCAGGCTTTGCTACAGCTTTGTGCCCCAATGCTTCCTCTGTCACCTCGGGCACCTTTTGCTGGCTGGGACTTGAGAAGTGGAGGTAGCCACCTTCTTTCTTGGCATCTGTTAATCTCCAAGCCCTGTGCTGCTCTGTTCCAGATGACTTGATTTCCATGGTTCAGTGTGAAATGCTGATAAAGCAAACAAAGGACTTGGACTCTCTGACTACTGCTTAATTAACATGAATGTGGTCATTCTAGCTAGTTGCCAATTTTCAAGAAGTGATGAGTCTGACATTAAGCCACTGAATCAACTAAATTATTGGTCGGAGAGAAAATGTGATTTGATAAGTAGCCTCTGTTTGATTTCTTTAGTGGCTCAAAATTCTGCTGTCCCAGGCATCTGGAGTTTTAGGATTGGATTTGCAGTAGCCTCCTGAAAGGAATGAAATAGATATGTAATTTTAAATGCCAGATTATATTTGTTGGGAGAGACCTAGTTGTAAACTAGTTTACTAACATGTGTATCAGAATGGCAGCGATACAGGCACGCCGACTGCCAGGGTGGCTTGGCATCACACAGAAGGGGAGTTTACATGGAACTGCACTGCCTTTCCACCTTCCCTAGCAGAAGTGCTTTTGCTGTATAGTCATGGGAACTTACCTTTGTAACATTAGCTATTCACCCTGGTAATTGCTCCATCCTCTAATTTAATGAAAACCCATTAAACCGAAACAATAATTAAAATGAGACATCATCTCCGTAGGAGGTTTGCATATTAAAATCACCAAGCATTTCACTGCAGACAGGTCTTATTCTTAAGAAATGGTGTTTGAAGCAACATGTAAAAAAAGTGATTTATAATGAGTAATCATATTTTAGAGTGCTGTGCAGCTGAACGTGATTTGCTGCTGTTTATTACTGACTCTGAGTGGTGCCAGCAAGGCAAAAACATTTACGGTGGCTTTTTGTACTGGTGAGAATACCTAGAAGCAGAGCTGTGCTCATGAGAAAACAGTGTGCCCTCTTTGGTCATCCTTGGCAGCATAGTTTTTAAGAGAAGGATGAGGTGTGTTCACCCCTGTCTCGGGTTACTGGCAGATCAGACAGGAGTTGCTGGTCAGCACTCTTGCAGTGCAGGGGTCCCCGGAGATCAGCATAGTGCTTACTCAGCATGTTAATGCAAGGTTGCACTTACTTTCTCTTGGTAGTAGCCCACAGCCTGCTGAAACCCATGCTTCAGCCTGGCTTGGAAGCAGTGTAGGCAAGTGGTAGACGTGGTGGATGAATTTGGGTCTGTGCTTAAGTGATGTCTGAGTGTGCTACAGCTTGGCTGGTGGGTATCTGTGGGCTGCCTTCAGCCTTAGTGCCAGTAGCCTAATTAAGCACCAAAAGTGCTCTGAGGGATATACCTGGCTCTGTGCCTGTTCCCATGACAGGAGCATGTTGCAAAGTCTGGTTTTGTTTGCATATAAGGAGAAAATGGTGTGAATTTTCTCCCCACAGCTTAAAATAAAATATGCTATTTGCAGATAACTATATTCTGCCCTTGCTAGGCAGGGAGGGACAACTACCTGAGTATTGTGAGTAATTGCACTTGCAGGTAAAATGCATGGAGGTGGCAGAGTGTGTAAGAGCTTACTACAGCCAGGCAGGGTGCTGTGATCTGCCTTTGCAGGTCCTGGCTGAAGCCATGCTGCTGATCCCCTGTGGAAGTCTAGTGCTGGTTCTTCTAGTTGCTCTTTCTGGTTTGGTAAGGCTGTTCTTGGCAGAGGCTGAATGCTCTCATGCAGGACAAAGGCAGCCAGGAGAAGGCAAGGTGGTGTCCTTGGGAACAGGAGTGATAGCACCAGGCAGGGAAATGTGGGATGGCAGCAGCTGAATGGGTTTGGCTGTCCTGGCAAACTGAACCGTTGCTTTGTGTTTGGCACTTCTTCCTTGGGCTTGTGGCTTAAAAAAAGGATTAAAACCAAGCAGAAAATGTTCTCTCTCAGACACAGGTGTATCTCCTGCTTCTCTCTCTTGCTGAAGGCAGAAAGTTGCCTTCACTTGATGCTCTGAGATGATTTGTGTCTGTTGATTTTTGAGATAATTGTGTACACTTGCCTTTTTTTTTTTTTTTCCCTCTTGTTTAATTTTAGAAACACTCTGGTATGTTTAAAAAACCCTCCAGACAGTCAGTATTTCAAATTAAGAAAACTATAATCACATAGAAGGGCATATGAAAGTCGTATCTGTGTGTGTTTATTTATTTTGCTGAGATTGCATTATCATTCAAGCGTGCAGTGATGTTTCACTGAAGATTATTGTATAAACCTATATTGTTCTGTATTATGGAGGAAATATGACATTTCATTACAAGCAGACAGTTATTTTTATAGAGAACATAAAGAGAATTTTCCCTTTCAGGCACCTGTGGTGAGGAGGTGTAGGTATTCTCAATTTTTCTTTCTTGAAGTGTGAAAATCAACCTGAAAATAGAAAGCTCTTGCTCTAAGTGGATCATACTGCCAGTTCATTTGTATGCTACCTTCTGCACACAAACAGCTGACATGCCCAGTGGTTGCATGGTGTGAGGAAGGGCACTGCCAGAGAGGAGCAGGCAGGCTGTCCTCCCGTGGTGCTGAGGAGCTGAGGTGATGCAGTGCTGGCTGGGCCATGCCTTCAGTGAGGCACCATGTAGCTCCTTCCCACTAGTCAGGTGCCAGGTTGTGAGCCCAGGCCTGTGACAGGCTTATCTCCAATATGCCACATCATGTGCCCTCTGCATCCCCAGGAACCTCACTGGGCTCCTCAACTTTGCAAGTCCAGTTGCAGGTTGGACTTTTGCCATCTTGCAGTGGAATTTCTGGGTAAGTCCTCTTGCTGCAGTTACTGAGGTTGAGTTGAGAACAGCACTTGTGTAGACATTTCTGCATCTGTTCAGTTGTATAGTGGTAGGAGGTGTCTGAAGCACTGGTCATGAGCAGACCTTATCCAAATAGCACCATACTTGGAAGTGTGTTGCTTTTCAGAAAGCCTTGTTACCTAACCTCCTCTGTAGGAATGATACTGGAACAGTGCTGCAGAGTACTACACAAATGCTGTTTGTCATCTAGTAGTTTGAATACAGGTTTTTGGAACTTCAGGATGTTGGCTCTTGCTGGTTTTAATCAACAGAGAATGAATATAAGGTGTTGCATGTGGATTTGGTGTAGTCATGACTATGAAGAGGTATATTTCTAGCTAAAGCAGTCAGTGTATTCCTTATTTGTTCATGATTGTGACCTTTATTTTTGTCCACAATTTGGTGGATAGATGATGGGATGTACCTTTATGTCTTGGTCCTTCTGTAGTGAGGAAATGTTGGAGTTTGCCAGGCTTGACTGAAGTTTCAACAGACGCATCCCACTGACAGCACTACCTCTGCTTTCATCTGGAAGAATTCTTGAAAGTTTTGATAAGGGCTGTGAGATTTCTGGCTAATGTGGCATTTTTAAGCAAAAAAGAAAAAAAAAACCTCACAAAAAACCCCCAAAAAACCAAAAACCAACCAACCAAAACCCCAAAAAACCCCACTCCTTTTTTTTTGAGCTACTCAGGTTCTTAACCTTCAAAACAAGAATAATTTTCTTCCTCTCAGCTCTTGGACATTTTATCTCTGAGTCTTAACCTTGGAACTCAGTCCCAGCAAACTGGAGAACTTACTGGTGTATGTACCACATAAGTTTGTGTCTCCTTCATCATCTCCAGTTTTTAAAAAATAAACCAGATAGTATTCATGACCAGTGACAACACCTGCTAGGAGAAGGTAATGATAAAGATAATGGAATCTTATAGATAAATCATAATCAGATGTTCTGTGCTGGGTTGTTTATTCCTCTGTTCTGCTTTCTGATGGCAGGTGGAAATGATTTTTGTTCTTTGAAGCCTTTTCCTGTGCTATGATAAAAGTGACATTGGACAGATGAATAGTTTGATGCTGTAAAGCAGGCATTATATTTATTTATCAGGTGAATTTGAGCCTCTGGCAAAGATTTTTAAATGATAACATGATTTTTGCTGTCTAATTCGTGTTACATTTCAGAGGTGAGCTGCTCAGGCTGCAAGCATCTTAGGGATTCTGAATGTGTAGGCTCATTTGGAGGGCTTTAAGCTGCACAAGAAAAATTGAGACACCCAATTACAAAACATGCTTGAATACTTTTTCCTTGGAGTTTGGTTTCAGTCCATGGCATTCCCTCAGTAGTTGAGTTTTTGAGACTCAGGTTGTTTTTCAAGCTGGCCTCTCCTCTTTCTGTCTGCAAAGCCTCATTTAATGACACAATGTTTTGGTGGGTTTTTTTTTGTTTGGTTGTTTTTTTTTCTTTCTTTTTTTTTTCCTGCAGTGAAATTCTGAATTGTAAATCCCATCACTCCTTTGTGTGTTACAGCATTCATGCTGGGCTGGATTCTCAGGATTCAGTATAGTTCTGTGGTTTTCTACCGGCTGAGAATTTGTGCCAGTGTTTCTGGCTTCAAAGCAAACCTTTGGAAAGGAAGCACGCTAGGCTTCTAAATGGTTGTGACATCCAGGGACCACAAGTGGAACAGGTCTTGCAAATGTGTGACAAAGGCCCAGCGTGAGAGGTGGGGAGGTGAAAGGCTGTGATTCCTCCCTTTTGTCCTTAATCGCCTCTCCTAGTGATGATACGTTGTGAATAAAAGGACGAGATGGAAATGAATGTGGTGGGAGATGCCGCATTTGAATCTTAGAAGATCACATATGAGAAGGCAAGTGGCTGCTTTGGCCATCAGCAGGATTAGAGAGGCTCAAGTCTCTCTGCATCTGCCTGGTCAGGCTGTAGTTTAATAAATATTGCATGAGCTGTCATGCTTTGCTTCTTTAAACTGAGAAATCCCTGAGATGCTGGTGGGTTGCAAGCGTGTCCTGTATTTATTTCTCAAGGCAGAAGCACAGCCATATAGCATTATTAGCAATAATACATCTCCTCCTTACGCAGGGCAAGGACAGGTTTCCTCTGATGTACGATGGAGAGGTGGGAGCGGAGTCAGTGGCGAAGGCTGAAATGGGAGCTTGGTGAATTGTGCTGGGAGAGGCAGTGCCTGAGATTTCTCAAAATTTAGGAGCTTATTTATCTGACTGCAGCACACCTTATTTGCAGCAACTTAATCCACTCACCACGGACACAAATGGCTCAGCATCCCGTCAAAAATTCTGTCGGAAAATCAGTAGCTGACCAGTTGTGAACTTGTCAAAGTGACAAGTGGCCATGCTGGCGGAGATGGCATTTGGGCTTCTACACTGAACAGGTGCAGTAGTGGTAGATGACTCTCAAAAATGAAAAATGCTGGTGGGAAAATGAAAAATGTAATCTGAATCTTTCTGATTGAGTGTTTTTACCGTACTCTTCTTGCCTTCTCTTCCTAGATACAGAAAGAGAAATCCACGCAGCGCCCCACGTGAGCGAGAAGTTAATTCAGCTCTTCCGCAATAAAAGCGAGTTCACCTTTTTGGCCACCCTGCAACAGAAGGCATCAACCTCTGGAGTTATAGTGTCCATCCGAGAGCTGGAGCACAGGTAAGAGGAAAGACTTTCTCTCTTGTACCACAACAATATAGAAGGTACTGAGCACTCAGTGCTCCCTTTTGCCGGTGTGCTGAAGTGGGAGATACAAAATCTGAGGTGCAAGTTAAAGCCTTTCTGCAGAGTTTTCCTTTTTCTGTTGTTTTTGTTTTGTTTGGGATTGTTTGTTCTAGAAGGAATGCATTATTTATGTATCTTGGTCTGTAAAATAAATTAACTTCAGCAGGAGGATCAAAACCAGTGCAGTGTAGGTATGGCGGACTTCGGAAGTTGCAAACCTTGCAATGCAACTTCTCTTCCTGGCTTCTCACAGGCTTTCTGGAGTTTGCCTTCTTATAAAAGTTCAATGTAACATGTTTCCTGTTTTACTGTGGTTTATAGCATTTTAAAATGCTTTCTTTTTGAGATTCAGCAATTAAGCTGCTTCTGTGTGGTGATGTGTATGTTTTCTTCCTGACATAAGCACAGCATATTCTTATTTCGTGTTTGTGTCTCCTCTTCTGTTGTCAGTGTAGAAGGACAAGAGGTCTCTTTCATTAGCTTTTAAGAGTGGCACTCATCATCATTAAACAATAATGAAAGACTTGTGCCATGTGTTACGAACCACAACACAATTCCAGTGATGTTTGGATGTTGTGAAGTGTGTGTTGTGACAAACCATACCCTGCTTGTAGCTTAGTGAATGCCTTTTTCATAATTTCTTAGGCTTTAAGGACTTCTGTATCTAGTCTGACGTTCTGTTGTCATACAAGTAGGAGGATGTTCCGTGGTTGCTCCCATTTCAAAGCTAACAGCAGTCATTCTGCAGCTTTAATTAAAAAAAAAGGAAATAAAATTCCTCTTGGTATTTAATTATATTAATTAGATACATTTTACACAACTGTTAGCCCAATTTTATTTTATTGAGAAAGTGTATGAAAGAGAAGGCAATGACTTAATCCATGGCTTTCCTAAGAAACATGGGACCAGAGGATCCTTGAAGTCCCTTCTGAAGCCATGGTTAGGAAGATGTTTGCCATGCTGAGCAATTTTAAATTTTTTTTTTTTTTTTTTTTTTTNTTTTTTTTTTTTTTTTTTTTTTATTCTGAGAGAGAGGAACTTGAGGAGAGCCATTGGCAGAGGGTCACTGTCACATGGAGGGGTGCACACATACACACTTGGCAGAACGCAAGGTCAGACTAGACTGTCAGTGATGATTATACAGTGGAGTTCTAGATGTGACCTCTTCTTAATTTAGCTACTTAGCTTCTCTATCTTGACAGGCAGAGACAGAGGCTTGTAGAGAGATGTGCTATGCAGGGGTAATCTTGGCTGAACAAAATGCACCATTGATGTCCTTCTTGGCACTGAGCTTATCTTTGTATTTCAAATTAATAGTCATCCATTTAAAAATGTATGTAGTGGAAGGCTGCTGGTGCCACGGAAACCTCTGTAGTTGTGTGTGGTCGCTGAGGTAGTTTCAGTGTGGGCAGCTCTATGTAAGAGTTGAAATGGGCATGTCCAGTGTTGCTAATGGCTGCTGTTACCTTCTGGCTGTCAGATGAATTTCTGCAATTATCCTTCTTTTTATTGTGTATCACTTAAAACAGAGTCACTGTTTCCCCGGTTCCTGGAGCTGCTACTGAGACCTTGATAACAACAGTGCCTTTGAACTCTTAGGTCTGTGATAACAGAAATTAATACAGAGGGTGACAATGGAGAAAATACTTTCTAATGCTGATCAGGAGTAGAGAGCAAAGATTTTGGGCCTTGCTGAAGAGAACTCTGCTTACATTGTGATGGATGTAGTGGCAGAAGTTTCAGCTCGATGTTTTACTTTGCTCAAACTGCTCAAGTGCCTTTCGTCTTCAGCTTTACATGGAAACTGAAACGGGTGCAGCCCCTTTACACAGGGGAAGCCTTTTCAAATCTGTCACTCCTGCTAAGCTGTTGATAATTATTTGGGTTGGACTAGATGACCTTTGGAGGTCACTTCCAACCCAGACTATTCTATGATTATCATGGTCCTGTGCTGGTGACAGATTTTTTTCTTTGGGAAGCTTTTTTCAACCTTCCATGAGTCTATGAACACAGACAATGCAAAGAGGACAGGAAGAAACATCATTATGCTGCAGCATGATCAATTAGGACCTATGAGAGTGAGTGGAAGGTTACATTTATTACCTAACCAGTATAGTTTTTTGACTATGGAAAAACCAAGAACTCTTCACTTATGCACAAAACTGGAGATACTGCAGCTAGTCACATAGTGGGTTTTAACTTTCCAGCATACCAAAAGTAGCAAAGTTAAAAGCTCAAGACTTCAGGACATGCAGGAGGTTAACAACACCTTAATAAAAGTAGCTGTGTTAGCTGTTGGGACCAGAGTTATATCTTTATGGGAGATGTCTTTTTTTCCATTGGACACAGATTTAATAGCTGACAGATTTTATTTCAAGCAACAAAAGGAGGTGTGAATATCTAAGTTACATTTCCCAGAATAACTGTTTTTAAAGGCACTTTTTCATGATGCATGTAATGGAGATGATTGCTGTAAGGCAGCAATACATAGAATGGTTGGTTTATAGTTCATTTCTCCAGTAAGTTTTAAAATGGTTTTATTTTCTAATAACATGGAATTCTGAAATCAAAAGTATTAAAGTAAGAAGAATACAACTTATCATGAAGTCAGTAGTTCAGATCTGCTGTTTTGCTGTGCTAAATGGAGATGTCACAATAGCCAGAGATTTGCTCCTAATTTATATCATCATGAAATAGACAAAATTTATGCTACAGTCATGATAAATGCACATTTGTTCATGTCTTATCTCGGTGCATCAACTTTTAATGATGACAAAGAATTTATTCTCATGATCCTAACATATGGAAAATAGAATTCTTAATTAATCCAACTTAAGTCTAATTGAACAGTGCAATGTGTACGTAGTTATCTGGAATAGAGTGATAAATATGGAGATGATGAATTTTTACTGAGTTACATATAACAAAATGTAATACAGGATGAATGACCATGTCACCTGGGGATGCAGGAGGCAAAAATTATTTTCTTTATTGGAGAATTATACCAGCCAGTTCTTCCTAGAAGATATCTGTGACCTGTTTCACTCACAGTCTTTGATCCTTCAGACCACCAAGGCACTTGGAAAAGACCAAGATATTTAAAATCTCTACCATAATGAATCCTTATATCAACAGTGATTTCATACGGTTTCATCCAAAGTTGTCTGTCTTGTTCTCTCAGAGAGGTTGTGGATGCTCCCTCCCTGGAGGTGTTCAAGACCAGGTTGGACAAGGCCTTAAGTGACCTGTTCTAGTGGGAGGTGTCCCTGCCTATGGCAGGGGGGTGGAACTGGCTGAGCTTGGAGGTCCCTTCCAACCTTACCATTCTGTGATTCTGACTTTATCTGGCCTTTCATGGTCCAAAGCACAGGAACATAAATTAGATGTAGTCAGCATTGTCTTTGTGCTGTTCACCCTCTTGAGTTGGAGGCATATTGATGGTTACTTCTCACTGCTGGTCAAAATCAGTATCTGGAGAAATCCATCAGGGATGCTCAGGTAGGCAGGCTTACACTTTTTAAAACACTGGGTTTCATCAAAGGTGCTGGCTATGATTTCCTGACTACTCTGCAGCACAATTTACAGCAGCTGACTGCTGTAAAATTTTCTCCTCTTACTGATGTGAAAATTGTGCCCCTTATTGACCTTCTCCTCAAGGTCTCATTATGTGCATTTTTCAAGGTCTCTGAGTCTTGTGTGTTGTTCCTCTCTCTTGCCTTCCCGAAGAAGTCATTGTTGCTTTTGTAACTCTGCCTGGTTACTAAAGAGAATGAAAAAGTAACTGTTTTTTAAAAGGCCAAGTTGTTTATCCTTCCCTAATATTTTCCATGTGTCCCATGTCCATCTTCTCCATTTGCTTCATGTTTATTAGTGCTAACTTTCTATCCATGTGTTGTCATTTGCTCTGGGGAGTGTTTCGAAATGGGAGCTCCTACCATGATGGGACTAGGCAGCAAGTCAAGAGACAGCAAGTCATGAGATTAATGCTTTGAAGATTTTCTTACTTGGAGCACTAAAAACTATTTTTCTCCCCCCCCCCCCTTTTTTTTTTTAATGTTTATAAGCTCTGCCTAGGACCTCAGGCTCAGCAAATGTATGCCACGCCAAAGATTTGGGAACTTGAAGCTAATTGCACTGCTATGGCAAAATAAATCTATTGAGTGGAGAACTTGGCCCCTCACTGTGTGACAGCAAGCTGTGTTTGAAAAAAAAAAAATCCAAGAGGATTCTGATAAATGTATTATCCTCCTAGCAAGTTGGTTTTGGGGTTTTGGTGGGGGAACAGGCACAAGACTCCAGTATATTGTTGAATACTTGCCCTCAGTGGCACCATGAACAGCTTCTGAGACTGTTGAGGAGTAGATAGAAAGCTCTGCCTTCACAAGTAAGAGCTGGAAGGCTACCAGGCTGCAATATAGTTGATTAAAACCACAAAAGGGTAACAAGCTAGTTACATTAAACACTGAAACCTAATTAATGAAAAGAAACCTATGCAAGTGACTTCTGACCCTAGTTGTAGGTCTGCAAGATTGGATTTACTGCATGCTCCATTTCAGGTTATTTCCTGTAAGATGTGTATACATATATTGGATTCTGAGATGCCTGGTACTCAACAAAGGGAAAGGAAAACTCTGCACATATATCCATTAACCTCTTTAGGGTAAAGGCCACATCCTCATTAATATTTATGTATATGCTAAACTGGAAAACTCTACTGAGAATATAAAGATCCAGCCTCTGAATGAGCTGAAGTGAATATGTGAGGCACCTATACACCTTTCTATTTATGTATGTATGTATGTATGTATTTATTTCCCCCCCCCCCAATAGTGGAATAAGTAAATGAGCTATGTTAAATAATTTTTTTTTTGGTTTTTTTTATGTTCACAAAAGATCTTTAGAGATGCAAGCAGAAATAGAATTGGGCCCACCTACTTCTATGCATGGGATTAAAGTATGTAAAATAAGAAAGTGAGGAAGGAGTCTTCAGTACATCTTCCACTGATTTAAGCATTGTGAAAGAGGAGTTAGTGCTTGAGGAGCTACCTTCCCTTCTGTGGCTCCCTGCTGAGAGGTTTTCTGTACAGTAGGCTGACAATCATCGTCCCTCCGAAGCGGTAGCATGCTGCTGATACCCAGCTGTTGGGACACATTGATTGGACCTTGTTGGCTATTGGAGCAGAATGGATCACTGCCTCCAATCTTCTACCTTTAAACCTTAATAACCACCACTGTATTCCTTGCCCTGAACACAACCAACACTCTAAAACTCTCAACAATAATAACCTCATGAACAAACTCCCCTATACTCAATGCGACTCAAATACTCACCCTACTATCCTTACCTGGACTTCTACCACTTATGGGCTTCCTGCCTGCATGACTTGACCTTCAAGAACTTCCCAAACAAGAAAGAGTCACAACAGCCTTAATTGTTGCCCTCCTGTCTCTGCTAGGCTTGTTCTTGTATCTCCATCTTACCTACTACTCAACAATCACACTCCCACCAGTCTCCACATACCGGTGATATACTAATAAAACATCTTAATTGCTGTCCTGAGCTTCCTATCAACCCTGCTCCTGCCACTCCCCCCTATAATCCTGACTGCTTACTCTCTAGAAACTGAAGATAGCCCCAAACTGAAGGCCTTCAAAACCTTAAACAAGAGTTAAACCCTCTTATTTTCTTGATTACAATCTACTTTCAAGTTATTCTTGGAACCAACACATTAACAATAAGTCCTCTAGCAGGACTAAACCCATCCTAATGACAGTTTCTACATACCAATCCCACATCATACAACAGATCTTGAGTACTAACTCTGTATGGTGTCAGACCAAATACCTGCTATCATCTCATGTTGTGCTAGTAGCTGTTGCACCAGGTTATTTATTAATTGGTTGCCTCAGCAATGAAATCAGCAATGCACCACATAAAAGTTTCTGTATGGCTAGCTCCAGGCCAGTTCTTGCCCCTAAACCCCTAGCACAACTTGCTTTTTTGCACCTCTGATTATCAGGGCCATCAAAGGGTTGATCCTCATAGAGTTTGAAACTCCTTAAAACTGAACTTGACAGTGTAGAAATGTTGTAGCCAGCTAGGAGCAGGATGTGTGGGTCCCCCAAGACTCTTCTCCAACACACTGAGTTATTCTGTTTGCTTGTTTTATGACCCTCTGGTACAGGCAAAGCACTGAAATGTCTCAAGCTTACACTGAAGGCAAGTTTCTGAAAGCAATGTCTGCTGAATTTGGGCTGCTCGTTGAGACTGTAACTGCAATAATGTAACAAATCAGACGGTTTGATGTCAGCAGCACATCATTCAGAAGTGGCCATTTGCTTGGATGGCCTAACCTTGGACTGGGTGCTGTGCCTGGTTTTGAGGTTTTATTTGCAGTTTGTAGGGATCCCTGTGTGATTTCTTTGCCCTAGGTGCTGCTTTCTGACAGGGGGGAGGGTGGCAGTGCCTGCCCTAATGACCGCCTGCCGGCTGTGGAAAGCTGCCAGTACTCAGGTGGCAGCAGGGAGGGAAGGAAGGGAAGGGGGAGACCTGCAGGGCAGGGGGAGACCGAAGGCATCCAGGGAGCAGCAGGGAGCAGATGTCACTGAACCCTGAGAGTGGAAAGGAAAAGATGTTTTGCTGAGAATCTAACAGAAATACAGACAAATACAATTTGTCATAAGAAATGACTGAAAAGCTGGATTCGTGGGCAAGATCAGAGGGAAGAATCTTTTGTGTAAGGATGTAGCAATTAGTGTAATTTGTTTTCAAATATTGTGGTAGATCTCATTAGTTTAAAAGGCTGTGTTATCCTCTTTTGTTTTATTAAACTCTGCTGTTTAGAGATTGTGTATTTGGGGCTTCCATGAGCAGAGTTCTTGCTGCAGTGGTGAGTGGGAAGGAGGGAGGGAGGGACTGGACTGGGGCAATGCTCTGCTTTGGTTACAGCTCTGCTGGGGACTCTGGTCACACTGGTAGCTCCAGGCTTCTGCATCCCTGAGTTAATGCCAGCTCCGAGTCCCTGCTTAGCCTTAAAAAGTCAACAGCTCCTATTTGGAAAGTTGCCAGGTGGAAACGCTTTGTGAATTGCAAATGGTTCCCTGGGGGAATGGACCTTTGGCCATGGGTTGTGGATGATGAGCCCTCTAAGGACTACTTCACAGTGTAGTTGTGGGTTGTGTTCCTAGCTAGAGTTACTGTGACAGTGAGTATGAGGAGATGGGTTTGGTGATATGTAAAGAAATGATGCTTTCCTTTAGTCAAGTTACTTTTCTGTCAGGCTAGTTCACTGGGTTGGCATGCTGTGTTGCAACTGAATGGCTAAAAAGGATGAGGATGGAATAAAAGCAGGTAGGAAAGTGAGGCTTATTTTTTCAGGAGTGCTGACACTAGCTCACATCCTTTACTGTGAGATCAACTGCTGCTTTTGGGATGGGAATAAATGCCTCCCATTACTTGGCTACTTCTGGCAGATACCTACCTTTAGTAGAGGTGTCTTGGTATTTGGGTGTGTTTCTGTCTACATATGTGTGAGGACAATGTTTTTGGTGGGGAGTTTTTTTGTTTGTTTTAGAGGTAGCAGCTCAGGAGTCTCATGACCTCACCTTACTCAAATGATTAGAGTCTTCTGTCCTGCTGACTGTGCTAGGTCTGAAGACTACTAAAATGCTGTACTCTTTTTAGGTGCAGCATGATGCTACCTACTTGCTTTACTGTGATTAGAAGACAGACCAGGTCTTTTTCAGATAGTAAGCAGGTAGCAGGCACTGTGAAGATAGTTTTTTAGTCATGTAAAATGGAACAAAAAAATGCTTAAGGTCAGTTCTTAGAATGCATGCTATGAAAATGAATGGATACTGGCTACCAGCTCTGGCTCCAAATGTCTTTTTGCTGGCGGGCAGATGTTGGGGTTGCTTTTTTTCCTTTACATGATTAAAAGAAAGTAAATTTGTATTTGGATGTCCTTTGCCAAGTTGCAGGTACACAAATGCACGTTTTTTGCATCATAAATGAGTACTGCCTTGCAGCTTGCGTGCCCAGCTGTCACCTAGAAGATTTGTAGAACAAAAGACAAAATGTTTATTTATAGAAAATGTCAGCGTGGGTGTTTTTATTGCTAAATGTTTCAAGCTAGGCTGTTATAACATGATTCCTGTTGTCCTCAGAGTGGAAAAATGAAGTTGTTTAATTGACTGGATTTAGTTCCTTTTGTTTGCAATGAAAGGATACACGTCTGAAAGAATCCTGTTTAGGTAATAAACAGCACAGTGAAATTGAACTCTCCGGCTCTTACTTGAGGAGTTTGAAAGAATTTAGTATTAAGTTTTGGCTTATTTTGGGTTTGCTTGCATAGGAGGAATGCTTCTGGAACACTGCAGGTGATGATAGAGTCTTTGCACAACATCTGGCACTTAGCTTTTGCATTTTCTTTTATAGCAACTTAATATGATTTTTCAGCAAGGTATGTTCATTGTCACGGATGATCCTTCTATTCACAGCACCTTTTGTGCCAGCTGATGTCAGTCTGATTTAGCTTGTGAGCTCTGCTGATATCAGTCTGTAATCACTGCCAGGGTAGCAAGTGGAGATTACCATGCACGGATTTGCGATGCAGCCCCCCCTCAATCTGTCCATATTTAAAGTACCTGTAGGGAGCAGTTTTGTGTGGTTTGTCAGTATGTAGTGGAGGACTAGAGCTGTACGTTTGAGCGTGTGAGAGCATTTCTTCAAAATCCAGTGTCTGGCAACGCGTAGTGCTTCAGAGCTTGGGATCTTACCCTGTCACTTCATAGTGACTAGACTATGAGAACAGTACCTGTGGAAGTGACTGATATACTTGCCTTGACGGCTGCTACTTGCTCTAGTTTTGCATCCCTACAGAACCGTGGTGACAACAGTAAGGTGAGTGTTTACTTCTGTTTTAGAAATGCATCTCTTCTCTCAGAGGCACTGCTTTTGCTCTGTATGGCTTCACGGGCTGTGGTGATGCCCTGGGCCAGTGCCTGCCAGCTTATCTGCAGTGCAGTGTACCCACTGCTTGCACTTGGCCTGACTTGCTTTCCACTGGGAAGCATTAGAACAAGATCCCAGATACTTTCATGTTGCTGTCCAGGCTGAGCCACTTGGCAGCACAATTGAAATGACACTGTGCTGTGTGTTCCACTGTGTGCACAGACTCCATCAGTGGTGAGGAGCAGTGGAAGGCCAAAGGAGTAATGATCTATGATTCATCACTGAGTTTCTGTAGACTGAAACCACTGAAATCTGTGTGACAAAGCAAGTAGATTCCATGGTTCTTGGTGTCTGAATACATCAAGATATCTGTGAAGATGCTAAAGCAGAGTCTTGCCCGAAGCCATTTTTATCATGAAACATCACTAACTGCTCTGACATTGTTTGGCACAGTGCTATTGTGAAATGAAAAAGCTGTGTACAAATGCATCTGAGTAGGAAAACTTGTGCAGAAGCTTCCTGAACTTCTGACTGGTAACATCAAATGAGCTGGTCTCCAGAGTTCCTTTGAATTTACTTTGCTATGAAAAACCTGTGCCCTGACCAGATTGATGGAACTTTCCAGAAGCTGCTATTCAAGAACAGCTTGATTCTTCTTATGGCAGTGTGTTTTCTTTTTTCCCCCCCAGCAGTTGAGAGAACTGACATGGTAGTGTTGCTGCAGCGTGTGCAAAGTGAATGGTGCTTCCATCCTTGAACTCCTGTGGGTTTGTGACCTTCTCTCACACAATGTTAAGCAGATGCACAAGTGTTTTGACTAGATGGCAACCCCAAGTTTGTACATATTCACAGAGATGCCATCTGTGCCTGCTGCCTTGCCCTGGGACATCTGTTCAGTAGCTTTAAGAGCATCTGCTGTAAGTGCTGGTGCTGCTGCATGAAAGAGGCTGTGGGGCTTCATTCGGCACTTGATCAGGGATGATGGAAGTTGTACAGTCAGAATTATAGCTCTGCTTTATTTGTGTTTGAAAGTGATAAAGGAGAACATTTCCAGAATTGAATGTAAAAAGTAACTTTGCTTTAGTTCTTGGAGCTCTTATCAAGCATCTAATCACTCTCGTGCTTACCAGATGGAGCCCTGCCTTCATTGGGGGATATTTCAATGTCTTGCGATAGATGTGAGCATCATAAAGATAAGAGCAAGAGTGCTATGTGCAGTAAGGAGATTTAGGAGGACATAGATCCCAGAGCTCTTCTTGGGCTGGAGTCTTACTTGGAGTCTCTGAGCCCTCCCTCCTTTCCCTACTTCCTCAGCCCAACAGCAGTGAAATCTTTGAATGCAACATGTTTGTTTGGCACAAATGAAGATCAGTGCTGTGGTGGACGTGATAAATAGATGAATATATTTCTTTAATGCAGATGAGGGGTTAAGCCAGCCCTACTTAGACAAACACCTTGCTTTTTTTTGCTTCAGGTGTTTCACATCCTCTTATTTAATACTGATAATGACTTCTTCATTTTTTTTGGGGTCATTACATCCAAAGCAGCTGTTTCCAACTTACAGTACACTTTTAGACACCTTTTTCCTCTGAACTGAACGTAAAAGGAGCTGTCAGGAACAGGGCGAAATATTCACTATGGTTGTGACTAAAGAGAAAAAAGGAAAAGCACCACTGAATCAGGCTTTTTTCTCTTACAACAATATTTGTGTGGGATTGCAAAATTGTCAGGACTGTAAAGCATTTTCAGCTGTTTGTGGAATAATATTTTCCTCCTGCCTAGCATATTGCAGGATCTTAAAATATGCCAACTCTTTTTGGTGTGCATAAAATTAATCTGAATTTAGCAGCACGTTTTTGCCTATAATTTTGTTTTCCTCTTACACGTTGGGATTTGAATATGAGGCTGTGGACAGACCTATAAAAAAGCATTTGAAATCTATAACTGCATAAAAGAAGGCATCAGGAGCTTACATGCTTAGCAAATATGAAAATTCTAGTAGTGGGAAAAATTTCAGCCAAGGTCACATCATGTTGTTGTTCAATAAACAGTAAGCTCTTTTAGTACATGTGTTCTGAGAATTTCAGCTGTCAGAATGCATCTGACTTTTGACCTTGGCTGTTAAATATGAAAAACGAATAAATCCTCATCAAGAAATAACAAATAAAACAAGAAACCATCACTTTGTGCAAACAGGTAGATTACTCTGTCATCTCTCTCAGGGAAAAGGTCTTGAGGAGAGTAGCAGGGAGTGGCTGTAGTAGCAAGTGACACACAGGCTTCAGGCAGAGGTGATGCTGAACAGAAGTAGTTGTAATACTTGGGGATTTCCCTTGGGCTTTTGATATGGATCTCATGGCAATGCTGGGAGTTCACACTTGCCTACTGATGTTATGTTTATTAGGCTGTCCCAGATGCTGCAGACTTTTCAGGACCCCCACTCATTCTGTTCCTGTGTTTTCCTTGCAAAATGCTGGATGGTACCTGCAAAGCACCTGTTAGAGATTCATTAATTTTCTTGCCTCTTGTATGTTAATCTCTTGGTTTATAGTAGATAAAAAACCTGTGCCTTTCAAGTCAAAGATGAGATAGATATTTACCAAAGAAATCTACTTGTTTTCTCTGATTTACTAATTATTTTCTTGCAGGTTGATGGTTTCTTGCCCAAGGTTACATTTTTCCATTCATTTGTTTTCCATTCCACAATTTGCAGCTTAGAATTTAAACACAGAGCAGGCACATTTATTTCCAAGAATGAATGGCCTTTATGTTATTGCTTTTGAAGAGGCTTTCCTTCAGAGTCTGGTAGGATGAGGAAAGAAAAGATGTTTGCTATTGAGAAAGCTATTTGCACATGAATTATATTCTGGTGGAGACAAGACAGCTACATTTTCTGAACTGTGGATATGATGAAGTGTGTGTGTGTGTCTATGTGTAGTCAACACCTCGATGAGAATTTGTGCACCTTCAGAAATAAAATCAATGCCAAGAGTGTTGGTTTACACTGCCTTGTGTTTTGAAATCCTTGAGATAGGCAGCTGGTGGGCTAGCCCAGTCAGTTTCCACTGTCGGGATTTTGTTGGCTGTTGTTTATTGATGGCTGTCTAAGTGTGGCTGCTTCTGATTTGCACTTGCTGAAGTGTAGAGAAAAGTAGGTGCAGGGTTTGTCTGCTGTCATCCTCCTCTCCTGTCACCAGAGAGGTAAAATGCAGTGTTTTATACAATCCTGTGGTGCCTAGGCAGATCAGAGATTTACAGAATGTTAGGGGCTGGAAGGGACCTCAAAAGGTCATCTGGTTCAGCCCCCTTGCCAGAGCAGATCACACTGGAATGCATCCAGATGGTTCTTGAATATATCCAGAGAGTGAGACTCCACAACCTCCCTGGGCAGCCTGTTCCAGTGCTCTGTCACCCTTACAGGGAAAAAATTCTTCCTCAGGTTCACATGGAACCTCCTTTGCCTCAACTTCCACCCACTGCCCCTTGTCCTGTCACTGGGCATCACTGAGAGGAGGCTGGCTCCATCCTCCTGGCATTCACCCCTCACATATTTATAAAGATGAATGAGATGACCCCTTAAGTCTCCTCCTCTCCAAGGTAACAAGCCCCATTTCCCTTGGGCTCTCCTCATAAGGAAGATATTCAACTTCCTTAATCATTTTTTGTGGCTCTGTTCTGGACTCTCTCAAGCAGCTCCTTGTCCTTCTTGAGCTGGGAGACCCAGAACTGGACACAATACTCCAGATAAGGCCTCGCCAGGGCAAAGTAAAGAGGAAGGAGAACCTACCTCGACCTACTAACCACAGCCCTTCTAATACACCCCAGAATGACATTGGCCCTCCTGGCCACAAGAACACACTGCTGGCTCACAGGCATCCTTCCATCCACCAGGACTCTTAAGTCCTTCTCCTCTTCACTGCTCTCCAGCAGGTCAGTCCCCAAACTATACTCATACATGGGATTGTTCTTTCCCAGGTGCATGACTCTACAGTTAGCCCTGTTGACTTCATTACATTTCTCCCTGCCCAACTCTCAGCCTGTCTAAGTCTCTTTGAATGGCAGCACAACTCTCTGGTGTGGCAGCCACTCCACCCAGCTTGGTGTGGTCAGCAAACTTGCTGACAGTGCATTCCATGAGCTCATCCAGATCATTAATGAATACACTGAATAATACTGGTCCCAGTAGGTAGATAGAAATGTCGGTGCTGGCTTTCATAGTACATTTGAACTGGTCACTTCTGTAGTATATGAGTTAGTTGGGTGACTGACAACAAACTCAATGCATAAGCAAGAAGCTGTTTTCAGTCCTGAAGCAACTATTGGCACTAAAGCTTGTCAGATGAGAAACTACATTGCTTTGCAATTCCCTCTGCTGCTCACATAATAGAAGAGAGATGTGATTAAGTACAGTATAATAGAGGAGAGATGTGATTAAGTACAGTATCTGACTGACCTTTCCGGGGCTGAACTGTTGCCTTGTTAAAAAACAAAGCATTGTGTAGTAAACGATTAGCTCTGTGGCTGTAAGAGATTCTGAGGGATGGCTGCAGGAAGAGATGTGCTCCCTGTTACAGGACTTCTCTTGCTTTCAGGCTCTGAAGCTGCTATGATCAATGATATGAGTATATATATTTATACATATATTTTGTGTGTGAGAGAGGCTAGAATGCTGTGCAGCATTTTTGGGGGTGTTTTTTTGAGTTTTCTGCCTCACTGCTGTTTATCTGAACAAGAGAAGGTCTCTTTGATGACTTCCTTTTGTGCTCTGGCAGCAGATGGCAGTTACCAAATGTTTAACTTTGCAAGGAGGACTTCACTGACAGTACTTGTCCTAGTGCTTTCCTGGCTTGAAATGCCAGCAGTAGTAGGTTCTGTTTATTGACTGTGCTCAGAATAAAATAATACAAAAAAATCCTTCTCCAGATTGCTTATGAATGTAATTTAGGTATGTTAATGGGTGGTGGTAGTCATTAATCAACACTGCTCATGTTTTGAAAAACCCTCTTTCTCAGCCCACTTCATGCCCCTGTGTTCATGAAGCAGGCCAGTCCCTTCACACCAGCTTTTCTTATTTTTTTCCACTCTGTACTCATGCCTGTTGTGTTTTCATTCTGTTTTGGTTTTGCTTTTAACTGCCTGTCACTGCTTTTACTTTGCCATTTTGACTCAAGTGATCCAAATATGTTCATAGGTTGCATGAAAAAATATAATTGCAAGGCACTGGGAGGATGGAGAAGGGTTTGAGTTTCTCTTTTGGTCCAGATTTATGGGTTTGGTGGTCCCCCCTCCTAGTGTGTTGCAAGCTTTTGCACCGATTCCCAGCTAGTGTTTTGTCACCTAAGTAAGTCCCTCCCCAAGAGTTCTGTGTTTCAGGTTTTAGGTGCTAAAGAGCTCCCACTCAGCTGGTAAGAGCCACTCATGATGAAGTGCACACACCTCCTGTGATGCTTGTGCACGCTGCCTGTTAGGTCTGTTTACAGTTGAGCAGTGTGAAAGGCTTATGGGAAAGTGAAATCAGCACCTGTTGCCTTTTAATTTTTGGAAGTGGATTCCATTACTGTAGCCATTATTATTTCTTTTACCCCAAATTAGCACTCATCTTTCAACTGTTAAATTGGCATTGTCTGGTAGGGAAGGGCATGATGCTGTAGAGGTGGATGTGGATGGGGACTAACTGGACAAGCTAATATCTGCACTTACTTGTAGAGTTATGTCTACTATGAAAGGAGATCTGCATTGCCTCCTTTCTATCCAGGGCTTCATTTTAGCAGCAAAAAGAAAGCCTTGATTTGATATGTTGTAAACACTCTGCGTGATCTGAGGTCCAAGAGAAGACTTCATAATCTACACTGTCAGTATGCTCCCACCTTGAGGGGCTGCATTCCCCCTAGAAGAACTTGAGTCCTCCCACTGTCATGAAACCAGTTAGTAGCTTTCTTAGCTCTCCTGTGGTTGTTCTCTGGTGACAACTGAAGGTTCTGATGTGTATGCCAGGTGTTGGGACTCTTAATCCAGCCAGGAGGTTTTATTCCCTTATGAAGCTGAACATTTACAGCTGTGACAATGAGAGTCAGGAGTGGAGCATGATTACATTTAGGGAAGTCAGAAGAGTAATCAGATTTTTAAAAAGTGGATTTTCAAATAGTACATAAAGAGTAATCAGGTGTTTAAAAAGCAGATTTTGAAATAGTAAATAAAAAAAAAAAATTAATGATTACCTGTTGCTTTCTTAACTTAATGGCTTGTAGACTGTTCATTGGTAATGATATGTACAGGTCTTTATTTGTGCATTTCCTGCAAATTCTGTGTCTGTACAAAACATTTTGGTGAAAAGAGTAGGAATCATTTTCTTGTAAGTTGAACCTGTTCTGTGGGTAAAAAGAGGACTTCAATTTCCAGCACTGTCAAATAGTGTTTTGAACGTGAGCTGGTTTTGTGTAAATGGTATTGCTATTGCTGTTTTTGTAGTGCACTGAATGTATGGTCTTGATCTCTGCCTCATCTATAAAAACCAACCAGTAGCTAATCCAGGCTGAGCTTTAGACTGTGACCTTCCATGTGGTGCTTGGTTAGAGAAGCTTATGAATTAAGAAAGTGAGCATCACAGAAAGAAGTGACAGAAGCAACGGGTAAACCAAAACATGGAACTGATTGTTCTTCCTGTTTTAAATCCTAGCTATTTTGAACTGGAGAGCAGTGGCCTGCGGGATGAGATAAGATATCACTACAGGTTTAATGGGAAGTCGAGAACAGAGGTGTTCCCATACCGGCTGGCCGATGGGCAGTGGCATAAGATAGCTGTGTCCCTTAGTGCATCTCACCTTCTGCTCCACGTGGACTGCAACAGGTAAGAAAATACCTTCAGTGATGTATATTTCTTCAAAAGATACTCTGTGCTTATACACAGCAATAAAACTGGAGAAGGAGAATCTTGGAAAAATCTCTGATTTAAAAAAAAACATAGCAAACTGCCATGGGATAAGAAAATGAAAATAAAGAATTAAAATTGAATGATTCATTGTGATTATGAACCAACATGGGAAAGGTTGATTGCTGACTGGGGAGCAGTAAAAGCATCTCTGTAGTTTAGACACTGCCTGATGTTAGGTTTGACTGTGATTGCATTTAAGTGTGATAGATTGGTGTGCAGTCTGCTCTGTTGTGAACTGCTGCACTTAGCATACCTGAAAACTTGAAGAATAGAGAAGACATGTCAGAGGTATTTTAATTTGATTTTACTTAATCAAGCAAGGCACTTTTAACTAAGTGGTTTTATTTTTTTAGGTGTTTTTTTTTTTTTCCCCACCTGCTGTCCCACTCAGAAACTTCTGAGAAACCTGGAGGATTATTTTTGCATGTCTAGAACTGGTGCTTTTTATTTTCTCAAGGATATTCTGTCCTTGCACTTTTATTTTCCCTTTAAAAGTTGTGCAGACTGCAAGATGGCAGATTGTCAGGATTTCAAGGAATAAACCTCAGCAAACCTAGGTCCCCTCTTCCCTAGGTGCCCTCTTCCCTGGGTCCCCTCTTCCCTCTCACAATGTATTGAAAACTTAAGCTTTTGTGAGCTTAGTGGTTGATGAGAAAATGCAGAAAACCTGAGATTGGGACCTTTGAAATAGTCTTTAGGACTGATGAAAATGCTCCCCTGCTTTTGTGTGCATCCATGTGTTTTATAAGGCTAAAAAAAGAGTGAGGGAATAGCAAACTGAAGTGGTGGTAGGTAGATACTGTGTCAAAATGTATTTATTGACAAGTTATTGAAGAAATGTATATCCCAAATTGTTCTCAGTGTGTCTAATCTGGGGAAGGTAAGCTTGAAGGCTTGCTTTATATTTTTACTGTTTAATTTCTCGTCAGCCATATTGCTCCAAAGGTACTCACCAGTTCCAACAGTATCAGTATTCCTTTTATTTCAGCTCTGTCTGCAGGCATAAAAGGGAGGAAGGCACTTTGCTGTAAAAAAAATAAAATGAATGCTTTCCAGTGAAAAAAATGTGCTGGAGTGCCTTTTACTATGAGTACAGCCTGTGGATTTGATGGATACTCTTAGCTGTTTGATGGAGGGGGTTGGTAAGAGTGTAAGAGAATAGATTATAAAACTGGAGCAGGCTAGGAAGCAGTCTCCAACTGCAAAAAAACATGTTGTCTGCTTCTTTTATGTTTCTCCTGATAGAACAGAGCATTAGGGAATAAAAAATGCATGAGCAGTGAGAACTTTTTAATTGGAAAAATAAATAAATTAAAGCAACATAATCCAAATATGGGAACGTGAGACCTCTGAGCTCTTATAAATAAGAGATTCTGGCTGCCAACCTGAGGTTTTCAACTTATCTAAACAAAGTCCTGTGTCTTCAAATTTATTACATTTTCATTAAAGAAGGTTAAGGGATGCATTTAAAAGAGGGATTCACTGCTTTACTTAGTGTAAACCACTTTCTCTTGAGAGAGAAGATGGCATGGTGGTAGTGTTGTGCAGCTAGGTGATTCACTGTCAGCGTTTGAGTATGATTTGGTGACCTAGATTGCTTCTCTGCTCTTGAAGCTGGAGCAGAAGCTGTCAGAGTGAAGCTTGCTTGGGTAATTGTGCATTATAGGTGCACCCAACTTTAGATCTGTGGTGGTGTGCATTGGAAGTTAATTTTCACCTGCTGATTGTCCCTTTTTGTTTGACAGGAAGGCTATAAACTTCTTAGCCTAAGAGGGATCTCCAGCTGGCATGTCATGGCAGCTGCTGTCAGGCCTGTGTCATTACAGTTATTGTAGTTAAGCTGGAAGGAAATGTTCAAGATGCACTCAGCATTACTTGAGAAAAGTTAGGGTTTTTTTAAAAGGAGCTTTTTAGTAGTCAGGGTTTTTTATGGAGTGGCTAATGCATGGGCAGAAGAGCAGGTTGGATGTGAGTGAAGATTGAATGCTGATGTATTTTAACCCAGACTCTAATTATGATGAATTTATTTTTGTCCTAGATAAATCAGTTGAACTTTTTGTGGTGTACTGCATGGATAGAATCTGGAGAAGGCCATGAGTGTTTACAAAAGTGCTGGGAAAGTATCATAGAAAGATATGGTGCCAATCCTGGTCTGTGCCTCTCTATTTTAGATCACTCCTAGAAGGCAGCAACCACTCACAGTCAGTACAAGGACCTGGGGCACTGTGCTGCAGCAGAAGCTCACATAGCTGCTGCTCAGATTGGAGCCTGCATTAGCTGCTGCTTCCAGGAGTTAGTCCAGGTGCTGCTGAAGAGTCAGCCCTCAGGGGTTCAATAAGGAGACTTGACCAGGACCTTGTGGCAGTCTCCTGAGTTTTAGGGATCTTTGCAGTCAGATTTCAGTAGCTGCAAAGCCAAATTCCCACTGAGTATAGACTTCACAGTGCTTTTGCTGTTTGTCCAATTTAGAACTGGAAACTTAGGGTGCTTTCTGGTGACTTGAAAGTGTTGATAGAGAGGTTGATGACTTCAGGAGGGCAGGAATAATGTGTGATGCTTTACCATTGGCATCTTGCAATCATATTTCTGTGCTATGGGTGTGTCAGAGAGAGGATGGATAGTGGTAGAGAAAATGATCTTAAATCAAGACTGGCAACTCTCAAATAAAATGTGTGAACAGGTGTATGAGCTCATTCTCAGATTTTCTTACTTTGGTTCAATGTAAGGTAAACTGTTGTTGGGGTTTTTTTTTTGTTGTTTGTTTGTTTGTTTAATGTTAAAGCAAGACACAGTTAAATTCCAGTGATTGCTTACAAGAGCAGGCTGTGAAAATTTAGCCTGTGTAGTTTGAAATGTGTCTGAGGATTTGTTTCCTCAGGGTGGTTTCAGGGGAAATTTTCTGTAACTTGGTTCTATTTTCTTCCCATTTGTTGGAGTGTTACTGGGATCATATAGGCAGAGAGGTGATCATGGTAATTTGAGAATCAACCAGATAGAGCAAATGTTTGGAGGTGTTTGGTTTTGTGTTTTCCTTTTTTTTTTTTCCCTTTAAGATTATAAAAACAATTATGTTACTCCAGGCAGGCAGATGAACTGAGATCCAAACCATAAATGAACTCTTCTATTTGAAGTGGTTAGCTAAACTCTGGAGTTAAGAACTGAAAGTCACACAGAGTAATACTGGAGCTGGATTGGGAAATGGTAGTATAATTTTAGTTAAATACTGCTATAAAAGCATTGGACCTTTGCCAATGAGCAGATTAAAACCTCTCTGATCTATTCAGAAGCTGACTTGAGATCTGAATCTCCAAATAGCAAATAGAACAGAGACTTTCCAAATGATCTGAGACCTCCTGTGTGCCGTTCAGGTGTGAGAGGGCAACTGAGCAAACAGGACTGAGAATGCTGAAGTCTGTGAAACCAGCCCAGAGTTTTGTGAAAAGCAGTTTAGTACTTGAGGAGTCTGTCTTTGACAATTTAGAATGGCAATAATTCCCCAAAGGTAATTCTTTTAAGAAATGAAATCTTGTAAAAACCTTCAAGTTATCTCGAAGGGAGGTGGAGACTGCTTGAGTGCATTTATTGCTACTCAAAATCTGACAGTCCCCATGATGGCACCACTTAGTGACAGAGTAAACTGGTAATGCTCCTAACACCGAACAGTGGTGCAGGAACAGATGTGTTTGTTCCTCAGGTGTGAGGAGCTGGAGGTGTGTGGAGTGCTCAGCATTGGAAAAGGCTTGGAAACCCTGTGAGAGTGGCTGTGGTGGCTCAGGGGTACTAGATGGTGGCACAGATCTTACTGCTCCAGCAGTGTAGTGCCCTTTCTCACTTCGTGTGTCATAGAATCATAGAATGCATTGAGTTGGAAGAGACCTTTAAAGATCACCTGGTCCAACCTCCCTGCAGTGGCAAGGATGTCCCCAACTAGATCAGATTGCTCAGAGCCCCATTAAGCCTGAACTTCAGTATCTCCACCTCTCTGGGCAATCTGTTCCAGTGTTCTGCCACCCTCATGGTGAAGAACTTGCTAACATCCAATCCGAATCTACTCTGCTCTAGTTTAAAACCATTGCCCCTTGTCCTGTCACAACCAGCCCTAGTGAACAGTTCCTCCTCAGCTTTCTTGTCAGAGGAGCAGTGAGGTGAAAGCTGATAGTTTGCTCCTCGGCACAGAAGTAGCACAACATGCAATTTCCTGTCCTAGAAGTCATTTTCATATCTGAGAGCAGTCACGGATAAAAGAATCAGCAGAAACTGCAGTACTTAATTGAGCTGCAGTTTTAGTGGCATCCCCTTCTGCCTGTCAAAAGTGAAAACAAATCACTAGCCCTGTGTCAGCTAATGCAACTAGGACTTCCTCGGCCCTAGCTGGATGTTCCTGTGTCAAACCAGCCACTTACCTTAAACTTGACAGAAAGATCCCTGGGGTGAAATCCTGGCCCCAGTGAAGTCTGCAGCAAAAACTCTCATTGACTTCAGCTAAGCCATGCTTTCACCTCCTGAGTGTGTCGGCTGTTGTGAGAAATGAGCTCCAAACCTGAGTGCTGTCCCTGGAGAGTGCTTTTCTGTCTGTCTGCTTGGCAGTTTCCATCAAAACTTAATTTTAGAACCAGTATAATGGCCTGCTCTATGTTTACTGTATGTTTCATACACCTCCTCTGTCATGGCCAATTAGTTATTATGGAGAGAGTGCAGTGCTATCTTTCAAAGCACCAAGGCTAAACCAGGCAGTTGAAAACTACCTTGGGAAAATGGAGACATGAGTTATCCAATGAATCTGCAGTGAGAACTGAGGAGCAGGGAGTGAGTCTGCCCTCCGCGGGGTTACGGGGACAGTGGCTAATGGGGAGGAGGAGTGGCAGCTCCAGGGAGAGCCATTGCACACTGCAGAGACAGCACTAATGGCAGGACTGAGGTGGGACTCAGGCAGCCAAGGCAGGGTGCTAACAAGTGAAGCCTTTAGCCCTCAGCCTGCAGTTATCTTCCATCCTGAGGGGAAATTGGTGGAGATTCTTTTATGATTATACACAAATAATTTAGTGATGACAGCAACCCCTTGATCAGATGATCTTGTGCCAAGAAGCAATCAGCTTCTTAGCAGAAGAGTTTTTGGAGCAAGGGGGAGAAGCTGTTTAGTAGAAAGGGTGCTCGTGGTTGGCTTCCTTTTAGTTTTTCGTAGCAGTGCAGAACAGAGTTGAATCCAAAGCCTTGAGGTTGCTCCTGCATTACTGCACTAGGTAAAGTGACTTTTGGTCTGAGAGTAGGATGAGACAGATGGGAGGAAGGCTGCATGTGTTTTGTGTAAAATGCTGCATCTGAGCTGGAAGCTTACTGTGCTTCGGGCTCTGCTGTAATGGGCAGTTGCAAAGACCTGTGTGCTACAGATCTTGGGCCAGGGATTGGCATGTCCTGGTGTAATGCAGGTAGATACAATAGAGGGAAAGTTTTAGCACTGCCACTCGCACCCAAGAAATGCCTCGTGACAAACAGCTGCAGTTTTAGCTCTTTCTTTGGGTAGAATTTTATTTTGGTGTTAATTTTGCAGCAAGACCTGAAGCATCCAGTGCTGCTCGGTGCTGTTACAGTGTGCATTTTTACCCTCTTGTTTTCTGATGTTAGGTAGGTTTGTTTACTATCCTGTTTCACAGATCCTCTAGTACAGCTTTATAAATTTCATCTCACTCTAAGGGCTTCTTCATGTTTAATTTTGTGGGAAGAGCTTGTCTTCTTTTACATGGGACAATGGGAAGAACCCAGTGAATTAATTTATCCTTCTTATTTCTGGCATCTGTTTTTAGTTGCTTAGTCTTCATTTAGTGATCTTTGACTTTTGGGATGTACTCTGAATATTTGATTCAATCGGGATGGGCTTTTGGTGTGATGGTTGGTAACAAATGAATGTGCTGTGCTTTTAGCTTTCCTTTTAAGGGAAAAGCTTTATTCAGTGTTCTGGTTTAGCAACTGATTCAGAGTTTGCTGAGGTTAAAGGGTGTCTTTTAGTGACTATGAGATTTTTAGCACTGGCTTCACTTCTGAGTGAATTTGACTCCTTGTCTGTAGTGGGTACTTGTGTGCATCATAAAAAGCCTGCTGCTGCGTGTTTTTTATGCTCAGGTATTTGGGCAGTGATAGTTGTTTACAAGTGGTAAAAAAGGATGCCAAAATGCCTTTGGCAAGTCAGATATTTATTTGAAAAGTGGTGTTTGAGCTATGTGGTTCTCAATTCTATATTGAGATGTCTAAAGATAAATACCCATGTCCACAGGAAAATTTAAGAGTTGTAGCTATAGGTTTTTATGACAGAAGTCTGTGTATGTAGTTATTATCTCCTTCAGCACTGAAGAGGAGGAATTCTTTTGACCCAGATGCCAACTTAGGCACTGCTGCAGCAAAGCATCCTGATAATGGTAAAATTTTGGTGACTTCACCAGAAACTATGACAAGTGTGTGTTGCTGCTGCCTATGTGCAAGTTTTATGAGGAGTGCCAGGACTGGGAACTGCATGGTGTTTGCTTCTGATTTAGCAGACCAAAATGGACTTTTGGGAACACTATTAAAAGAAAAAGGTTGCTCTTCTGGTTTAATGCTGGTAGGCAGCTGAGATGGTTTGGGAGTTCCCTGCCCCCCCTACTTTGTAAAAGCACCCAGACTAGACTCAGCTAGCTGGAAGTTAAGGACTGAAGCTCTATTTACAGCTTAGCACAATATACAAGCAGNACATCACCATTGTTTTCCTTTCACAGCCTATAATTTTCTCTATTAAAATAGTCCCATTAGCCTCAAACCAGCACAGCAGCTAAGCACCTCACAGCTGCTGCTTCCTCAGTGAGATGGGGAAGGGAAGTGAGAGGCTGAAAGAGAGGAGGAAAAAGTGAGTTGAGATGAAGGTGGCTTGCTAGGTAAAGCAAAAGCTGTGTACACAAACAAAGGGGAAAAAAGGAGTTAACTCACTAGCTCCTATCAGCTGGCAGGTGTTTAGCTGTTGCCAGGAAAATCAGGGCTTTATCTCACATAATGGCTACCTGGAAGACAAGTGCCATAACTCCAAATGCCCTCTCCAGCTTGTATTGCTGACCATGAGATATCCCATGCCACGGGATATCACTTTGGTCATTTGGGATCTGCTGTCCCGCCTCTCTTCTCTCCCATCTTCATTCATTTATGTGGGTTCATTCATATGAACCAACAACCTGCTCACTGCTGTGGCAGTGTTAGAGGCAGAGAAGGCCTGGATGTGATGCAAGCACTGCTGAGCATTAGCTGAAACATCAGTGTGCTGTCACCACTGCTCTGATGGGAAATCCAGAACACTGGGGCACATGAGCTGCTTTGAAGCAAATTAACTCTATCCTAGCCAAAAGCAGTACAGTTGCCAAAGCTGAAATGTGCAATAACCATTTGGGCATCAAACTGAAGAGTCTGTGATTTTGCGTGTGTGTAGGGGAAGCATATGGGTAGTGCATGTGCAGTGAAGTGCAAAGTTCTCTGGATACATCATGTGTGAGATACAGTTGGCTTCATAGATTGTCATAATGTTTTTTTCCACAGCTCTTGAAAGTCCTAAGTGAATGGCCAAGTTCCTGTTCCTGCCTAGAAAGCTCGAGTCAAATTATTTTCTGGGTTTCTTGTGCTTGGAGGAGTGTTGTGTTTGTTGTATGGAGATGGGTAAGCACT
The DNA here is from genome assembly GCA_013399055.1 of Ramphastos sulfuratus. Taxonomy (NCBI): domain Eukaryota; kingdom Metazoa; phylum Chordata; class Aves; order Piciformes; family Ramphastidae; genus Ramphastos; species Ramphastos sulfuratus. The sequence continues at coordinate 48,737 of WBNM01010585.1, read as the reverse complement.
GCAGCCTTGCAGCCAGGCTGCTAGCCTAGGGCTTAGACACTCTTAACATAGTTATCATCAGGAACCAGTTGTATCTGTTTTGCCACTTAATAATATTGACCTTTTGTTTGTAAAGGAGTTTGAGTTCAACTAAGGATCTCCAGATGGAAAATACCGTACAGGTGTAGTACTCTGAGAAATACAGAGTTCTGCTCTTCATGTGGCCAGTGTCATATTTGGTGGGTCCAGTCATCTAATCACTGACAATGACTTGATTTTTTGTTTTATGCCCAGGAGATGCTGCTAAAATTCATTGATAAGCTTGTAGGAAACTGAAAAATCTGACGTCTTTTGTAGAGAAAGCCCCACACAGATAATAGCTCTGTGAATTTACCCATATGCAATTTGAGTGTGGGGAATTGAAGCCCTGAACTTGACAGTGACATGTACTCTTCTAACCATCTTTACTTGCACTCGTTTTCCTCCTGTTTATTAGAGGATCATCAGAGTTGATTTGCATTTCTCTTGAATGGAGGGGAAAAAAAAAAAGGAAGAGATTGCTTGTAGGGTTTTATTTAGATTCACTTTTATTTTTAAATTTACATATGGACTTGGAATAATTAAACTGAGAAGTGGAATGCATTGGCTTTATCTCTGTGATTATACAAGAAAATCAGTGAAATAGATGACAGAGAGCTTAAAACCTGAGCATACTCCCAAGTCCTTCACTTAACATAAACTGTTACTGGACACTCCTAGCTTTTTCTCCCAGGGCTAAACATCAACTTTGATTAAATAGTTGGCAGCCACTCTTGTATATTCAAAATTTAACCACAAAAGGCTTCCCTCAAACCTTGAGATTTTAATCTAAATTACTTTCCTCTGTTAAGTGATTGCAAACTCCTATACTACGGCAGAGGAGGTAGCACGAAAAATCAGAATTTCCTTCAGGAAGATTATTTTACAGTGGAAATTCAATGAATAATTCAGTTAGAGTTGCTCCAGAAGTGAATGCATGTCAAGGAATGCATCCTATCTGTAAACACCATCAAGAAAATCCAATCATGTTCTTATTGACACGTTTTCATTGGGAAGCATATAAAAAATGGGTTGAAAGAGAAATCTGTAAAGGTATCTTGGTATTTCGTTTTAAAATCGGTTCTTAATCCCATCAGAAGAACAGACATAAAGACAAATGCCAATCTTGTATCTTAAAGCTAGAGACTGGTAGGATCATCAGGTTCTTTGTGCAGTTGGCATCAGAAAACATGCTGGACAAACCTTGGGGAGCAGCTGATCGTTTTCATACTGTGGTCTGTGTAAGGAGATCTGGCATTTGCTGTTTCAGATATACCTTGTTTTTGCAGCCTCANCTCATGTTGAGCTCTTCATCAACCCAGACTCCCAGGTCCTTTTTCTCAGGGCTGCTCTCAGCCATTCCCCACCCAGCCTGTACTTGGGATTGAGTTATGCTTGGGATTGCACCGACCCAGGTACAAGACCTTACATTTGGCCTTGTTGGATGTCATGAAGTTGGCCTGGGCCCACCTCTCCAGCCTGTCTAGGTCAAGGTGGTCAGCCCCTCTGGAAATGAGATTGGGAAAAAGGCTGATGCAAAACCTGCCTTTCTCCTCTGGCTTTCTGCTGTGGTAGTTGGGTGTGCTTTTGCAAAGACACTGCCCTGAACAGTGTATTATTTTGTGTGGCTTCTCCAGACCCTTCAGTTTATTTAAAGCATCTGTGGATCCAGATGGATGCATACAAGGTAGCAAATGGTTGCAAGAGATTGTCAGCTTTGAGGATCGAGTTTTGAATTGCAAAAATCTGTTTTGATGATTCACCCTGGTGTCAGCAAGGGTTGCTGTGTGATTATTGGAGGTGCCTTCTGAGAGTGATTCATTTACTGTGAGATGAATCACATCCTAGAAACACTTATGATGTCTCTTCATTAAATAATTGACTCTAGAGAACTAGCTCTACTGTAGATGTAAACTTTTGAGGCATCAAACTGGGTGTAGTGAATTCAACACCTTGTCACTGCGTGGAAATTTACAGATTTCAGAGAGTCAATATGGCAGCAACATCTGGAACCAAAAAGCCAAATGTCTTGGGTTGACAGAGGTCACAGACTGAGAATTGAGGTTCCTCAGCCACAAGAATATTTAAACTGCAGCTATTTGTTTCTTAATTGTACTACTAATAAATCAATCTGTCTGGCTGCTATCTAACCTACCATTTTGAGAAGGCATAGCTCTGATTTTCAGTAACCTGCTCATACTTTAGACCTGAGCAAAGCTGAAGATGTCCTGATTTGGTGTGCTACTTTGCAGCAACAGCTGGAGTTGTAGTGTGTTTTACTGTTGAGGATTGTCGGCAGTTGCAGCTCCTGATCAGTCCACGCCGGCTGATGTGAGCAGACACAAAGTTTATTTTCATGTTCTGCTAAATATTTCAGCTATTTCCAAAATGCTTCTGGCATGGCAAATATTGTATGTAAGAAGTAGAGCTATATCTCCACAGAAGTGGAAATACTCTTCAGGTCTAAAATTTGCTTGTAAGTTAGCTTATTCACTGCAAGAGACAATTCCATGCAATGCTTTTTTTTCCAGAGGGAATGTGGCCCAGTGAATGAGGCAGGTAAGCCTAGTGGTGTCCAGTCTAGTGGCTTGGATTTTGGGCAGTGACCCTCCCTGACTCAGTCTTTGTGATTTTGGTTAATCAGTCTTGCTGTGATTCAGTTTGCACACATGTAGAATGAGGATATTTCCGTATTTTGTATCTATTATCAGATAATAAAAATGATTTTGAGACCACACCTGCAATACTGTGTCCAGTTTTGGGCTTCCCAGTTTGAGCGACACAGGGAGCTGCTGGAGAGAGTCTAGTGGACAGCCACAGGGATGATTAGGGGTCTTAAGCATCTTCCCTGTGAAGAGAGACTGAGAGCCCTGGGGCTGTTTAGTGTGGAGAAGACAAGGCTTCCAGGAGACCTTATAGTAGCCTTCCAGTATCTGAAGGGGGCTTACAGGAAGGCTGGGGAGGGATTATTTACAAGGTCTTGTAATGACAGGACAAGGGGCAATGGGTTTAGAGTGGGGGAGATTTAGACTGGATGTTAGGAGGAAGTTCTTTATAGAGAGAATGGTGAGACACTGGCACAGGTTGCCCAGGGAGGTTGTGGCTGCTCCCTCCCTAGAGGTGTTCAAGGCCAGGGTGGATGAGGTCTTGAGTGAGCTGTACTAGTGGGAGGTGTCCCTGCCTATGGCAGGGGGTTGGAACTGGATGGTCTTTGAGGTTCCTTCCAACCTTACCATTCTATGATTCTATGAATCTGTGCTGTCAAACAGAGGGTGATTTCTAGAGAGGTTCTTTTTCTATGCAGAGAAAAGTGTGTGTGTATGTGGTTTGGCATGCAAATATTTTAGATGTGCTTCCTTTCAGGAACCTACTGATTACTTTATAGATTTTTCTGGGTTTTTTTGGATTCATTATGTCACAGATGCCTGTTTGAAATGCGTCCTTGAGAAAGGCGCTTCTGAGGATTGCATAAGAGTCCTTAATAAATCAAAGTGTGCAGATAGAGCAGAGACACAGACACAAACCACAAGGATATTGTGAGTCTTTGTCAGTGAGCAGTTAGCAGGAGTTGTTCTTACTGTGTTTAGCTAAATGGATCAGTGGTTAGTGGATGTGTTCTGAGGACTGGTTCGTGGCTATATTACTCCAGGTTTATGGCTTAGCTTCTTTGAAATATGTCAGCCCAAAGTAGGAGGAAATGAAGTTTTCTCTTGGAAAGTGAGTGCAGTAGTCATAAATCTAAATGTCTTAAGTATGGAGCAGAGCTTCCATTAACCTGGAGCCCTGGCCCTCCTCATGCTGGAGGGGACGTTAAGTCTGCAGTATTTTTAGACTCCACAGTTCCCTGGAGTCCTCTTTCTAAGCATTCTTGTTTGTGTGAAGTGTGTTGCACATTTCTCTGTGTGGGTATCAAAGCCAAATGGATTGGAAACTGATCTCCAAGGAGCTCTAGACTGGCATTTCATAAACTGGAAGTGTAGTAGATATAATTTAGCTATTCATGTGCCAAACACAAAGTGTTGGTCAAGCATGGATAAAGTCACAGAAGATGACATACCTTAGCCCAGAAAATCAAGTAAGGGAATGAGAATGATGTGGAAGCTTAATGTAGCTGTAAAAAAAGAAACATCCTTTTGTGGCTATTGAGCAACAGCAGTTTTTCAACATGAAACACACTTCTCTTCTTCCAAAAGAAAATCAGTATAGGAAGGGGAGCAGACTAAGAGTTTCTCCCACTTAACAAGTAACAGTTGTAAGAAAGATTCACCTCTAAGTAGTAACTTTCCTCATTATACTTTTTTGAGATGTGTTATAAAATGTCTATGCTTTGTAGGTTCCTCTAAGTGTAGAAAGCTCCTGAAAACCCACCTGAATAATCAGTAGCATTTAATACATTTGTAAGTGGCTGAAGCCTTGCTCCCAGCTACTTACACCAGTGTCACCTTAATCTTGTATGTACAGGGTGTCTTCAGTACCTCTTTCTCAAAAACCTGCTCTAGGAGTGCTGCAAGGGAATGCCAGGAATGCTTCCCAGGAGAATGCTAGGAATGCTTTCCAGAAGAATGCCTTCTCTTGAATCCTAAGCCTGTCACTCCCTGGGCAGATCTATGGAGAAGAACAATCAGTCTCTTAGATGTATATGGAATAAGGCACAAAGTGACCTTTAATTAATTTAAGGTAAATACCTGCTTCAGCAATGTAATTAGAGGGGAATGTGGAGGATCTTGAGCAAGTGTTGTAGAATGGCACTTTCTGAGGAGGGTCTGGAAGCAAGGTTGCTACAGCTTTTTGCATGTAGATGGAAAGTTTTTGTTGTCAGAAAAACTGAGATAAACCACTTTGGCTTGTTTCTGCTGTGTCTTCCTTCCTTGTTGTTGTCGAAATGTCATATAGTTATGTCAGATTTTGGGTTCATTTTATATGTAATTGCAGACAGATATTGTAGAGTTCCTTTATAAACTTTAACTAGGCCAGGTGAGTAAAAATCAAATATTCTTCAATAAACAGTGTTGTTGAACCTGATCTGCATGGGGATTTTATCTGTTAGCAGAAATGGGAGTTCTTTATGGAATACTGACTAGTCTTTTTACAAGCTAAGGCAGTTTCTGGTGAGAACATTATTAACCTGAATGAAGATGGGTTATAATGTGAATGAAGATGGGTTGTATATCCAAAGAGAAATTCCTAGCGTGGCAGTGCATCTCAGTACCTTGCTTTCTCAAGAAGCATATCAATTCTTTCTTCCTTCTTAGTTGGCAGCAGTTCTGCATTTCAGCAGATCTTCAGTTTTAGAATCACAGAATCATCAGGGTTGGAAGGGACCTCAAGGATCATCCAGTTCCAAACCCCTCTGCCATGGGCAGGGTCACTTTCCGCTAGATCTGGTTGCCCAGAGCTGCATCCAACCTGGCATTAAAAACATCCAGGCATGGGGTAATGAGAAATAAAACTGAATCTTCAAGCACCTTCTCCCATCCTTTCCTTCTTCCCAGGCTCAACTTCACTCCCAGTTTCTCTACCTCTTTCCCTGAGCAGCTTTGGGGAACAGAGGCTGCAGTCAGCTGATCCCATGTTTTCTCTTCCACTCCTTCCTCTACATGCTCTGGTCCTGCCCCAGTGTGGCACCTCTCCCATGGGAGACAGTCTCCATGAACTCCCATGTGAGTCCTTCCCCATGGGCTGCAGTTCTTCATGAACTGCTCCAGCATGGGTGTCATACATGGGGTGCTGCCCTGGTTGGATCTCTCGTGTGACTGCACTTGTTCTCCAGAGTGGGGAGTTGAGTTTGAAGGACCACCCCTAGGCTAGGATAGTCTCATGTTATTGTGTTCCTTGCTATGGTGGGTTCTGGCATTGGGTTTGCTAGCACAGGGCTGCACAGTTGCACAAGAGGAGTTTCAATTACATGCAGTCTTCATATATTAGAGATTTAAATATTTTTAAATGACCTTTTAACTATCCATGATACATTTTGTATTTAATGAAGCTCTGAAAATCTGTTGTTGTTGTTTCTACTTTTCATATTTTATCATTCACTGCCTTTGACTAGGAGCTTTTCAGAGGAAAAGGAGGAATCCAGTAATGGCAATGTATTCCCTTTGCAGGATTTATGAACGCATCATCGATCCCCCAGAAACTAATTTGACACCTGAAAGCAATTTATGGCTTGGACAGAGGAACAGGAAACATGGGTTCTTTAAGGTAAGCATATCTGAAATGCCACTCAAAGAAGGAAATTAATTGACAGTCAGCAAAACAGCTCTCATTAGTTGCCTTCCACTCCTGAAAGCTGATCTGTGAATTTAAGTAGGAACTATGGACTTAGGATTTGAGGCAGGTCCAAGACTCAGATAAAAGGATCTCTTCCTGCATGGTAGAGTAACCTAGTCACTGGCTGCAGTGCACTACATTTGGGAGTTTGGTTTCACCTACCTGCTGTGCTCTGCCTCGCAGCTCCTGGGGACAGGATGAAACTCTGCAGGCAGTGGTGGATTGTGTTCCTGGTTTTCATCCACAAACCTTCCCAAAGCAACACCTTTGCTGTGGTCTCCTGGCCAGATAGTGATGGTCATACTTTGGGGAGCCATTTCTGCTTTGACTTCACGTGCAGAATGCACTCAGCCTTCTGCTGTTTGCCTTGGGTGACTCTTCTTGTTTACCCCTGTTAGCATTGACTTCCAGAGCAGAGGTCTTCTGGCCTGTGATCCTTCCAGCAGATCCTGGCTATTGTATGCATTTTCCTTCATGCAAGCCACTAGATATTTCTGTTCCTAGGGTACCTTCCTTTCTTTCTGTTTTTATCAGCTGAGTGTGTCATTGAGTTTCTCATCAGGAAGTGAATGATGGGTCTCTGAGTTTTGTTCACAAGCTTCTTTGGCCTTTGGAGCTTCCATTGCTTCCAGACTGCCCAGGCTGAGAGGCAGGCTGGCTAGCTGGAAGGGCTCTGGCTGCTCCTACCTGCTAGTTGGGAAACCTTTTTCCATTTATGAGGCTCCCCAAGACAACATTGTTGTTTAGGCCACTATGGGACTGAGGAACTTTTCAGAGGAAAGAGAATTCAATTAATAACAATGTATTTCAGATTCAATTAATGGCAGCAGATTATCAAAATTGCAAAGGCCAGAGAAATGACCTACAACATGAAAAGTCCTCTCCAATATGTTTCCTTTCAGCTTTTTTTGCCCCCTGGTGAGGCTGTATGATTTCCTGGTTGAGGCTGAATTGCTGAACCAACCAACCAACAAAATGCACCAACAAACTGCCCCCTCCACCTGAAAATTACTTCTTTGACTTTGTAAGCAGGCTACAGCAACGTCTCTGACATCTCCTCAAGTGTTGGATAGCAGGCTGCAGTGCAAGTTGTTTGTCTGTAGTGCAGTGCTAGGCCAACCTGCCTGCCCTCCATACTGGCATGGATTTGTTTCCAAGGTGATTTACCACCCACTCCGTTCCCTTTTGTCTTATGAACTGAGAGCTTCAGTTTTGCAAGTCGCCGTTTTTCCGAGGCCCTCTCCTCAAAGTGCTCAGATTTCAACAATCTGGGACAATTTATTTGATGCAAAAACGATTTAAGCATAGTGACTAACAGCCCTAATTGTGAAACGCAGGCAAAAGCTTTTACCTGAAGCGATGGTCCGAGAGCGGCTCTGAACCTAGGGTGGGTTTTGTCCTCCTGCAGCTGAGAGCTGTCACTGTGAAGTGAAATTGATAGCATCATTTTATTCTACAGCTGCTGTTTTTTCACCTCAGCTGCTGCCCATAATTCCACAGATGGTAAACATATGTTTATAGCTACAGAGGAGAAAAAGAAGTTGTATCAGAGTCGCCCATCTTAAAGGCTCCTTTTATGCAGGCAGGCAGAGCCTCGGAACTCTGGGATATTATGGGATTGTAAATTAATATTTCTCTGCATTAACACTTTGGAAACAGCAGGGTGGCTAATGATATGCTAATGAGCTGACAGTTTTTATTGATCATAATGAAAGCCGACAAGTGCCTTACTTTGCTTTATGCATGCTTGAATATTTTACTAACTTTCTTCAGGGCAGAAATATAATTGGTTGTATTTTTTTAATCCTGCTTGAGAGTTTCAACAGAATCTTACTTTTTAATGTTACTTGTTGCCAAAACTTGGTATTTTGCCAGTTTGTAAAGAGTACACCCATCTCTTCCCATATATTTACATGCTCAGTAGGACCTCCTTTTTTTTTCAGAGCAATTTATTTCACTGTTTTAGCATATATTAAAAACAAAACAAAAAAAATCTCTTTTCCTTAATGTAAACAGAGATCTGCAGGGAAATAAGAGCATTAAAAAAGCTTTAGCATTTTTGTCTGTGTGTTGGAGCCATGATAATGTGTGTAACAAAAAAGCACTCGATGTCGTTTGGGGTATCATCTTCATCCTTCCAGCAATGTTTTTGCTTTCATTATAGTTAGTGGATTGTGTCTCTCCATAAATGAATAGCATTAAAGCACCTTCTCAGCCGTGTGTATTTTAGATCATAATTCTTCAGTGTATCAGAAAAGGAAGGATGTGATATTCGTAAGTCAGTGTGGCCAGTTGCTATTTTTCTTACTTAAGCTTTTGTTCCCTGTCTTTTTCTTACAGTAATTATTCCACAAATAGCCCTGCTGTGTCTGTGGCTTTCCTGGGGCATGAAGTGCTCCATGGCATAATCAAGGGGATTGAAAGTCTCACCCCTTACAACTAGCCTGCTAAGACCAGACCTTTGGCGTTCAGACAAGACAGAATGATTTTAGCATGGCAGTGGTTGGAGGAAATGTGGAGCAGACTTAAGATAGCTTTGTCTACTTGCTTTGAAGGGAATCTCATGAATTGCTTCCTTCAAAAAATGTGTGCTGACCCTTCAGGTTTCTTTGTGTGGCCCCAAACCCAAGATTTCTTTTAGTGCTAGAGAATACAGTTACAATCAGATTAGGAAACCAAAGTAAATGCAACTGAAAGGAGGAGGAGAGTGATACCAGTCATCTAGGCATCCCTCACTCTAGGAGGGGTCTGATTGCTGTCCAGATCAGAATTATCTGCAAAATTCATTTCATCGTTGAGAGAACCCTTCCCCCAAAGGCTCCCTCCACAGAGCTGCTGCAGAAATGATCTTATTAATGCGCTGCTGACTAGGTGATTCCTCTGGAAAGATGGTAATTTTTGTATCTGCTGTAGCAGGCTCTATTGATCCTGCTGCTGTGTCTGGGGATTGTGCAGTAGGTGCTTGAGAAGGATGTTGGTATTCTTACTGCACAGCATCACGTGTGTGTTTGAGCCTCTGTAGTCATTTTAGTCCTGGAGTTGTATAGACTGAGGTGAGGTAAATGAGGTGCCAAGGGCAGCTGTTCAGGCGCCCGAGTTGGGGCGAGTGTGCCCTGTGTAAAGGAGCACAGTGCTGGGCAGTGATGTTGGCATGGCCTTGCCTAGGCACAGGGTTTTGAGCGCTGCTGCTGTGTGGAGCCTTTCCCCAGCCCTGGCCTGTGCAGCTTGCAGAGCTGTGTGGTGCAGTTAGCTCTGAGAGAGAAGGAGGTTTAAAGGAGTTGAAATGCATTGGAGGAGATGAAAATGAGGCAGAGAGCTCATGGAATATCTGAGCCTTTTCACAGAGGGTGGGAGGAGTCCTCTAAGAGATAAGAGGAATGCAATAAGCAAAGCTTTTATATTGCATCCTCATGGGATGGCCTTGATATTTAGTGCTGCAAGCCTGAATTTAATCTCGGAGTTGGTAATCTGCCTGCGCAGATGAAGGCTCTTCAGGCCAGCGAGCCCTGATGCTGAACTGAAGCTTCAGTTGCAATTAGCCAGATACTTTAATGATAACATAAAGATGATGTCTGGTTGGGAAGGGAAAAACTGGGAAGGTTTTGACCTCTGATACCTCTCTGTCAGGACCTAATGCTGATGTCCTTCAAGGACCAATGACTGAAGAACTCCAGCCTGTTCTGCTGTGAACCAGGGCCCTGGGCTAGCCAGGGTTGCTGTGCATGCCTGATTCTCCTTCTGGCTATGAATTTAGAGAGCTCTTGGCCACTTAGACTTCATGCTGAAGGAGGAATAGTCCAAGCTTGTTCATGTGTGATACAATAATTATGGCTGTAATAAGTGCTTGCCAGTAATGAAGACTTTCTATTAAAAAGATACATCAGCAAAATTTCTGCTCTTTGAGGGTTCTCTTCTATAGTTGATTGTATTAATTCTGTTTCGGAGGGTTTGTGGACTTACGAGACGTCTGTATTGGTGAATTGAAGTTCACACATTTTCCCATGGTAACATGCTTTCATGTAGCCAGGAATTAAGACCAAAAAATAGCTGTGTTTTCTCTAAGGAAAGCATTTCAATGCAAAAGCCAATTGAGTGAAGGGTCTCTGATGCAACAAGGCAAGCACATTTGAAGTTTAATGTCCACTTCTAGGAGGAAAAAAAAAAAGAAAGGTTGAGGAAAACATCACTTCTCTCTAGATGATGTCTTGTTAGCTGTGCAATATGGTCTGGAGGAACTTTGTAATCTCATTTACTCTTGGTTGAGCTTTTCACTGGAGAGTCTTAAGCACTGAAATGTATTTTTGTGCCTCACCTAATTTCTCGCTGCTGGCAGAAAGAATGTAAAACGGCTTTCAGGAGGTTCCATTTCCAGTGACAGTAGTGCTTCTCATTATTATGATGGCTTCATTATTCTGCTAGATGAAAAGGTTAATAAACGTATATACTGCAAGAGAGACTGTGTGATCTGGTTATGTCTATTAATATTTTGGGTTAATGTTTGATCATGAAGCAGTAAGCAGGAAGCCGCGCTTGCTCGCTGATTACCTTCTGCTGTTTTAGAAAATGAACACATAAATGTTAAATGCTACTGTGCTTGCCAGGCTGCAGGGGCTATCTCAGGACTATATTTTATTTATGGATGAAGTTCAACTCTTTGAGCAAGAGACTGTGTCCTAAGTCTGCAAAATTCACTCGCTTGCAATTGGGTTGAAAAGCGAAGCACAGTCTTACAAATCAGGAGTTTAATTAGATAATAACTGCTGTGATTATAAATTTCCTTTCAGATTAAAGAAATCCTCTGTGTCTAGAAGCAAACAGAGCTGTGTCACAACATCAGATTAACAGCCAGGGCAAGTCCAAAGAGTAGCACTAGAAGTCCCTTACTTTCCTTTGCTCCTCACCTGTAGTGACCGTGGCTTTATTAAAACAAGTGGATCTTGTGGAGCAAGTATGTGATACAGTCAGTGATGGAGCAAGAGTTTATACTGAGCTTAAAAGATTCAGACACAGGCTTCAGTGCTTTCTAGGGTGTTTGAGGGTTCTAGATTTCTACAGAACCCAGGTGTGCAGGGATAGTGGGCAACCTTTTGTGTCTGCTGCTTCTGGCAGGGATATCCTTGCATGACAGGGACAACAGGGAATGCTGCTGGTGCTGGACCTGTGTCCCTTCTTCTCTTCTGTCCTGCCTGAATTGATTTCTTGGCCTCATACAACCTGCACAATCTGGCTCTGACCTCAGAGTCCTCATTTCTGCCAGTCCTGCACAGGGGATCTTTCCATCTGTCAGGGCTAGAGAGAGGATTTAATTCAAACTGATGGCACGATTAGACAAGCTGCCTGTTGAGATACAAAGCTAGTAGGCTCAACTAAACCAAACAACTGAAGTGCAGACTCTTACTTACCTCTTCCACTATGTGCTTCTCTTCTCAGAACATTTGATTTCCCAGCCTGGTTTGGCTAAATCACTGAAGAGCATTGCTGTGCTTTCTTTTGGTCTTTTCCAAAAGTGTGTCATAGGCTTTAATAATGGATATAATTTCCCTGCTTTTTCCCCCACTCTCGTTCCATTTTAAGATGCTTAAGCAGCTTATCTTTGGTGATTGCAAAAGACAAAGCAGTATTATTTCCGTGCTTTATGGAAATTAATATCTAAGCAGACAGACAGGAAGATAGGAGGAGTTCTGTTCTGTCCAGATTCAGCTTTCCTCCTGCCAAGACTGAGCTGGTCAGGTTTTTGTACCTACTTCAGAAGCAACTTGTGAAGCAGCACAGTTGGGTCCAAGTGAATGCTTGCACTCTGTATTACCTGATTTCTCTTCTTTTGCCAAGGGTGTTATTCAAGACGTGAAAGTCATCTTTATACCTAATGGATATATCACGCAGTGTCCTAATCTGAATCGCAGTAAGTAGCAATTTCTTTATCCTCTCTTCTAGATTCCCCTCCCCGCCCTGCACCCTCCCAAAAAAAGACTTTGTTTTACAAAGAGTATTTTTAGGCTTGTTGTTTTCACATGTGCTGACTTCCAGAAGGCAGTAATTCTGTGCAAACAGAAAGCATTTTATGTTCAGACAAATCAAATCTGATATAGTGTGGCTTATTTATGGGTTATTGTGTCTCTCCTTCTCTCCCTCCCAATGTCTTTTTCCTGTTCCTTTATTGAGCGTGCCCAACCTGCAGTGATTTCTTAAGTCTGGTGCAAGGAATCATGGATTTGCAAGAACTCCTGGCAAAAATGACTGCAAAAGTAGGTACCTAAGCTTCTTTGTCAGTTGTCCATTTCCTTCTGTGCTAAGACCATCATGGAAGTATTTTCATGGTAGGGCCATTTTTTCCTTCCATCTGCCAGCAGCCCTCACTGCAGTGGACTTGTGGGTACAGCTTCATGGATGTGACTTGAGTCTTACGCAGTTTCTGTTGTCTGCCTTTGTTATTTGCAAGATAATGACAAAATGCCCAGGGTCTAATGTTTTTCTAAGAAGCCTTAGCGTGATTTCTCTTCTCATGCTGAGGCATAAATGCAGAAGCAAAGGAGTGAAATCCTTCAACGGCTTCCTCGCCATGTGATGCTGTCAGAAGATGTGTGTTTGCCCATGGGAGTCCTGAGAAGCTTTCAGGAATGGCGTGGTCTCTTTCCTGGGAACTGAAATGAGTGGGAACCTGTAGGCCCTAGTGGGATTTTTGGCATTTTCTTTGGGGTCTACTCCCAGAGTACTCCATAGTGTGTTAACGAACACTGCTGTAAAGTTCTGGGGTAAGAGTGTTTTAGAGGTGCCTGAATCCCTGTTGTGTGTTAAAGGGCAATCTGTGAGCACTTTTTGAGGTTCATGTTGGTGAACCATCTGGTTTGTGGTAAAAGGCAATTAATTGTCTCATATGGAACAGCACTTAGGTGCTAATTAGTTACAGATTGAAGTGTAACTGCAACCAACCTGTAGGTGCCTTTAATCTCAATGTAGTTACTGAGTAGGAATTTCAAAAGGAAGATTTGCATAGTGACTCTGCTAGCATAAAAGCTTTACACTGCTCCTGTGCTGCCTTTGGGTGTTCTTTTCCTTCCTAATAGGAAAAAGGAAACTTTGTTTTTAGAGAGTGTGCACATTATTCCCACAATCCACTCACTCAGCTGACGTGCTTTGGACAGACTGACTCCGAATGCAAAATGTGAAGCTTTTAGTTCAGTTTGCAGCTTGCTCTGTGAAAGAGAGGCAATTATTTTGAGCCCTGCTGGTGGTATAAGCAAGTTCCAATTATGCACTGTACTGAGTAACTTTGCTTTCTCTGCTGTTAATTATATTTTTGCTTGCAAGTATTTTATGAGGTGAAGCAAATAACACAGTATTTGTGCTGCAAAGACTCTGTGCTTCCATGAAGTGGTGCTAGGATAATCTTTCATTGCTCGTTTCTTTTCTATTACGGCAGTGTACTGGCTGTTTGGCTGCAGTTGTTAGAGGAATACTGTTGTCCAGGAAAAATGCATGCAGCAGGAAAGGAAAGTTAATTTGGTGGCTGAATGCAGGTTGAAAATGGAGAGACTTGAGGGAAACATTAGTGTTTGTCTCTGCCTTTTCAGTCCTAGCCACAATAGCCAAAAGTAGCATTAACATAGATGCAGGTATATCATATGGGCATGATGTATGGCAAGGCTTAGGAGGGCTGTATAGCTCCCTGCAGAGATCCTGTTTAGCAGGGAGAGTGTCAGAGAACGGCTTGCTAATGTAGCCAGGCAGTGAACCCCAGCTCCTGGTCTTGCACCGAGAGTTGTGGAGCATGAACACAATGCTTTGCAAAAGTGGTTCCCGGGGTGTGATGCCACAGAATCACAAAACATTAGAGATTGGAAGGGGACCTTCAGAGATCATCGAGTCCAACCCCCCTGCCAAGCAGGATGTCCTGTTGTTGCTTTTAGGCTCTGCTTTATCTAGGATTTCAGCTTCTTCCTCAGCTCTTGTTTGGTTACAGCTGTATTACTGCATTGATTAGAGCAGTGAATGTTGTTTGCAATGAGTGTGTATGTGCAGTTTATATCTAAACATAAAACTATGAAGACTCAGACCAAGACTGGGAAGAAAACATCAGACAGTGGCTTCAGGCTCCAATGAGTTCGGTATCAGCACAAGTTATGTAGTTTGTAAGCAGAAGGAGACAGGAGCCTCTTGCTTGGGCTTTGCCTCAGGGTCCCCTGAGTCTAGCTCAGGATGGGACGTGGGGGATGTGTAAGGGGTCCAGCAGAGCACTGTCTACAGCAGATTGTCATGGAGTGCTACATACAAGGGGATTTGATCCTGACCTCTAACAAGCTAAGTGCCATCACATCCTCTTCCTACCTATATCTTGTAAAGGCATAAACCTTTGGAGGTGAAAAAATGCTGCTTTAAAAAGGCTTTGTATTTTTGTTATCATTTGAATTAATTCTGCATCTTCCCAGTATATATGTTTAATCGATTTAATCTTGTGTCCTTAGGTTGAGAGACACCATAGATCAGAGTGTTTAGAAATCTGTCTAAAATGTTAATTTGCTGCAGGAGAAGAGGATCATGTAATATTTCAGCCTTCCAGGGTGGCAGTTGGGGAATGCTGTTAGCTCCTCTCTGAATATAACGGCTAAAATAATTCATGGGACTTTAATGCTTGACTGCAATCAATCTGAGCATCTCCTGCATTTCTTTGAGTGGAATATAATTTTTTGGGGGGGTAAAATATGGGCCCAGACTAGAGTGTGCTTTTGTATTCAGATGTTCTTGTTACATGAGCTAGCATGCAAATGACAGAAGTTACTACACTGAAAGTATTCATTCTCTTACGTTTTTCTTCTGTTTCTGGGGAATAGTTTCTAGGAGGGATAAAGCACAATATCAAGAACCACTTCCGAATTTGGGTGTTTCCAATGTCCTTCCTCTTTAAAATCTGAATGCTAATTAAAAAAAGACCAAACACAACTCCAAAACCCCCAAAATAAAACCCAACAAAACCAAGATATGTAAATAAAATAGAAGTGCAAAACAAGTCAATCAATCACCTTCTTAACAAAACTGAGTATATTTTATATACTGTATTTACAGTGAATAAATATAGTGACCTGAAAAGGGCTTCTGCTGAAAACCAGCAGCTCAGTAAGAGGATAGTTTTGCCTCTAAAATGTGAAAAACCATTTTCAAGTCACCAAATCATGCTGAGTCTGGGGGAGATGAGTATCAGGACCCTGTTATCTGAGAATAACAACTTAAGAAATAAGGAGCTTTTATTCAGGGCTTTCTCTCATGAGGACTGCAGGGAAAAAAAAAAACGAGCATGGAAATTGGCCTAGTATTTATTTCTTTATTCCCCCTAAATAATTTGCTCTTTTTACTGGCAGGAATGAAAAAGAATGTATTCAAATACTCTTGTTTAAAGTGAATGGATTTTAGAGAATGGAGTTATATGAAATTCAGGTATATGGCATTATGTAAAAAATACTGTAGCACTCCGCATTCCTTTTTGGAATAAAATTTGCTACTATTAACATGTAGCAACTTATAATGTAGGGTAATAGCATCATATTTATAGCAGAGTTGGAGCATGCATTCATCTTGTCTTGTGCCAGATTTAGGCAACCTTGTTATCTGCAGTGGCTTCAGTGTGATGGCTTAAATGCATAGGACAAATGTGAATTAAAGGACCATGAAAAACTCTTATCCAGATGGCACCAGAGTAATTTTTAGAGCAATGACAGTTCTGGGGCCTGAAGAATGCACATATTTACTTCTGAACATTAAGTCTGTATTTGTATTTATTTATTTTTAGTATTAGTAAATGGGAAAGTCTTTTCTTGGTGATTAGAGATGATGGCACTGGGTACAGCATGTGCACAGGTGGGGTGGATCCTTTCTGGAGCATGTAAGATGGTGCTTTGAAGGAAGGGCAGGTCTGTGATATGGCTTAGGGGAGGCTGATTCAAGAAGCCTTGTCCTTTTCTGCTGCACATGAATGAGCATCATCCCCTCTTCCTGCATGGTGTCTCATCAGGAAGCACAGCAGTTGCTGCTGTGCACATGTGATAAGTGGAGGAGATCCATCAGTTTGAAGTCGATGGCACGTTTCAGTAGTTAGAATTGAGGAGGTAATGGGAACAAGAAGGAGTGTTATGAGCTAACCACCAGCCCAGGGTTTACTCCAGGAGTGTGGCTTCTCCATTAATCAGTCTGGGAATATTTGGTAGTGCAGTCAATGAAAATGCTTTCTTTCCCTCTAAATCTCACTGAGTGTTATATGGCTAAAATCTTTCTAAAAGTCAGAAAGCATTAGTCTGGGTGATCATAGAGTCATAGAATGGTTTAGGTTGGAAGGGACCTCAAAGCTCATCCAGCTCCACCCCCCTGCCATAGGCAGGGATGCCTCCCACTAGAACAGGTTGCTCAAGGTTTCCTCCAACCTAGCCTTAAACACCTCAGGGGAGGGATCATCCAGAGCCCCCCTGGGCAACCTGTTCCAGTGTTTCACCACCCTCACTGTAAAGAACTTCCTAACATCTAGTTTAAATCTCCCCTCTGCCAGTTTAAACCCACTACTCCTCATCCTGTCATTACATTGATGCCTAACAGCAATGAGATGGGGCTGATTAGGAAAAGTCACTCTGCCAATCTTGATGCTTTTTTAACTTGTGAACAGGTTGATGAGCAAATAAAATTAAAAAACAAAGCCAAACAATTATACTTCGTGTACTTTTGGTAGTGCCTGGACATTCCTGGGGGGATCTTAGTGGGGTTTGTTACAGTACAACTGCATGAGTCATGAAGTGTTGTCAGTTAGCATGGATAGAAACACAGGTCTGGGTTGGAAGGGTCCTCCAAAGATTGAGTCCAGCCCCCCCTGCAGTCATCAGGGGCATCCTCAACTAGACCGGGTTGCCTAGAGCCCTGTTGAGCCTTGCCCTGAATATTTCCAGGGATGGGGCCTCAACTCCATTGAAGTCCAAGGAGCAGAGTTAGTTCATACCTGTGACATCCTGGTTTACAAATGTTGTATTCAAACTTGGTTCAGTGACAAGTAAGTAAACTGGGTTCTCATATTTGCCTTTTTTAAACACTTATGTTTGATTCTATGAGTTGCAGAAATCTCATCAAGTTACTTTCATTTGTAGTTAAATTATGCAGAAACAAGGCTGAGTCAATTGGAGGACTGTCACTGTGAGAAGACTTGTCAAGTAAATGGATTGATCTATAGAGACAAAGACTCATGGGTTGAAGATGATCACTGCAGGAACTGCACATGCAAAGTAAGAATTTCTAAAGACTTTAAGGAGTAGGACCTAATTAAAATGTGGAAAAGCACTTGAATACATAATGTTAACTCTGAGAACCACAGTTCATCTAGTACAAGCATCAACAACATGGAGGGAGATGCTAAAACAAATAAAACTTTGTCATTGCTTATGTGCAGGCTTCATAAATAAAATCTGCTTTCCCCTTGAGAATACTTTCTTATTTGTTCTAATTATACCTCTGAGGACTTCATGGTTTTGGGGTGAGAGTGTGGCATTATGTGGGTCAGGTTTGGAATTGGCTTGGCTGCAGTGGCTTTTTCAAAAAGGGAGCATTATCTTAATAGTATTCATAGATGCTTACTTGCATCTTACATGGGAACAACGTGCAGATTGGATTTTTGGTGTTTATCACTCTGAAAAGCCAAGGAACAGAAGAGAATTAGTATGTAAATCTTGTCGTGCTGAAATTATTTGATAAATATCTGAAGAGAGTCTTTGTTTGCTCAAGAAAATAGAAAACTGATTGTGAAAAATCTCAGGGATGATTGGCACAGCCTACAGAAAGCGGTGCTCATGTTCTGCTAGAGATGGGCTTATGTTTTCCACTTCATGTGCTTTGCTCACAGGAACTGGGGGAACCCCAGTAGTATGTACCAAAACAGAGTGGTGCACCAAATCACAGAATGTCAGGGGCTGGAAGGGACTTGGAAAGCTCATCCAGTCCAACCCCCCTGCCAGAGCAGGATCACCTAGACCAGATCACACAGGAACACATCCAGGCAGGTTTCGAAGAGCCCAGAGAGGGAGACTCCACAGCTCCCCTGGGCAGCCTGCTCCAGTGTTCTGTCACCCTCACAGGGAAAAAATTCCTCCTCATGTTTCCATGGAACTTCCTATGCCTCAGCTTCCACCCATTGCCCCTTGTCCTGTCATCGGGCATCACTGAGCAGAGCCTGGCTCCAGCCTTTTGATACCCGCCCTTTACATGTTTATAAACATTGATGAGGTCTCATCATGATTGATTGATCTCTCAGTCTCCTCCAGGCTAAAGAGCCCCAGCTGCCTCAGTCTCTCCTCAAAAGAGAGATGTTCCATTCCCTTCATCATCTTTGTGGCTCTAAGCTGGACTCCCTCAAGCATATCTATGTCCCTCTTGAACTGGGGACCCCAGAACTTGAACACAGTACTCCAGATGTGGCCTCACCAGGGCCATCACCTTCAGATGCATTTTGATTCAAGTTTGTAGTTGTGTAGAGTGAAACTTGTTACCCAAGGGTGGACTTGCAATCTGCAATGGTGTTAAACAGTTTTTGGTCTTCTGTGTGTTGTACAAAACATTCACTGATTGTAGCAGTCATAGCTGAGTTCTGCCTTAAATCCTTTGCCTAGAGTGGGGTTGTGGAGTGCCGAAGGATGTCCTGTCCCCCTCTCGATTGTCCTCCCGATGCTCTCCCGGTGCACATGGAAAGTCAGTGCTGCAAAATATGCAAGGGTGAGTACACCAGACAGACCTTCTTGTTTTGCTCTCTTTGAGCAGAGTTACACTTGACTTGCCTAGGTCCTGGTAATTCAGGTAACAGGATCAGGGTGGCAAACTTCATTTTAGAAGAAAATAAACAATTGCTAAGAAATGAACAAGCATTGCAGATTTGTAAGGTTCTCTTTTTACCTGTTGTCTGTGTAAAATTAATTATTCATCCACTTGCTTGAGGCTAGGAAGCCTTACTTGGCTTCAGCTTGTATCTCCTGTTGATGTTGGAGCATCAAACCTATGGTCTGAACTTTCTGTAGAGGTGAGTAATAAACTGAACCATTCTCATTTTTACATATCTATATTAGAATTTCAGACCCTTGGTTAGTATCACTGTGTGTGGAGTGATAGCTTGGTGTAATTAAATTTAAAATTAATTCATGAGGAGAAAAAAAAAGAATCAATTTTGAGATCATTGTCAGCTTCCAGATCCTTCTGGAAGTGAAAGTCTGGAAGGAATAGTCAATGTCTGTGCCATAGCAGTAGTACCAGGGACAAAAACAACTTCTGTACAGAAAGCTTAGCTGATTACTGGTGCCAGTCTTACTTTTGGAAGCATAAATTATCTCTCTCCCCTTCCCCCAAATCTCCAGATCTTGGAGATTTGGGAACTTCATGCATAAGTTTTTCAGCAATTCATTAAGACAGAGATGTGGAATTACTTTAAGATTTATTAGGAAAAGAATATATTTTCTTTTTTTTTTCTTTTTTCCATATTCTGTTAACTTTTTTCAGTCCATGAATTCATTAGTCTCATGCACAAATCTTCTGTAGCTGTGGTCTTGCACTTGCTCTTGTTTACTCATTGTTCTCAGCTGTCTGTTGGCACGAGGATTCTGCTCACTTAGATATCACAGAATTACAGAAACATCCAGGTTGGCAAAGCCCCTCAGGATCACCAAGTCCAACCTATAACTCTACTCAACAAGGTGCACCTTAAACCATATCCCAAAGCACCACATCCAAACGACCCTTAAACACATCCAGGGTAGGTGACTCCACCTCCTCCCTGGGCAGCTCATTCCAGTGCCTCACCACTCTCTCCATGAAAAACATTTTCCTAATGTCCAATCTACACCTCCCCAGTCTCAGCTTGAGGCCATTCCCCCTTGTTCTGTAAAGGGATGGCAAAATAGCCATGTTAGCTTGTGTTTCTTCATCTCAAAATATTTTTATTTGTGATGTTGTGAGTCTAGAAAGTTCTTTCATGCAGCTGGATGCTTCTCTTGAGACTGCTTTGCTGCCATACATGCACACACAGCAAGGCACAAAATCGTAGATTCAACCTATATCCCTGGGAGTAAATTGTGTTCCTGTTCTTTGTAATGGGAAGATGAACAATGAAAGTTGCCTTTTGTCAGTGATTGGCACAAACTTGACTCGTTATTCTGACAAGAGCTCAGCACATCAGTCAATGGGAAGAGATGTATGGAAGTTGATTGAAATTGATTGTAAATGCCAGCTCCTTGACAGGATGATGTGCTAGGGCCACAGGCAGTCACTTCTGGGTAGATAGCAGTAATTGCCGAGGCTTTCCAGAAGAGCTGCACTGCAGGTGTTAATTTCTCCCTGCTTTTCCTATTTAGCTCTGATAGAATCATCAGTTGTAATTTGCTGTCTCAAGGGATTACTGAATGGCTGGATTATTGAACAGCTTCCTGTCTTAGCTGAGGGTTAACGAACAAAGTAGCTCTAATGCCTGAGATGTCAAGGGTTTTAGGAATGAGGTGGTTCTGTTTTGATCCCTGCCATCTTCTGTTAGCCTTTCAACTAATATTTGACAAAAGCCTGTAATTTTGTTTAAAATCTCATCATTTTTTTCTGAGTTGTGCATTAACTTGCTTTCTGCTCTGTCCATTCTTTTGTTAGAAGCACTTGTGGCAGGAGAACAGACAGAAAGAGAAAAAGGAAAATTTTCTAAGTCATCTTCTTCAGAAACTAGATACTGGGATTTTTAATTTAAACAAAGCTTCCCAAGCTGGAGTTTTCTTCATAAGTTGGGATTGCAACTACTCAGGCATGAAAACTGGGGCAGCTTTAGAAGCCTGAAGAAAACTGGGATACCAAAAGGAGAGAGCATTGTTGATGAAAACTGAGGAGTTCTGATGAAAATCTTGCTCTTTTTAAAGAGATGAGCATTTTCAAGAGTAAGCTTCAAGTCCTCAGAAGCAAATATATATATCTGAAAGTTTGTGAAAATTGATCTAGCAGTCATTTCTATTTAAAATTTGGGAATCAAATTTGGCATGGCCATGGCAGTTGCTGCTGTGGGATGCTTCTATTGCTATCACCTGTGAGGATTACACACCTACAGCTGTAAATACTTGGATCCCTTGCCTTGGTAATCAGGAGAGAAATTGAGGTAAAAGAGTTGGTAGATAGTCTATGACATTACTTGGGAGATAAGTCCACTGTGCATGTGCCTTGACTCAGGAAACTTTGGTAGCTTTGCTCAGTTGCAACACAGGATCATGTCTTTTACTTCTCTGTTCAGTGTCACAGGTTAGACAGGTCAAGCAGAGAGTGAGACCCCACCACAAGAAATTATTTTATCAGTGTTTAGCATTGATCTTGCTAGTAATGTGGAGTGCCTTTGTGATGGGTGCTTGATTTGTGCAAGATTGCCAAATGGTTCTCTTCTAATGAATGGATTTCCTGTCCTCCTCTGGAATTGGAATGTAGACATCTTATTTCAAAATGACTGTGCTTGGTAATACCTACCTGAGCTGTGGGCCACTGTAGCCCTGCTGGAGGTCACCACCTTCTTCATAGTGGCAGAATTCCTAAGCTAAGGCAGTTGACTTTCCCTTCCTACAAGTGCCCACATGTGCTAGTCTGTTGATGGGGTTGTGGAGCTGGAGGATCAAAACTTCAGAGTTTTGTAGTGGGAGCTTTCAGTTTCCTGGGAAATTTGTTTATTTCATGTGTGCTTTAGGAACCTTTTCCTGAAATGGTTATTTACAGTTTGTTAGACTTGATACAGTCAGTCACTACATCTAATCCATTTTTGCAGTGCTCTAGGAAGTTGAAGAGTTCACCTTTATGCCCACAAAACCTGTGAAAGTTTAATTGAAATCTGTGCTTATATTATTCCCTTGATGAGCAGCATGCTAATGAGGGTCTCCAGGTCTTGCAGCAAGGCACAAAGACCTCTGCTAACACCAACACTGTGGCTGATCTACAGAATGTCACTAATGAAAATATTTTCTGTTGAATACTAATGAATTTGATCCAGTACATTGTGTCTTATGCTCTTATTATTTCTCTTTAGTTTGGGCATAGATGATACTTGCTCTTCAAATGAATTTGTTGTTAGCTACTTTGTAATTGACTTCTAGTGAAAGCAAAATGCAGCAGATTTTGCGTGATGTTCAGATTTTGCATGGGAATACCAGTTTTACTTTTCTGTTTGGATCTTGAATTTGTTTGTGATTTAAATATTGGTTTCATTATGTTTATTTATTTATTTTTTAAAATCTTCCTCCTTCTCTCCAATTGCAGCAAAATGTATCTATGGAGGCAAAGTGCTAGCAGAAGGTCAGCGAGTGTTAACCAAGAGCTGCAGGGAGTGCCGAGTAAGTTTCAGCTGCGTAAACTTGTCCTGGTTTTGAATGGTTGTGTGGTGTTCAAAAGTGACATGGACAAGTTAGGGCATTTCTTTAGGCTTCCTTCATGCAAATGTGACATCTGTTGTCTTGAAAAGATGACCTTGAATTTTGTGAAAACCACAAATATGAAAACAAGGCAGGAATATTGACCTGTACAGGGTGATAAAAACTTGGGTGAAATGACTTGGAGGGAGGGATCTTTTCTTTCGTATGTGCCTTCATGAACTCTAGAAAAGGACAGCAGCATCTTAACCTGGCTACTGATTTCAGTCAAATTGCTAAAATTTGAAGTGACCTGGCTCATATTGTTTGAGTCCCTCTAGATTTCCCCTAATGCTGTTTAAGCTATATGTAGCCCTGATAATAATGACTGAGGTGTATTACTGAGTATTGAACTTGACTAGGATCTTTCTTGGCAGCTTGATAAGACCTGGACAACTCCAGCCAATATTTAAGAACCCTGGTAAATGCTAGGAACATTCAGGGGTGGAAGTGACTATAAGAATGCTACATGATGTGTAAGTGTGACCAAAACTGCTTGTCAAGACCAGCCTTAGGATAAGAGAGCAGTCGTAGATGATTGTAAAAGGCCTCTTGTTCTGCTGGGAGATGTATTTGTTGCATTTGTGCTTTAAATATGATTTAGCATTTCAGAAAGGCACAGCTATTTTAAAACACATTTTGCTCTCACATGTAATTTGCAAGTATTTTTGTTTTTACGTCTTGTTGGATTTGTGGAGGGGAAGGGTGGTAAAGAGCAGGCTTACAAATGTTATTGACAGATCAGTGTGCTAGGACAATTATGGAAAATGCTGGGAAGAGATTACAGTGATCCAGTTATTGTTGTGCTTGTAGCAGAGTGTACAGGGTAGCAATTTTATGTTGACTAATGGAAATGGACAATAACTGGTTGCAGATGTTGTGAAAGCAGCTTGTTATGCAGAAATGCTGTGTTGAGCTATATAGGGGAATTCAACATTGCCAGTGTAAACTCGTGGGCAAGATGGTTGCCTTGAGGACAGACTAAGGTGCATGCTGTTTATGACATGACATGGAATGGGTTCTTTGGGAGACAAACTGCCTATGTGAAAAAGATGAGAACAGGAGGATTTTCTCATTGAAGTGACACCAGAGAGAGTGATCAGAATTATGTCTGAGGAATTCACTGTGCTGTAAATAAGAGCTTTAGAGATATGAGGGTGATAATACATTCCTGAAGGTTAAAAGCAAGTAGTGATGAGCAAATAGCTGTCACTTCAGAAACGACCAAAATAATAATAAAAAGAACTTTTGCATTTTGCTTACTGCTAAAGGAAACAGTTATGGTGATGCTAATTACAGTAACATTGCAGTATGTGTTATTTACATCTCAGTGGAGACTGATTGGTAGGTATTTGAAACAGCATCTGTGAATGTGATACCTGAAGAAAATGGGTCTATGCCTCAAGAAACCAAATAAAAAGGTATTTCCACTGCAGTCTTTCAAGAAGACATCAACCTTCACTGCCAATATTTGTCCTTCTGTCTTGAGAGAATTTATCAGAGAGTCTCCAGGCAGGAAGTTCATTCCATATGTCTTCAGAATGACTTCTTAAAGCTGTACACAAATCATCTTCTTATTTACTGCCTTCATTAGATGAACTCTCCATCCTAGATGAAGGATGAACTGGGATGAGTTGAACTGTGGCTGTCATTGTTGTTTTCTATCCTGCATGGGCTTGTTGGTGGACAGGATGTCACACAAATAAAAGAAGGGCTTTGTACTAGGGGAAGGACTATAAAAAATATTAATATGGATTAATTTTCCTGATTTGAAAAACAGACATCAAGTTTGAAAAGCTTTTGATCACTGAAGGAGTACACTAGAGGGTACATGTCAAGTGCTAATTTATTAGTGCTGATAAAAATGACTTAAAAGTCTTGGGAAGTAACTTTTGTATCTGTAAAGGAGGATGCATTTGTAGATGGAGTAATGTCAGAAAAGATAAAGTTGAAGTTTTACAATTCAGTTTTTATTTGAAGATAAATATTTCCTTCTTTGCATAGACAGTGATCTGAGCTCAAGAGACTTTTGACTTTGGGTTTTTTCTGCCTAACAAAAATAATCCTACTGATGGATCTAGAGAGATCAAATATTGTCTTAATCAGGCTGTGAGCAGAGTTTTTAAATTTTATTTTCTGAAAACTAATCCAGACTAAAAATGTGTTTATGATGCACATCTTAACCATGAGCACAGATGTTACTGCTGGACAGCCATTCCCAGCTGGAAGCCTGCCCACAAACACTCTCTAGATTAATTTACAGTGACAGTGTAACAAAATTTAATGCATAAGTGTTTCTAAGAATCACAGAATGGTTCAGGTTGGAAGGGACCTCTGGAGGTCATCTTGTCCTGCTACCCTTCTTGAACAGGGTCCTCTAGAGCCACTTGCCCAGGTTTGTGACCAGATTGCTTTTGAGTATCTCCAAGGATGGAGACTCCACAACCTCCCTGAGCAACTTGTGCCAGTGTCCTTCACCAGCTTTGCTGCCCTTCTCTGGAGCTTCAGCACTTCCATGTCTTTCTTGTCGTGAGGGGCCCAAAGCTGAACACAGTATTCAAGGCTCCCTTGCCCTTCTGGCAATACCTGGCCTAATGCAGCCCAAGTTACTGTAACCTTTTTGCCACAAGAGCGTGTGGCTGACAGGCTCATCTGCAACTTGGAGTCTTCCAGCACCCCCAGGTCCTATTCTGCACAGCTGCTTTCTATCCAGCACTGGTGCATGGGGCTGCTCCTTCCCAAGAGCAGGACTTTGCACTTGTTCAACTCCTTGAGATCCCTGCTGGCTTGCTTCTCTTGTGGTCCCTCTGGAAAAGGCACATGTGCTTGCTCTTCAGAGAGCTGCACCTTTCTGCATTCCCAGTGCTTGTACTGCTTTGTGGGTTTCACCAGTGTGCTGAAGTAGCCCATCTGAAGTCAGGGGAAAATGCTCTACAACTTAGGCTGGATTGGGAGTTCATTGCTGATCGGCTGAGTTCTGGGCCACTGCCTGTGAACAACCTGATGCCTTTTCATTACCAGATGGCAAGTTTGACAGCAAGGGGCACAAGAATAAATTCCTCTTTATTAATTCTGGCAGTGGGCAGTCAGAGTGCGCCATACAAATGCTAGAAAGATGAACAGGACTCCAATGATTTACAGGAAGTTTGACCAAAATAATTTCATCAAGATAGGGACCAATGTGGTTCCTAGAGTGACAGCTAAGGATGCTATTTAGAACTTTCTCCTGAAAGGCTGATCAATATCAGCTAAAACAAGAGGGGAAAAAACCCAAGCAACAACAGAAACCCAGAATAACCTTATCTGAAATCTTGCTATTGTTTTCCAAAGCTGTTTTCCAGAGCTGTTTGTGGTTCAGATTTTCACTGCACGTCACTGATTAGGCTTATAGCCAATCTTTTTAATGTACTTAGCATTGTAATTACAAGGAATTTAATTATCTTATTGTAGGTGTTTGACTCCAGATCTCATTCGCTGTCCACTGCGTGTCACAGTTGGAGCTTGACCTATTTATTCCAGAGGAATGTTGTCTTGATATCTATTTCTGCCCAGTTTCTGTGGCTAGATGTGTGAATTGAGTATAAAAAGTTAGCAGCTTTCCTCAGGCTGCCTGAAGCAATAATTCTGAAGTGTGAAGTCTTGCTTATCTCCGTGGATAAAATCTAAAATCCAATGATGATAATTCTTATAATTGGGTCTGTGCAAATTTGTAACAAATTGATTTTAATCCAAAGAATACTCAACGTGGAAACATCTTAATTGTTTTAAAAATTAGTTGCAAATAAGTTTGATGTGTTTTCCCAAGATTCAAACTCTGTCCTGAAGGTGTAACTTAGGGAAATAAAATCTCATTGTTGTTAAATTTAATGGAATTCTCTCTTTGTGGAGGATTTGTCTCTTTATGGTTCACTAAAGAAGGTGTGAGCTTGGATGGAATTTATCTTTGGCTTTTTTGACTCATCATAGAATCATAGAATATCTTAGGTTGGAAGGGAGGGACCTTGGAGATCATCTACTCCAACCTCCCTGCCATGGATGGGACCACCCCTCATCTAGACTCAGCTGCTCATCCAACCTGGTCTTGAGTATCCCCAGGGAGGAGGTATCCACAACCTCTCTGGGCAACCTATTCCAGAGTCTCAGAACCCTTGTACTGAAGAACTTCTCCCTCAGATCCAGACTAACCCTGCTCTCCCTCAGCTTCAAACCTTTCCCCCTTGTCTTATTGCTAGACACCTTGATGAAAAGTCCCTTTCCAGCCTTTTGGTAGCATCCCTTCAAGTACTGGAAGGCAGCTCTAAGGTTCTCCCAGAGTCTTCTCTTCTCCAGGCTGAGCTACTCCAGCTCTCTCCACTTGATCACTGATTTGACTGTCATAAGAGTTCTTGTTTTCTTGCCATCTTTTTGACCAGACTTAACCCTCAGTCATCACTCTGTCCATATGTTGCCATACTGTAACCTTTCTGCTGCCGTTATCTTGTCTGAGCTGGAACAGGCGATGAGTTCTAACCGGAGCTGTTCCAGCTGGTGAGTTGATAACTTGATAGTGAGTGACGGCTCAGCAGCTCTGCTTCTTTTCTCACCTTTGCTGCTGCAGTTGCACAGGCAGCCATAGGGGATTCCTGCTTTTCACTTAAGGAAGCGAGATCAGAAGGAAACCTAATGCTTCCATTAACTGCAGTGTTCTTCTGTTGGTGATGCACGCTCTATGCAATGTTGCAGGGAGCTGCTTTTAAGGAAAAAAACAACAACAAAACCAAACCTGGTGGCTGTGAAGATTTTTATGTAATTTTTCATGACAGAAGCTGACAGAAACTTACTTGCCAGTAAAGACAAGTGAGAAAAAAAAAAACAACCACACAACTTGGCCCTGCTTAATGTTAAGACGGCAGCATCAAGGGCAGTGAGTGCAGGAGGGTGAGTTTTGCATGTCCTGGGTCTGCTGCACTTCCCACTTGTGATTCCTTGCTAGCTGCAAGGCACCCTGTGCAGCATTTGCACCTTGCAGACTCAGCAGGCATTTCAGCAATCCTTACTCTGTAGGGCAGCTTGCTGCTGAGAGAGCTAATTCTGGAGCCTGAAGTGATGTAGCTGAATCCATGTGGCAGGGAGTTTTACCTGTGCTGGTTGTGTCCCCTGAGCTAGGCTTTTGACATGGTGTGGCAGTGTCTTGTAGATATGAAAGCAAGCTTCTGGTTAGTCACAGGGTGTCTGTATAGGGTGATTTCTTCATAGGATAGACACAGGCATTTTCAATAGCTTCTGTTCAAAACCAAGTATCCCATCCCTCAGATTATGGGAATGATGCTTTAACATGAAATTTTGTCTTCTTTTGGTATTGGTTTCTCTTCCTTCCTCCTCCTCCTTCCTCTTTTTCTTTCAATAATGGGCACAAAAATGTCCAGGTAGGTTATTTTAGGTTTGATGTTACAGCATAAAGAATGAATGTCACTTGCTGCCTGCAGTTTACCAATATTTTTGTTAGAGATTACCAGAGCTATATGTTGAAAATGATGTGATCCTTGCCTTTGCAGATGTTCTCATCAATGCCAATTTAAAATGCTGCTCTTGATTTTCAGAATGGAGTTCTAGTAAAGGTGACAGAGACTTGTCCACCATTGAACTGCTCGGAGAATGATCACGTTCTTCCAGAGAACCAATGCTGCAGTGTTTGCAGAGGTAAGCAACAGACTCTGCATGAAGTTGCTGATTCATGGGAAGGGGAAAGCACTGGAAGGAATCATTCCATTTTAGTGAGATATCAGGTACTTCTATAAACCTGAGTCTATAACCAGCCTTCATGGCAAACCAGGCTGCAATAGTGCTTTGGGTGGGAGACTTACCAGATACAAAGCCGTAATTGCTGTGAATTGGAAAGGGGAAGGGAGAAAAGGAAGAGTTGGGGAAGGAAGTGTGACTTTAAGGATCTATGTTGCTTAAACTTTGAACTGCACTGAACAGACAGGGGTATGGAAATGGGTCTAAAACTCTCCATTTTAAAATCACAATAATAATGTTAAGAGTCCAGTATATGGAGGCTGATTTGGAGTGCAACTCTATCAAGACTCATTTATGAATTAAGCTGAACAATTACAGAAGTGAAGTAATAACCCTGGAGCCCAGAAGGCAATGTTTCCTCCTTTGCAGTGGGATACTCAGATGTAGGTTCCTCTTGCTTGTTACATTTCAGCCCTGGTGAACCCTGGTTGCATGCCGAACCAGGCTGAACGAGCCATAGCTAAGATCTTAGTTAAGAAAGATACCCTCAAATGAGGAAAAGGTGGAAAAGGCAGCTGGCACAAGGCTGGAGAACTTGAGCAAGCTTTCTTCTTCAAGTGCCTTGAATCAGTGAGCTGTTGGGTGAAAAGTGTCAGAATAACTATTCCCTGTCTATGTCTGTACTGGACCTCTGTTCCACACCACTCCCTTGGTCCTGAGTCTCATCTGAGCTCAGGCAGAGCCTGTTTTTTCAGAGCAGGACTTGTGTGTCAGCTCTCAGTGCTATCACTCAAATTTCAAAGGTGTACTAAATGAACATTGGACATTTCCAAGCTTAGTTAGTTATTGAGACCTAAACTCCTCCAGTGTCAGTGTAGATGCCATTGGAAGGACAGTAAATATTAATAGATACACATGGTTAAATATTGACTAAGACCTTGAATGCTTGCAAGCATATGCATATGGCGACAGGGGAACTAGATGATCTTAAAGTCCCTTCCAACCCAACTTATTCTATGGTCTAAGAATATACACATGAATTTTTTAAAACAGTTTCTAGAAACATCTGTGACTACTTAAGCTCTCAGCAAATGTTGTTCCTTTGTCCCTCAGAGGGCTCGCTGTCTTAATGATAACTTCTTAACAGATGGCCTGGTTTGATGTAGTGCAGTACTGAAAACATCTTAGTTACTTAAAAAGCATTAGAAAGCTGAAAGCTTCAGAGCTGATGAAAGATAAGTTCTGTAATTATTCACTTCTGTATTATTGTTACCGATAGGTACTCTTTTTAGATAGCCCTCCCCAAACTGGTTTGGTTATTTCTAAATAAGCAGGAGTGTGTATGCTTATGTGATGGGCTCTAGCAGCAAAGGAAGGAGGTTCTCCTCCCCCTCTGCCCTGGTGAGACCTTGTCTTGAGTACTGTGTTCAGTTTTGGGCTCCCAGTTTAAGAGGGACAGGGATCTGCTGGAGAGGGTCCAGCGGAGGGCTACAAGGATGATTAATGGAGCTGGAATGCTGCCTGATGAGGAGAGGCTGAGAGACCTGGGGCTTTTAGTCTGGAGAAGACTGAGAGGGGATTTAGTAAATGTTTATAATTATCTGAGGGCTGGGGGTCAGGAGTGGGAGGACAGGCTCTGCTCACTTGCTCCCTGGGATAGGACAAGGAGCAATGGATATAAGCAGCAGCACAGGAGGTTCCACCTCAGTACAAGGGGAAACTTCTTTGCTGTAAGGGTCCAAGAGCACTGGCACAGGCTCCCCAGAGAGATTGTGGAGTCTCCTTCTCTGGAGACTTTCAAGGCCTGTCTGGATGTGTTCCTGTGTGATCTGAGCTAGATTGTATGGTCCTGCTCTGGTAGAGGGGTCCTCTTTGGGTCCCTTCCAACCCTGACATGCTGTGATCCTGTGAATTGTACTTCCTATGAATTCCCATACATGGTGAAATTCATGAAACCGCGAGCAGCCCCGCAGAGAAAGTCTTTGAAGTGCTGGAACAGGCTGCTCAGGGAGGTAGTTGAGGCTCCATCCCCGCGGATATTCAAGGTCAGGCTGGAGAAGGCTGTGAGCAACCTGCTCTAGTGGAGGATGTCTCTGCTGACTGCAGGGAAGTGGGACTGGATGACCTTTGGAAGCCCCTTCCAACCCACCCCATTCTGTGATTCTGTGAATTGTACTTTCACTTCCTAGGAATTCCTCTACACGGTGCTTTCAGACTGATGCGCTCAGCTTTGCTTTAGCTGACTGCTCAGACAGAACCACCTCCTTCTGTATTACATCTTTGCCATTCTTCTGAAAAATATGCTTAAAGATATGATTAATGTTGTCAACTTCCCAAAGACATAAGTTGTAGTGAATCACAGAATTAACCAGGTTGGAAAAGACTTTTGAGATCAAGTCCAATCTATCACCTAACACCTTCTAATTAACTAAACCATGGCACTAAGTGCCTCATTCTCCTGAATTGCCTTTTACATCATGAAGTAGAATATATGCTACTTGCCACTTGCTTCAGTTGCATGCAACCCCAAGTGGTAGTAAATAATTTTATCATAGGTAGGGTGCTGGTGCTAAAAATGGAGTTTTCTTAAGAAGTCCATATTTGGTAATGGTTTTATTTTGCTGGTAGGTGCCCTCTCATACTGCAAGCAGACCATAGTTTCTGGTCCTGCTCTGTGCCACAATGTCCTTTGCTGGGAAAGGATAGAGTGGCTCCCTGTTTTGTTATAACAACCTCTTTCAGACACTAGATTCAGCTTTTATAGTTAAAGCAAAAGCAATGAGGAAGAAATATTGTAGTAAATGTAATCCTGAGTAATCATTGGAACCCTACGTGGATCATTTGCACATCATGTGCAGATTTCACATTAGATGGAAGGTGATACAACTAAGTCTGTGTCAGCCCTTAGCTAGACCTTTAGTTAATCAGCAGGGTGATTAAGTGTTTACTAATAATGTTAAATGAGCATACTAATTGTGTGCAAAAGTTGTCAGTGCATGTTAGTGACTGGTGGGCTTTGTTCTTCTATCAGTTTGTGCTTTCTTTAGTATCTAGTTGTGGAACTCTGAATTTCATGTTCTGTGGAATTAGAGAATATCTTTGCTGAATTGGGCAAGGGTAAGAGGTTTGCAGCTTGTGCTTTTCCAGCTCCAGCAAAGGATTTTCCATTTAATGAAAGGATGAATGTGAGGGATCAGCAGAAGGAAAAAGCTGCAGAGAGAAACAGAAATTTCATGATACTGTGGTATGAGACTGTACCCTCTTCAGGGATCTCTGTAATATCTGCCACAATAATAGATAAGTGCCTAAAATAAAATGGGGTATACAAGGAAGAAATAAATCTGTGGTGTTTATGGTGGTAGAAATTGTGAGGCAGCAAAGGAGAGAGTTGAATCCTGTCGTGTACACAGCTGGTGGGCATCCTACATAGCTGTTGTTGTTTGTAAGTAGGTAGATGAGTAGAGACTGGAAAGAAAAGACTTTTATTTTTTTTCCTCCCATCATGTCTGATTTGTTTGTTTATACTATAGCAAAAACTAATGCAGTGCTAAAAGCCAGTTTCTAGATTTTTACTAAATGATTATGTAAGGCAAGGCAGGTGCAGTATGGAAGAACTCTGCTGTGCAATCACAGCTTAGTTTTGTGATTTGATGTAGCTGAATGCAAACCAGACCTCATAGAGTCATAGAATGGTAAGGTTGGAAGGGACCTCAAGGATCATCTAGTTCCAACCCCCTACCATAGGCAGGGACACCTCCCACTAGAACAGGTTGCTCAAGGCCTCATCCAGCCTGGCCTTGAACACCTCCAGGGAGGGAGCAGCCACAACCTCTCTGGGCAACCTGTTCCAGTGTCTCACCACCTTCACTGTAAAGAACTTCCTCCTAACATCCAGTTTAAATCTCCCCTCTGCCAGTTTAAACCCATTGCCCCTTGTCCTGTCATTACAAGACCTTGTAAATAGTCCCTTCCTAGCCTTCCTGTAGGCCCTCTTCAGATACAGGAAGGCTACTCTAAGGTCTCCTTGAAGCCTTCTCTTCTCCAGACTGAAGAGCCCCCAATCTTGTAGCCTGTCCTCATAGCAGAGCTGCTGCAGCCCTCTGAGCATCTTCATGGCCTCCTGTGGACCTGCTCCAACAGTTCCATGTCCTTCCTGTGCTGGGGGCTCCAGAACTGTACACAGTACCTTCTTAGAGCTGTGTACAGACTCTAACCCTGAGTGTTACCTAGAGCATACCTCAATTTTTATCTTCATCTATGTGTTTAATGGAAAAGTTTGTTAAACTCTGTGGCTACTTTCTGCTTTTTAACATCTCAGTGTGGTGTTTTGCAGCTCTCTTCTCAGGTTACCAGAAATTTTAGTTAATTTTAAAACTCTACAAAGAAGCCTTCTGTAACAAAGTCTGTTTCTTGAGAATCACTCTTTTTCCTTACAGCATACCTGCTACATTTTTTATAGCCCAGGGACAAATCTAATACACACACACAAAAAGTGTCATAAAAGTGTTTTATTGTTCCCTTTAGCTGTTTTTCTCCTTGCCAAATACCATGTATACTTTTAAAAGACTGATTTTTTTTTTCCACCTCTCTTTTGACTGAGTGATTCAAATAAAACTTTGTGAGAGAATTTTTATGTTGTTATGCTCACAATTTTAGTATATAAGAATAGCCTTAACATCCCTAGCACTTTCAGTCCTGCTCTCTTTAAAAGACAGAGCAGGAGGAAATCATGAAGTAGTGAGAGCTGTTTGGTTTCTGGAGAGACTAATTTTTATTTGCTGTCCTGTAATATGGTTTGGCTGATGGATTTACATAGACTGCTGATGCTGGTTAGCAGGAAGTGAAGAATGTGACTGATGAGCTGCAGAGTCTCTTTTATGGCAGGGGCTTCTGCCACCTTTATTTGTATTGTTTTGGTTTAAGGAGGGTTTTTTATGCTTTCAGTTAGAGGATGAGAAGGCTGTTCATAGAATCATTATTTAGGATTTAGAAGAGCTTTATACCAGGAAAAAAAAAAAATTAAACCCTCTATCTTTCTAAGCTTGTTAGGCTGTGCAGTGCCATTGTTGTGATGTGCACAAATAAGCAGTGTGTGATAATGTCTGCGGTGAAACAGCAGCTTGAAAGAATTTATGAAGTTACTGGTTTATGTCAGACCACTGAGTTCTGGGACCACAGTCTCTGAAGGTATAAAAGCTGCTGTGCCAAGTGCCTCATTGCTCATGACTCATTACAAACTGATTCAAATCACCAAAGGGCGTAATCGTTACCACAGCTCTGATGACTCTTCTTATGAGTTGTCCCCTAGATGTACTTTACACATTTATGTAGTAACCATGGGGTTAAATTCTCACATTACTAAAGAATTTGAGGTTGAAATTATCTTGGACCTTTCGACCTATGCTAATGCTATTAATGAGAGTATCATTAGCATTCTTTTTAGAAGTCCCTGAAAGGTGAGACGGTGAATTGTGGAATTTTTCAAAGGGTAGCTTCTTGAACAGCAAGAAAACAGGGTTTTATAGCTTGTGAAGTGAGCAGCTGGGGATATTGGAAGAAGTACAGAAAAGATTACAGATGTTACAAGGAAAGTCTCAGAAAAATGAGAGGCACATTAGAGTTGCCCAGAAAAGAAGTAGGAAGAGTCATGGCTATAAGACACTTTGATTCCAGCTATAGTCTTGAATGACTTCTTGCATTCTTCAGTCACTAATTAAGCCAAACCACTGAATATGTTAGGTACTTACAAGTGGATGACAGCAGAAGACAGCTTAGCATGCTGCTCTGGAAAAACACCTTCTGGAAAGAGTGGCTGCTAATGGCTCCATGTCCCAGTGGAGGGCAGTGACAAGTGGAGTTGCTCAGGGATCAGTCCTGGGACCAGTCTTGTTTAACATCTTTGTGGATGCCATGGACAGTGGCACTGAGTGCACCTTCAGTAAGTTCACCGCTGACACCAGGCTGTGTGGTGTGGCTGACAGCTGCAGGGAAGGGATCTATCCAGAGGGATCTTGACAGGCTGCAGAGGTGGGCTCAAGCCAACCTCATGAAGTTCAGCAAGACCAAGTGCAAGGTCCTGCATCTGAGTCGAAGCAATCCCAAGCACCAGCATAGGTTGGGCAANAGATGAGCCTTGTGGTTCCTTCCAACCCTGACTGATTCTATGAACTGGAACCTTGAACAAGTCAAGGAGACTGGGAAAATAAAAGGAGTATGCAGGTGTCCCAAAATGAAATAGATGCTTAATTTTACGTAATCTGATTTGGGATCACTAAACTCTAGCCAGTTGTGCAGATCTGGTGGTGCAAAAGTGATAGGTTTATATCTGCTAGTGTGAAATTGAATCATATTTGCAATTGTGTGAATACACTTATTCATAGCCTTTGTACAGTCAGAAGAGAGAAGTAGAAAGATGCAAATATATTGTTAAGCAAAACTGGAGCAAACATTTCAGCAGCCTTGGTAAAGGAGGGCAGTGATGTTATCAGAAATGTTTGGGGACGGAACAGAGGCCATCAGGCACATCACAAATCTACCCAAACTCTTCAATATTTAATTCCCATCTGGTGGTATCTAATTGTATCTTGAATGTCTTGAGTGACTTTGAAGGGCTGATGTGCACAGTTATGACTGTGTGTGCTTGTGGGGGCAAAATGGATTCTGACATCTGTTCTGAATGTGTTTATCTGTGACTTTAATTCGTGCTCGCTTGCCTTGTCTTGTGTTGGCCTGAAATTAGTTTGGATTATCAGAACTATTTAAGATTTTGTGTGATTCTGTCAAATCCTCTCCAACTGCCTGCTTGCTCAGATGCCATGATTCTATTTTAAGCCATTTCTTATATTTAGAGAGGAGCTGACTGTCTCTGATAAGACTTTGCTGAATATTCTGAAGTCTCAGTAATTCAGTTCTTCTCACCTGGGCAATCACAATGTGTGCCCTCTGCGAGCTGCCACCCACGCTGAGATTCAGAGATCCCACAGAGGGATCAAGGGGTGGATTTGCCATCTGTGTAGGAATTTTAAAGGAAGCCCTATAATCCATTTCACACCAAAGAATTCACAAAAATTGGATGTTTGCATTCTTTTCCATTCTGCTTGGCTGAGGATAAGTAATTGCTCCCATGAATAGATTAGCCATGAACAGATTGATGTTTAAGTCAGTGCTTAGGTCTGTTCCTCTTTAGTTAGGAATACAAACATGGCTGTTACAGTCATTGGCTCTGTGTACATTCCTGATTGTTTTGCTGAATAAGAATGAGTTAAAATATTTAGCTAAATTAGATGTCAAACTGGGATTGTTAGTGTGAGAAGGCAGTTAGCTTCTTTCTTCACATTGCAGTTCAAATATGAGGTGGTCTTTATTTGCCAGAAGAACAGGAAAAGTGCTCGTGCCCAGTATGACCTCAGAGTAGGCTGCATTTTATTCCTCTCTTTTCTCCAAAGACCCAGCTGGGCAGAATGCAGACCAGGGTCTAAGAAATACAAACTTCCCTGTTGTGTACCTCTTGGCTTTTCTGAAGTGCTAAATATGCATCTTCACTGCAAAAAAGAGAAGTACTTGGAAAAGCCTCTGGTCCAATCAGTGACATTTGTACTTTTGATCAAGGCACAGTGAACCTTTACTTCTCTAGACCATTAAGTTAATATCTTTTTTTTCCCCCCTTACTGGTTAAACTTAAATTCTATTTGTTTTGTAAAAGTTTGGCACCACACAGTGTTGTAGCACCATACATGCTGCAGATGATCCCCAGGCCAGGGTGCTCATGGTGCTCTGACCGTGGCATTGGATCAGATGGTCTCATAAGGTCCCTTCCAACCCCTAGCATCCTGTCAGCGGCTTCCATTATCCAAACATAGAAGCATAGAATGGTAAGGTTGGAAGGGACCTCAAGGATCATCTAGTTCCAAGCCTCTGTCATAGGCAGGGACACCTCCCACTAGCACAGGTTGCTCAAGGCCTCATCCAACCTGGCCTTGAACACCTCCAGGGAGGGAGCAGCCACAACCTCCCTGGGCAACCTGTGCCAGTGTCTCACCACCCTCACTGTAAAGAACTTCCTCCTAACATCCAGTTTAAATCTCCCCTCTGCCAGTTTAAACCCATTGCCCCTTGTCCTGTCATTACAAGACCTTGTAAATAGTCCCTCCCCAGCCTTCCTGTAGGCCCCCTTCAGATACTGGAAGGCTACTATAAGGTCTCCTCGAAGCCTTCTCTTTTCCAGGCTGCAGAGCCCCAACTCTCTCAGCCTGTCCTCATAGCAGAGCTGCTGCAGCCCTCTGATTATTTTCATGGTCTCCTGTGGACCTGCTCCAACAGTTCCATGTCCTTCCTGTGCTGGGGGCTCCAGAACTGTACACAGTACTCCAGATGGGGTCTGACATGAAACAGGTTTTCTGAAATGCTGTGGGAAATTGGAGTTGAGTCAGTTTTACTCAGCATTTTTGAGATTACTTTCATAGGAATTAATGCCAAGGCAATCTAGAGATGCAGTAGGTGTTCTGTCACTGTATGTTCCTAATGAGAGAACAGTGGAAAGTTCCTCAGAGCCTCTGATAATACAGGTTCCAGAACTAGAGCATTACTTTTTTTTTTTTTTTCCCTATACCCTTTTAACAGCCTTCAAGCTTGAAAACGTAAGAAAGAGTGATTGTGAATGGGGAAAATTCCTATTTGAGTCAATAACAAAGGATTAAAAGCAATATGGATTATTGAAGAGGATGTTTCTTAAAGAAGGTGACAGCTCTAGTGGTACAAAATGGATAGGCAGTCGAATTTATACTGGTGGGCCTCAGAGATGGCAACGAAATAGTGGAAAATTCATAGGGCTAGGATGTGATACTGAAAACTAACCAGCAGCTTCCGCTTGGGAAAAAGCGTTGCTAGAGGAGAGTAGTGGATCTGGGACGTGGGGGTTGATCTGGGACTTGGGACTTGTGGGGAAAGTTAAGCCTGAGAAGCCATCTCTTTGGCAGATGGTGCTAATTTTGCTGTGAGCCAATCACAAGGTTAAAGGTTGACTCACTGGGATACAAAGAGCTTAGGAAAAAAGGGGGGTTTTTTTGGTGCAGAAAGTTGCACGTGGACTATTGTAACTAAAACACACTGAGGAAAGTGGAGTATTTTTTACAGGTTTGGGTGAGAGTAAAATAGAATTAATTAATAGAAATTATCCTAAAGCAGCAGTACCAATCCACACAGAATCAAGATGTGGGATTTTTATACCGCTTATCTTAACACACTGATATGTCACATTGGTTCTGAGTGGTAGTATCTACCAATATTAATCAGCTATAAAACTGCTGCTGTGTCTGAGTTCAAAGCAGAATTATTATTCTAAAGAAGCAGGAAATAGACTTAGGATATCATAGTCTTAGGGGAAACAGTGACAAAGAAAATGTTATAAGACTTGTTGTCTCTTGGATATTATCTAGAATGCCAACAGAATAGTAATCCTGCTTGGGGAGCATAAATTAGATGCTGAGTGGATAAGTTTGGAGAAATGGGTTCCAGTGTTCAGTTTCAATTATAATTATAAAGGCAAAAAACAAGAAGCCAAATACTGAGACTGCATAAATGGCTAATGGCAGTGTAGCCGTGCCCTCTTTCACCAGAATAAAAAGTATCCAGGCTTGACAAGACTGTATCTGGAATACTTGAGGGGTTTTTACCAGACTGTGAAATGAAGGAAGACTGGAAGGGATTTCTGTAGTTTTTGTTAATGGGGTTGGTTCTTCCTCATAATTTGACTTACGACGACAGAATGAACGAAGTGAGCTCTAGGAAGGTACCTTGGTTGTAATAAAACCAATCTGAAGTTTGCATTTAGAGGTGGATGTTGACCCTGGGTAAGTGTCCCTCTTGGTAACAAATACTAGTTTTATAAGAAATGACCTCACAACCCAATGTTGGATGGTCAGACTCATCACATTGGAGTGCACTAAAGGCAAAAAGTGCACTGTAGAGTGACCTAAATGGAGTGCACTAAATGACCAAACCTGAGTTTTGAATTAGTAGATGACTGAAGTGTGTGTTTAAAAACAAATAAAGCCCTTCCAATGAACAGCAGCTTTAGGATAGCCCTATGGAAATTTGCTTACTGTAAATGAAAACTGTGTTTAGTATAAACTGAAGTCTTCCAAAGGGAGCTGATGATCTTTCAGGTCTCTTCCAACCTAAGCCATTCTATGAATATGAACAATGTTCTGATTGAGGCATATAGAAGTCTAAGGCATCTTTTTCTTAGATGTCCTTAGAGGGTGGTAAGAAAGTTTAGGATCAGTGAACTAGGACTTGAAGTTTGTCTTTTTTATGACCAGGCAGAACTAGGATAAACTGTTCTGGTACTCATATGCAAGTCAGAACACAAGTAGCTAATGGTATGTCTGAGTTTCTGGTTTCCCTCTTCCAGGAGAGGAAATCCAGGTATATACTTTATATATCT
The DNA here is from genome assembly GCA_013399055.1 of Ramphastos sulfuratus. Taxonomy (NCBI): domain Eukaryota; kingdom Metazoa; phylum Chordata; class Aves; order Piciformes; family Ramphastidae; genus Ramphastos; species Ramphastos sulfuratus. The sequence continues at coordinate 9,827 of WBNM01010585.1, read as the reverse complement.
CAGGCAAATAGAAATTGACTTCTGGATGTCAAAAGAAAAAAATCCTTCAGAAATACACCATTGAGGGTGAAAAACCCTCCTGTTGTCAGATTCTGTAAGATGTTTAGTTATTCTTTACAGTTCTTCCAGTGGAGTGCCTTTAAAGAGATAAAGACTTCAGCACAGAGAGATTTCAATGTGTCTTTGAGAAACTGAAAATCACGAAGAAAGAACTTCAGTCAGTTGTGTCTTTAAAGAAAGAGGGGAAGTTCATCATGTCTGTAGAAATGGCTTTGTATGGAATAAAAGAAGCTGCTCACAAAGAAGCTACTCACAGTTTGTGTCAAGGGAAAAGGAGAGATTAATAAACATTCTCCCTTACAAAACATGATGCATGGATTAATTATAAACTGTAGAAACAATCCAGCTGGGTTTTGATGACAGAATTACAAGGCAGAGCATGGTGACTGTTTTGACTACCATTAGAGTTTTGTGTTCTAATGCAACATCTTGTTTTTGCTCTTCTAAAAGCATACTTGATTATGTATAATAAGAGAATGGTGAAGGAAGTTTTTTTTTTTTTTTTAATGTATATATATAAATGTTATTATCTTTTTGCTGTAAGTTAGTGTTGCGCTTCTTGGCAATTGGAGGTGAGGTGGCATTTTATCCTATGTGGGCTCAGGAGAAGACTAATGTTTGTGATGATTCAATGCTTTGAAGTTGTCTTTTCTCCTAACTAAAATTAGTCATACAAACACATTTTTGAACAAAATGGTTTTACTGAAAATGAATTGATGGAGGCATGCAAAAAACCTGTGTATAGCAGATGGATCAAGAGAGAGAATTTCTGGAATGTTGCATGCCAAAGTTTTTCAGAGTAATACTGTCAGTGTAAATATTAAATCTGAATAGCTGTAAAGAAAAAATATTTTTTTTTTAATAGCAGGTTGCATGTTCCTTGTATTTCAGGCCATAACTTCTGTGCAGAGGGACACAAATGTGGTGAAAACTCAGAGTGCAAAAACTGGAACACAAAAGCCACTTGTGAATGCAAGAATGGTTACCTCTCTGTCCAAGGGGACTCTGCCTATTGTGAAGGTAAACAAAATATTCCAACACCTGTCCCCTTAAGCTACTCTGAAACACGGTACTAAAAACCAGGCTGATGAATGAATTCCATTGCAGAGTGCATTTTCAGGATGGTGAATGTCACAGGAACCCTTTTTGTGTTCATAAATATGGACTGAAGTTTACAAGTGATGCTGGACTTTTCAGATCCCTTATCTGTGGGCATACTTCCCTGATGCAGTTGCACCTTGGCACACCTTGGTTGTGCTGTCATTGCAATTTGTAAACAGTTTTTCAGACGACAGCAGCTACCTTCTAAAGTGGTTTTGGGCAGAGCAATGGTGTTTTTTTAAGATGTATTCAGTTAGGACATGGGAATTCTGCTGGCATTTGTCACAAAGGTAAGTGTGAAGGTGTGCTGGGGCTTGAATATAGAAATGATGACCTGCAGACCTTCCTGAAGTACTTCTGTGGGGCAAGTGCTTTACTGCAATGGTTTTCCTGTGATATAGAAGAGAACTATTTCTTAGAATAGTGCAACTGAGGTACTTCTGTTGATGTATTATTCCATCACAGGAACAAATACTACAGGGCATTATTCTCCTTTTTATTTCTCAGTGTTTTCTAGAGCTTGCTGTTATTCATTGCTGTGATGTACTTACTAAAACCTAAATTGAGGAATTGGCATATGCCACATTCATTCCTGCCTTTGCACTGTGCAGTGGTTTTGTTTTTTTTTTTTATGCCCTTGTATGTCAGACTACAATGTTTAGTCTTTTGGCCATTGTAGGCAGGTTTGGAAATACTTTGTAAAAAGTATTTCTCTAGATCCTTTTTCCACTGTTACTGGTGATGGAAGGGAGATGGCATTTTTGACAAGCTGTTAAAGCACACTGTAAAAATTGAAAGGCAGGATGAAAGAATATAAAAGACATGCATGGACTGGACTTAAACAATCCTGCTTTCATTAAAAGACTTTTTAATGTACATAAGTGAACAGGACTGCTTTAAATAGCACTTTATGAAGCTGTTTAGTAAATTGCAACCATAAATCTTAGGGTATTTAGTTAGTTCTCTGCAAACAACACTTTAAGTGGTCCTATATATGCGCTTTCAGTGAGTGGGAAAACAGGTTGCCCATTTCTTCCTAAAGGTAGGCAGCAGATATAATGTATGCAGACAAACTCATTTCTCCAAAATAGTCTGAGAAGAGCTGCTCTATAGGTTCTGTAAGAGCTACTCAGAAAACAGAAGACAGTAAGAGGGCTTTTTACCAGCTATGATACAGAATCAATAGTTCTTTATTGCTGGCTTGAATGAAACCAATGCTTAGTGTTTTCATTTACCTAGGAGCAGACTGTCCCTTTTTTTCCTTTATGGAAAAAATGTAGATGACTAAAGTGATTTTGGAGATGTTTGCAGTGCTTTAGTGGCATTGGTGGGGGGAAAAAAAGAGTTTTTGAAAGGGATTAGTGGGAATTACAACCTATCTGGTGTATGATGTGTTTCAGTTCAGAAGGGAAATCGAATCCCAGGCTTTTGTGCCTGTGGGTGGATCATGAGGCAACAGGACAAACACAGCTGCTTTTGCTGCTGAGACCACGGGATAGATCAGAGGCACTTTCTGCATGTTATGAAATTATAAATTGGCTAGATGGAGAGCAGCTCTTGGGACAAAACGCAGAGAAGAAAAGGCCCTTTAGGAAGGAGAGCTGCAGAGTGACAATCGATTAACCAGGAGGTGACTCCTTTCAGCCCTATGAAGAGCTTCCTTTCACTCTTCACAACAGCTCACTGCAAAATCTCTTTGTGTGTTGCTCTAACCTCATTTCTCTCATCTGGATGTTTAATCTGCTGAGTAGAATCTTTCCATAGCTGACTGTCTAATGTTCTCAAATGCACGGTGAAGCTGTGGTTTAAATAAATCAAAGTCAATAAGGCAAATGCACGTAGCTGAAGGTACAATTTGTCAGGTTGTTTGCGAAGCGTAATGGTGGAATTTTTGGGGGCGAGTTATGGATTTCTGTGTGTGCTGTGTAAGAACTAAATGCACAAAAAACCCAGACAACAAGTTGCAAACATACAAACCACTTCCGGAAGCAAGGCAGATGCCACTCACAACTGTACTTCTGAGTTTGCCTTTGTCGTTCCTAAGCCTTTGAATTTCAAAGACATTTAAGATTACTGTTACCTTTGAGGTGGTGAAGCTAAACTATTTCATACTTGTGATGTGCTGCTATGTCAGATGAGTGCTCCAGATGATTAACTTGGAGCTTTCTGGATTTCTCATCTCCTCCAATTTACCTGAAGTACTTGTGCGTGTGAATTCTAATGTGTGGTGGTATTTTTACCTTCACTATGTTTTTACTGTTATTTCTGCCTACCCTTGTTCATGCAGTTTCATCCTGCTGGAACTTATGGCATTTTGGTGGTGTAAGATCTCTGAAGAATTGTGTTTAAGTCTGCTTTGCCATTTCAAATGTATTTGTGTCTTTTTCTCTTAATGTTCCACGTTCACATTTGCAGTATGGCAGTATTTTGCCATTGGAATGGGCTGCCCAGGGAGATGGTGGAGTCACCATCCCTGGAGGTGTTCAAGAAAAGACTGGATCAAGCACTTAATGCCATGGTCTGGTTGATTGGATAGGGCTGGGTGCTAGGTTGGACTGGATGATCTGGGAGGTCTCTTCCAACCTGGCTGATTCTGTGATTCTAAAAAGAAATACAATAGAAAGAGATGATTTTTAAGGTCCCTTCCAACCCAAACCACTCTATGACTCTATGAGTTTCTGCTGTGTATTTCACAATGAAGAGCAAAAGCAGAACCCTTTCTCCCTAACAAATTTCAGTGTTATGTTCTTGATTACCTTCTGAGCTTGAAACATTACCAGCCTATTTCTACTGCAAGGTTGTTTTATTGGGGTACAAGTGATTATTGCATAATTGCTGTGGAGCTCTGATTCATTGTGAGAGCCATTTAGGTCTGAAGTGAGATGAATCTCTCAGTTAGGATGAGTGTATGCCTCTTCTCACTGACAGGAGTGCATGCAACAAGCAAATAAGTATTAACCTTCTGTCCTTCGTGCACAACTATTTATGTCCTCAAGCATCACTTAGTAGAAGTGATACAGGATGTCTTATCATAGAATGGCTTGGGTTGGAAGGGACTTCAGACATTATCTACTCCAACCTCTCCACTACTGGTAGGGATAAGTCTCAGCTAGACTTGGTTGCTCAAGATCTTACCAGTGTCACCATAGGATGTTCTTGTTATAATGGGTAAGGAAGGATCCTTTGACTAAAGTGGTCTTAGAAGAATAATGTTCTGATTGTACAACTATATTGTAGGGTGTGCCTTCCCTATAGACTTACTCTTCAGGATGTCTTCCAGCTGTTGCTGTAAAAAGTGTAAACAAGCTGTGTGAGCTGGAGTTTGTCCTTTTAGGAGCAGGTAACAATACAAAGCTATTTTCCAAGAATCTAAAAGCCAAAACTAGCTTCTCGGGCAGAAGCAGCTCAGGAGGCAATGATTAGGACATGCTGTCCCAGGTGACTCTGTTCTGCCCTTGTAGAGGTGGCTGAAAGTTCTGAGCCCAAATATAGCACTGAGAATTCCTTGTATTGACTTCTTTATCCCTTTTTTTCTCCTTTCCTGGTAAAGTTGCATGGATTAATAGTGACAGGAGACGACCAGTGAAGGATATATTTCTGTGAGATTAATTCAGGCATGAATTGCCTTGAACTTCAAGGTCACCTTAGTGCTGTTACCTCATCTGAAAGAGTTAATGAATTAAATGCCTTATGCTCATCCCATTTTTTGTCCTGATAGAATCCTGTAGAACCACTTGTGACTCTCAGCCTGCTGGCAATTTGCTGAGTTTCCGGAGCTGATGTTTTTCTTGCTTTATAAAATAAGTTTAATTCAGTTGGTCTCCCCCTCTCCTTCCCCCCATAGTGATTTCATTGCAGCTGTTCTAATTTCAGTGCACTGTGGCTTGGGAGGTGACATTAACATTATGTAGTACCCATATAGACCTTCTGTGTGGCAATGATGTATGACTGAGGTTTTGGATCATGCCCACTGACTTGACTTTTGGGTCAGCTTTTAATGATAGTCCTTCTGTTTATTGTACTCTCAAAAAAACCTGCTTCATGAGATACTCCTATTTCCTGCAGCTGTTAGTCACTGGATGATACAAGAAAGTTGTGTTCTGTGCTTTAGAGGTGTACATTCATGCACAGCTCTACCTAGTATGGACACGCTTCATAAAATTACCCAAAGTTAAGAAAATGGGACAAATATTGACAACAAGTGACTGTGTGCATTGCAAGCACTGATTTATTTTTCCCTGCACTGGAACTGTAGCAAAATGGCAGGAGAAGAATGTAGAAGTCTCACAGTATCACAGTATAAGCAAGGTTGGAAGAGACCTCAAAGATCATCAAGTCCAACCCATTACCACAGACCTCAAGACTAGACCATGGCACCAAGCGCCACGTCCAAACCCGCCTTGAACACCTCCAGGGACGGTGACTCCACCACCTCCCTGGGCAGCCCATTCCAGTGGGGAATGACTCTCTCAGTGAAGAACTTTCTCCTCACCTCGAGCCTAAACTTCCCCTGGCACAGCTTGAGACTGTGTCCTTTTGTGCTGGTGCTGGGTGCCTGAGAGAAGAAAGCAACCTCCTGCTGGCCACAACCACCCTTCAGGTAGTTGTCTCACAGTCAAGATCATCATCACTGACCCAAAGTCTGCCTCTGTGGCAGTGTTTCAGTTATATCCAAGTCCTCATGTGGAGACTTAATAATCTCACCACAACAAAACAAGAAAAAAGAACCCAAACCACCTCCCGTGCCAAAAAATCTCAAGCACACAAAACCATCCCCCACCCTATCACTCTTTTTCTAAATACCTGGCTTGCTGCCAGGTTGTGTTTTAGAGGTTCAATTTCTTTGCAAGACAGTTGTTAACCTGCTTTTTAGGACTTCACTTACCTCAAGAGTGTCAATTTTAGGCTTCCATTGGTGTCACACTGGTTTTCAGGGAAAGACTTTTCTCTTGGTGTTGCAATGCAAATAATGCATTTGTCCTGTCTACTGCAATCATGGAGAAAGACTTTGAATTTTAAATAATAATCTTAACCACTGCTTGAACTCAAATTCATCTTTCAGAGGGTGGTCAGACATTTTTGTCGATCAGTCTCCTGCATTTGTGGACTTTATGAACTTCAGTACTGAGACTGCAGTTTCCTTGTGCTAGGAGCTGCTAGTGGAGGAAGCTCAGTTAAAAACAAAGTAGTCCTTCCCCCTGCCAAGGGAATGCACAGGTTCATAGGCAGAGATGAGTGCTTGCTAGTGGATGGAAGGTTTCAAACAAAATGTTAGATTTCTATACAAAGATGATTCAGGAATGTGTTGGAAAATCATTTTGATGCCATATATAGCTCCAGATAAATTAGTTGTGCTTTCAGTGAATCAGTTTAAATTCATATTCCAGCTGCCAAACCCTGGAAAGTGAAATTATTTGCCATCCCCTGGAGTAACTGTAGTTCTTTTGGTGTAGTGTCATGCTGAGATTTATATGAAAATAAATTGTAATTTCTAATGAGATAACCATATGTTTTGGAGTTGTTGTAATAAAGTCTCATAAATAATTATGACTCCTAAGCAATCCAGCCTTGCAACTGTCAGCTCTGACATTGGGAACATGCATTGAATAGATTACAATCATTGATTGCTATTAAAGAAAAAAAAAATACCTCTTCACTCCTTCAAAATGGCAACAAAAATCTTGCTCTGAGGCTGTGGAGATTTTTGTGCACGTGGAGGGACTTGAGGATTCGACGAATGCTCTCCTGAATTACACTGGATGTCCTTTGGTATCTCATACATAAAGCTTTGCTTTTTAACTTTTGATACTTGCAAGGACAGGCTGATCATTTCTAGCAGAGGATCAGGCAGTGCTGGTCTAGTTCACTGTCTGCCTTTGAGCACTTTACTGCCATTCTAATCTTTATTCCATTCAGCCTCCAAGATCTCTGGGTGTGCCCACATTGCAGATTTGGAGGCAGGGATGCATTCATGTGTCCGAGTTTGTGGAGTGGGGGTGAGTGGAAACAGAGCTGGAACAAACTGCTTCTTTTAAGGACAGCCTCCCTATGAGGCAGCCTGGAGTTTTTGAGGGCCTCAAGCTGCACTTCCACAACCTTCATTTCAAACTGCTTTTTAAAAGTAGAACTTTATCTTATTTTCAGATGGCTTAAGGAAAAGTCCAGTGGCATGTTGTTAGCTACTAATTGTGGCAGAATCTGACTTAAAAGCTGACCAGTAGGTGGAAAAAAAAAAAAAAAGTGCCTTCCTGCTGGGTCAGCATCATTATCTTTACAGTATAATAACCCTTATAGCAAATTGTCCCCATTGCATGTTCCAGCACTGAAAGGGGCAGAAATCTGTGCAAGAAATGGTGACATGATATGTATGTGCTAACCTTTGTGGGCAAAAAGAGCTCCTGCTGTTCTTTACTCATTAAACCTCTCTATTGATCCTGGTATTGCCAAAATCCTTTCTTCAAACTGTAACACAGCATAGCCCTGTCACATTTCTACTGACATCATTGAAGAAGAGAAAAATTGGGAAGAGGTTTTAAGTGGAACTGTTGCAGTTTAGACCAGGTAAATGTTTGCTCCGAACACTTGGCAGCAAAGCAAATTAACAAATCTGAGTTGTTCCTGTAGTGGTGATCAGAAGTTTGCTTGTGCTTGAGCTGGACTGTAAAATGCTGAGAAATATTTGTGTGTAATGAGAATGTTTTGCTTGGAAGCCACTTGGCAGTATTTCTATACAGGTAGCTAAAAATGGTGTGCTTAGCCCTTCAAACCTAGAGCTTGAGCCTTTGGTTTTCAGTGAACCGTTGAGAAGATGTCTATGTGCGTGTGCATGTATGCAAAATGGTATTCTCCTGTTGCAGAAAAAAGCCTTTAGTCACCCAGGTTCTGACAAAAGAGCAACTCTCTCAAGGACCTGTGAAGTTGAAAAGAAGGTTGGAATAGAAAGTCATCAGAGGTAACATCCAGCCTAATTTTTTGGGAGTGCACCTTGTTTTGCATCGAGGGCACTGGAGGAATATTAGATGCTGTTGGCTTTTAGCTGTGCTTGGGAATGTGGAATTTTGCATACTTGGAAGCCTTGAAATGAGACAAAGGTAATCTCTTTTAAGTGCTGGTACTTTAGACATTTTTCAGCCACTTGAAAGAAACGTGATGTGCAGTTTTGAAGCTCAAGCTGTCTCTCCATTGCTCTTAAAGAATGGTTTTAGGGGCATGGAGTCCTTTGTCAAAGTGGAAGTTCTCACAGACAGTTTATAGGTAACCTGTTGGATTGGGCTTGATTGTGACTGTGTGAAAATGCTTGTTGTAAATCATGTCATCTAACTGCCCCAAGGTCTGTGCTGGCAATGTGCTGGTAGAACAAGAGATCCAATTTGGAGGCTGTCTAAATGTAACTGTAAGGTTGTCATGGGCAGGTCAGAAGAAGGAAGGATGTGCACTTGTCCTACAGCAAGATCTATTACAAACCAAAATGAACACCTCCCATCTCCAGTCAGTTTTGGCCACAGGAAAAAAAAAAAGCCCAAACTTTATTGACTAAAGGATGTGTGTTAAGGACTTACAGGACTTTGATCTCAGTCTGAGGAGCGTTGAGTCCTGAGGTAATGGATGCAGTGAAGAAAATAATTTTGTTCAGGATTGTATAGAAATGTTAGGGAGCTTGGGGAAAAATAACACTGAACTCCTCAGGAACTGTTTGCGGTGCTGTCAAGGAGATTTTAAAAAAGATTTTTGGTTCATTAAACACTTACAAGCAGTTGAGTTGCTTCTGGTTTACCTGCCATGAAACAGGTAGGGACCTTGCAGGATACAGTGGCTCTGTGCCTGGCCTTGAAGCCACAACCATCTCCTCAACTTGGGAGAGGGTAACAGAGATGAATATTGCTGCAAAGACTGTGGAAGTGGAAGGCTAGAGCCTGGGAGAGTCAGGAAGCCTGTGATGCACAGAGTCTCTAATATAGGTCAAAAACACAGCAGCCTTTGGTGCTTTGGGAAGGACATCTTGTAGTTGTTTCGTGTTGACAAGTTGTATGATTAGAATGACAGGCTTTGCAACATTCTATGATTCTATGTAGTTAGCTGCAAAAGAAAAGGGGAAAAAAATGGCAACAAACTAATAAAACCATCCACTTCTCCCCACAACTGTTGTTTTTTTCCCCTGGAAAGTACTGAATGAAATTAAGTTTTATTCTTCAGTCAAAACAAAAACAAAAACCCAACCCAGACAACTAAGTGGAAAAATAATCTGATGTCTCATAAAAATATTTATTTTTGTATTCTTTTTAATAGAAAATGTGTTTTCCCTTGGTAATAGCATAACTAGGGGCTGTTGCAGTAAATATTATCTATTACCTTTTTCCTTATGTGAATATATTTAGTTTCCAGTAGATAGAAAACCAAAACTGGCTCTAAAAGTACAAGAGTGCCTAAGCCCATCAAAAATGTCAGTTTCTGCTGGCATTTTTTTTCCCTGCAAGATTTTGTGTCTCACTGTTACGGTTCTGAGTATTCAAAGCTAATGTGCATGAGAAACAAAGCATAGAATCATGGAATGGTTTAGGTTGGAAAGGACCTCAAAGATCACTAGAACAGGTCACTCAAGGCTTCAGCCAACCTGACCTTGAACACCTTCAGATATGTCCAGGAATTCTGTGATCCACAACCTCCTT
>WBNM01010584.1:14781-70236 GCA_013399055.1 Ramphastos sulfuratus | reverse complement strand
CTCTGATCATCCTCCTGGCCCTGTAAGCCATATGCTGTAAGCCATGCAGTTAAAGCCTAAAGGATTTGTTTAATATTCTTCTTACTAGCAGCTGACATACATCTGACAATGCTGAAATGTAACATTTCATTTAATTTATCCACAGGCTTAAATCTGCTGAGCCCCAGATGTTTTAGCAAAAGAATGAGAAAAGAAGTTCCATAATTTGAGGGTAGGGGATGGGAAACCTGTTTATAACAAATGCCCTTGCTTTATTAATTTCTACTAAAAATGAAGAAGCATTCACTAAAAAAAAAAAACAAAACTCAGCCAACAAAAACCAAAGACAACAACAACAAAAAAAAAAAAAAGCCACAAAAAACAAATACCCCAAAACAACCCACAGTTAAAATGTTATCTTAGGTAGTAAGCAATTCTTCATCCATTAGTTTCCTTGCCTTTTTGTTCATCTGTTTTTAAAATATGTGCAGTGAGGTACCATGTGCTGCAGAAACCAGTAAGACATTTTCTAGAGACTATTCCACATTATCAATCAAGCCTTCTTCCCCCTAAACTTATCAAATCTTCTCTTCTTTCTCTGGCAGAAAAAACTCAATTTGAAACAGAAGATGTGTATCACCAAGAATACTTTCATTTGGAAAAGACCTTTAAGGTCATAAAATTCCACCCTTAACCCAGCACTGCCAGGTCACCACTACACTATGTCCCACAGCACAGTTTTTAAACCCCTCCAAGGATGGTGACTCCCCTTTCTAGTTTATGTCACATACATTAAGCAGTATAGCATAAAAATGCAACTAGAAAAAAATCTCGTTATCCATAAAATATTGCAAGATAATTATGTTTCATGCAATTTCAAAAGCCTTCTGTCACCACTGATTTCATTCTTTTATTTAACCTGCAAGATCTTGAGAAATTACTAATTTTATTAATTTTTTTTTTTTTTACAGACAAAAAGACAAAGCATATTGGGACAGAGCTGGAGATGACAAAAGGTAAGAGTTTCAAAAATAAAGTCACACCTTCCCCAACTCTTTACAGTGGCTCAGATGTATCTGTCACACATGTCATTGCCAGTGTGGAGAAAGGAAACACTCTTCCAGGGATCTTGAACTACATTCCACTCATGGTTGCTCCTTTGCCAGCTGCACTTGAAATGTATGCAGCTACTATCAGGTGTTCAGAAATACTTTTGAAGCACCTGAGATTGCACCAAGGAAGTTGTTAAAATAACCAAGTACAACATTTCCAAATACAGCCACCTGCTGTAGTGACAGACAAAGTGCTACAAAATGCTATACAGAGGTCAAATTAGAAAACAAAAAGACCTCTGGAAACTGGTAGAAGTATAGATCAAAGTGATTAAAAAACATTGAGAATGTATAACTAACAAGCAATTTAAGTAAGATCAGCTTTTAAGCATAACAACTTAGTCAATAGCAGAAATCTAAACTGAGTATGATGGCATGAATTACTTTAAAGAAATATTTCGTTGTTTGTTTTTTTTTTACATCAATTTGCTAAGGTTTTGGGAGTCTTTTTATCCACTCTGTCTGAAATGTATAGTGTAAGCATGACTGCTGGGAACGTGATGAGATATATGGGCTGTTTACAAAGAGAAAATGCAGTATAAACCTGCTGTTGTGCGCTAACACAGATATCATAATCTAAGAAAAAAAAAAAATTACCCTGTCTGCAAACAACTGAATTGGGCTCAAAGACAAATATATTCCCCAAACATTTACCTCGTAAATTTCATCAACTCCACCTTTTCACTGGAAGAAAACCAATCTTGTATGCTACTTAGAAGACTTTTGTCCATTGCCTAATGAAGAATCACAGATGCAGCAACTTCTTATATATAATTTGTAAACTTCAGCAAAATGCATCATCCTTCCAGAAAATACAAAGATGTTCCATAATAATATCCAAAGTGCATCTTCACATATGAATAAAATGAAAATGTATCTACAGCGCATACAGCCTATCATCCAGCAGAAAGTCTGTCATCCTGCAGAAGAATGAAGCTGTTCAAGTTAAGAATAGAAGAGTCTCTGCATAAAATCCCCAACTGAGCAACTGCATTACTGAATAGAAGGACACAGGGCAGCACAGGAAAAAACAGATCCAATTTTAGCAGTCAAAAATCATAATAGCGCTTGCAACTGAAAGTGAATCAAGCTGTAGGCTGAAGTCAGAATAGTGTAAGTGACTATAAACAGAGTATCAAGTATTCCACAGTTACAGCATTATTATACCAAACAGTAAAAAATAAAAACAAAACAAAACAATGCATTTTTTAAAAATTCCCTATATAAAAAAACAGTAATAGTGCCTGGCAAAATGAGCCCTGATCTTCAACTTGGTACATCTCTGATGCAATGGATTGGTAATGCTTCCTACTGACACTCAAACTGAAACAAAAAAAAAAAACACTGTAAGAATAGAACAAGATATCCAATACAGAAAAAGAGAAAACAAAATCTAGTTGTTGTCTCTTTTCAGATGTTCATCTATCAAAGGTGTCAACAAGCAGGTAATACATCAGGGAAATAACATAGCAGAAAAGGAATATCACATCCTAACCTGCTTTGTAATGCTGCTTTATGTGTTGGACAACTTAAGGACTGAATTACAGCTCAAATTCTAAACTGAACAGAAAAACTTTTAATGTACAATGCAAACAAAAGACTTAGTAATACTCCAGCAGACTTCAGGGCACCCTGTAGATCATCACTAGGACAGCATTTTAAAAGTCATAAATAGCATCAGAAAAGTCCTAGCAGAGATGCACTGTGTCGGACTGACAGATTTACCTGATGGCTGGTGCTGCTCAGTGCAGACCAAGTAGCCAGAATAAAAAAAATAGAATGGGACACCCAAAATTGTGCATATGATTTGAGCAGTGCTTCTCAAGAATCTGCAGCAGTTTTTTTCCTGATAAAACAGGTTTCTAGATTCATGTCTGTATTTTCCACCTCTGAAATTACATCTTTGCAAGTATTCACATAACAGGGTAAAGTGGGGTAATTGTTTTTGGGGTTTTTTTGAGGGGGAGGGAGGGGCAGGGGATAGCAGGGAGTGCTTTGAGGAAGGGCTCATAATCAAATGATTTCACAGAATCAACATCACAAAATGGTTGAGGTTGGCAGGGAGCTCCGGAGGTCATCCCCTTGCTCCAGCAGGGACACCTAGAGACAAGTGCTCAGGACTGTGTCCAGCTTTTGAGAATCTTCAAGGGTGGAGACTCCACAGCCCCTCTGGGTAACCTGTGCCAGTGCTCAGTTGCTCTCACAGTGAAAAAGTGTTTCCTGATATTCAGACAGCACCTCCTGTGTTTCAGTTTCACTATCTCATCAGTTCCTAGTCACTGTTTTATTTATGTGACACTGTCACACCTATGGCTTTCAAAATCCCCCAAAGAGAAATGTATGAAACACTGTGTTTTCAAAGCAGTTAAAAATGGACAAGAATCATTATAAAATCTCAGGGAAGCAACTGAGGACAATGACATTTAACTTCAGCCAAATGGGAATTCAAAGCCAAAAAAGCCACAACTTAACCAGAACCTCACAGATTAAATGAAAGGAATGTCTCTCGAAAAAGAGACATTGATCCAGGGCTGGCTGGCAGGTCAGTCACCCATGGCCACATGGCTCTGCAAGCAGATTCAGTTTCATTGCTGCCTTGCACATTCACACAGCTACCTGATCATCTCTGTAACATTTGCTGTCCTATTCCAGCTGGCACCAAACGTAAGAGTGACTTGGTCCATATGCTGCCTGCTGCAATATGGTCCCTTCTGCACTCACATTATTTCTAGTTAGTTTCTCTAGAAGCTCCTGCATTGGAAAGTGAATATGGAAAGGAAACTTTAATTATGTCTTACATTGTCATTGAGTATTTTCCTGATACAAACCCAATGCATTTAGGTCAGGTGGAAGGCAAAGTTCTCTGTCTTGTGCAAGCTGGATTTATTGGCCAAGTGCAAGTAACTCCCACTGCACATACATGATACATCTGATCCGAACACATGCCATCAAAACATCTAAGATTCCTGTGCATCTGTAGCTCCAGAGGAACTATGACTCTGACTGAATGTCCCATGCTCTAATCAGAGCCACTACAGGAATTCCCAGGCAATCATCCAAAGGCCTCACAAAGCATCCAGACAAGAACCAACCTCACACAACTGCCAGACACGCAAATCCACAGTATCCCAGAGAACAAATGACTGAAATGGGACAGAAAGCCCTTTTAAGGTAGTAGCTGAACTTTTATTAAATTGGTCATTCTGACATTGGCTCCAGGAGGAAGGAATTGTCTCTGTAGGGACTTTGAAATCTTCAGAAGATAGATGATTATTTATAATGCCATTTTTATTGAGGTTTAGTTTAGCTTAAACTCTAATGCTTTTTTATATGCTTATCAGTGAGGAGAAAAATAAAGCACAGCTTCATCCTCACAACTAAATGATACAACGCAGTCAGTATTCTCTTGATCCTTTTGAAATTTTCATTCCAGGTAATTTTTTTTTTATTGCTGAAGCAGATATTAACCAATATATTTCAAGAAAGAGTGAGCTCCCTCTTCAGATTATCTCTATCTCCCTTATATTTCTTAACCACAGTGAAGTATTTCTTACTGGAGAAGGAGAAAAAAAAAAACAAAAAAACAAAAACCAAAACAACTCTCATCTTTCATGAGGAATTTCTTGTATAGATTAGCTTTAGGGTTTGTCATACGTTTGTGTACCACAGATTTCACAAATATTGTCAGTGTCACAGTAAAAAGAAAATCCTGCTTCTGAAATTGTGTGTTCCATCTCAGACATGAGAAAGAAAATACACTTCCAATTCTTTGATAGGGCAAATCAAACATTACAAATCACATTAAAGAGGCAAAGACACCAAACTACTAACTCTCACTGTTGTAACCTGTTCAGAGCAAGGGTCCTATCTCATGACCAAACACTATTTGGGGAGAAAGGTAATGAAACTGTAATAATTTTTCCCTAGAACAGTCTCTAGATGGCCAGAAAAAAAACTTAAAAAAACTAACCTGGAATAAGATTTTTGCTGAATTTGTGAGTTCCACCACAGAAGCTATCCAAGTAATGCTTTTACAATCCACCCTAGTACACACAATGGCACTGCTTTATGTACATTTAGCATCTCTGTTTGCTTCACCTAAAAATAAAGGTTTTTAAGTTATTTCCAAACATGAAATAGCAGAGAAGTGAAAGCATTTGCTACCGAATTAACACAGATAGCAAATATTAATACCATAGATATTTGTACCAACAGAAGATTAGGATTTACTCCACTGGTAATCCTGTCCCCCATGGACTATTCCAAATGCACAGACAATAAGAGCCAAATAAAACAGCTTGCAGACTCGGAATCTACCTGAACAGTGCTCTCTTGACCTTGTGGGCACTTGCCAGACCCAGCTGAGGGATGTAAGCACTTATATCCAGAAATACTGCAGTGCTACCTGACTTGGACAGGTTATTTAAGCAAGTTACTGAAAATCATTGATCAGTCACTAGGTAGTTGTGCTAAATTTATATGGTGCAACAAGAAAAACAAGTCATCTTGAACAACTACCTCGAAAAGAATAGAAACAAAAAAATTAGAACAGAATTTCCCTCAAGCCTGTGTTTCCTTCCTTTTGTTGATTTAGTGTAACACATGAAAACATAATAAAAAAGGATGGAGCTTTTATCTAGATAGTGAAGTTCCTCAGTCAGATACCATAAAGTTGAGCTGGCTGCTTGCAAGCAACATAAAATTTCCTATGGAGGTCAGCGATGATCTCAGATGAACCCGTTTTTAAAGGAAGATAATTAGCATAATATTGATCTTTATATATAGCTATATATAAAATATGCTTTCTACATTCTGATAGTAATTTCTCAGATTTTCTTTTTAGATGCTCTAGAATCTCTGAATTCCTTGAACTCAGTTTAAAACAACATTTAGCTATTACAACAGATTTAAAGAACTAATATGCTATCAAATGAAAAAAAAAATGTTTAAAATATCCTTAGCAAGTCTAGGAGCACTTGATCAGAAAATCACCATCATCTACTGTAAGCTGTTTATAGTTTATTGGAATTTTCCCTTCTTATACCTATGCAGTGTGCCAGCAGACAGATGGTAGCAAGGTACACAATACGTAATGGACACAGATCAGCTGCGTGACAGAGAACTTGAATATTCTTCCATTGTATCCATATTTATGTCAAGAATTTAGGGACAGCCACTCACAATATCGTAGACACATCAGCTCTTAAGGAAAACCAGTATATTTACAAGGATGTATATGTATAACTATGTATTACTACATTCCCATACACTTTTATAATTTATTTATTTTTTAAGGCATGGGACAGGATCTTTCTTCTTTCTTTACAGATTCATAGATTAAATTGGGTTGGAAAGGACCCTCAAAGGTCATCTTGTCCAACCTCCCTGCAGTAAGCAGGAACATCTTCCATTGGGTTGGAAAGGACCCTCGAAGGTCATCTTGTCCAACCTCCCTGCAGTAAGCAGGAACATCTTCCACTAGATCAACACTGCCCAGGGCCACATCAAGTCTGATCTTGAATGTCTCCAGGGATGAGGCCTCAGCCACATCCCTAAATCTACCTTGCTCCAGTTTCAAACCACTGCCTCTCGTTCTATTGCTACAAGCCCTTCTAAACAGTTCTTCCCCAGCTTTCCCATAG
Source organism: Ramphastos sulfuratus (assembly GCA_013399055.1). Taxonomy (NCBI): domain Eukaryota; kingdom Metazoa; phylum Chordata; class Aves; order Piciformes; family Ramphastidae; genus Ramphastos; species Ramphastos sulfuratus. The sequence goes on along the minus strand of WBNM01010584.1, from coordinate 63,503 downwards.
GTCTCCTTTAGCTACTGAAATGTAGCTGTAAGGTCTTCCTGGAGCCTTCTCTTCTCCAGGCTGAACAGCCCCAATTCTCTCAGCCTTTCCTCATAGGAGAGGTGCTCCAGTCCTATGATCATCTCTGTGGTCTCCTCTGGACCCACTCCAGCAGGTTCATGTCTCTCTCATGTTGGGACCCCCAGAGCTGGACACAGCCCAGATGGTGCAATCTGAAGGAATTTAAAATACTGAGAGCACAAGGTTTCAGAGTTCATTGGTGTGGTATAACTTAAGGAAGAGCTGCTGAGTTTGATGAGACGTCTTTCTGAGAAACAATCAGCCTTGACAGGGGAAATTCCATGTAGCGGAGAATGAAATACGGTCTTTAAGACTCAAGGGTTTAACACAGTGTTTGCTAAAGTGAGAATTCAACAGACATCTAAGTAAAAGAATCTCTAAATGAAAGCAAATGCAAAATGCAAGCCCCTACAATATTTTGTACTCTAGCTCTCTGAAAGTATGCCATATGGAAATAGTAGCAAAATGTATTCACAACAATGGGAGAGATATTTCAAGTACAGAAATGTAAATGCGTGGGTGAGTACTGCACCATCTCCTTTTCTTTAGGTTCTAAAGCCTTTTGTATGCTCTGAAAAACATTCTTGCATGGTATGTCATCCAGACTTGTTTGTTTGGGTTTTTCTTTTTAGTAAATTTTGTTGTTCAAACCTGACTCCCACTGTAATATGATCATTTGGAATGCAAGTTTGAGTCTGGAAGTCCAGTAAATTCTGTCTAGTGCTTCTACAGGAATCTATGCAACCGAGCAGTTGTGTACAAATCTGATAATTAAATGAAGAGATACTTATTTTGTTAAAAAGATTAATAATCTGTCAGAATTATTTTTTTCTTTCTCATTTAAATTTTGCCTACAGCATCTGAGGCTATTTTTGCTATGGAGTGTCTGAAAATGTTTTTGACTGATGACCTAGGATAGTTTTTTCAGTTAGTGAAGCAAGTAACTATTGACATAACATTCTAGAAATTACTCTTCCTGATGAGAGAGGTGGAGAGAGATTCTACTCCCACAAAATGCTCCTGCTTTCTGTCAATAGGGCTTGCTTTTGCTTGGGAGGTGTTGCTGAAAAAAACTCATACAGTTATCCACTGCTGGAATTACACTTGTAATTGTCTGTCTCCAAAATGTGAGCTACAGCTGTGGTCAAATATGTACCTTATACAAAGGAAAAACCCTGAACTTTTGGAGACTTCACCTTTTAGCAGGGAAAGGAATTTAGCAAATTGTTAGTTACTGCAGTAATATAAAGATTTCATTAACTATGAATTTATTTTACTAAATTGATTTAGTAGCTTTTCTGTTTCTGGAAGTTTTTCTACTTGTTTCTCTTTCCAGGAATTGGATGGAGGATTTCCTACATTATTTCTGATAACCTTCATGTAATTTCTTCTCCTCTTCTTTGCTCTTTTGTTTTCTGTAACACAGAAGGATTATCTGTCTTCTCAACAATTTGATTGATTAAACAAGGGCCAAGAGGCACTGGGGAGTGTACGTTGCTGACTTGGTTTGGCAGTTTATCTTCTGGCAGTATTCGCATCTCTGACAATACATTATCTGACTGATTCTGTATGAATTACTGGTTCACTAAGGCAGCAGCTTTGTTTCTTTAGCTGTTTTAGTGTTAATTTTGGAAGATGTTTTCTTATCTTCAGGCTTGAAACATATTTTGGCAGCTTAATAGCTCTCTAAATGAAAAAGCAGGAAAAATTAGAACGTGACAAAGAGCACTGGTGTAGCGCAGTGCGTTGTTTTGTGGAACATCAAAGTCCAAACAGCTTTTGACATGTTTCCTTCCTAATGATGAGGCAAAAAAGGCTTTTTAAAGGGGTCAAGCAATTAATTGTACATGTTTACAAAGTTCTGAACAAAGGATCAAATTAGGTATTTGAGTAGCTAGGAGGCTCCTTGTTAATTCTTTTTCCACAGTCCTATGTACATGTACATAGCCTCTTCAATGTACAGTCACTTGTTCCTTACTGGGAAGGGAGACCTTATTATATAATATATAAATATATATTATTTACATTTTATGTTTATTATTTATACTTTTTCCAGGGCTGGTTTTCCTTGCAGTCATTACCACAGTCATACTTGTGAAATATTTTTGCATTGCTCAATTATCATTTAAAGGGAAACAATTTAAACAATCCCTCTGAGTTATGATCATTAAACTCAATTTGGAATACTAAAACACAAGTTTCCCTCCAGGCTCAGTAACAGCTGACTTTACAGCTTTCCCAGACAGCCTTGTCCACTCAGAGAAACAACTGACTGTGTCAGCTACAGTACAGTACACTAAGTATTTTTACATTATTGAGATAAAGGAAAAATCCAGTTAAACTGGCTTCAGTATGAAGCCCCTTCACAAAACTGTGAGATTTGTTTTGGAAAAGTATGTGTGAGATCTGAGATCTGTGAAGGCTGACAGATCTTGCAAGTGAGGGAAAACATTCTGTGGTTTGGACGAGTCCATATTTATAACTGATTTTTTTTCTCATCAGCCTCAGGCTGCCCTTTATGAATGAAAAAGAGATTGTACCTTCTTATGAGCTGTACTACTTTCCAGCACAGAAAATGTCTTAAAATAAAAATCTAGTACCATGCATGACAGCTCACAGGTTAAAACAAGCGAGGTGAACATGGAACTCCATTTAACAGTGTCCTCAGCTGTCAGTGTGCCACTACCATTGAGCAAAAGAAAAAAGAAGCGGCAGTGACTGTCGGGTGTGACTGCCAGGCTCCTTGTTCTGTGTGCCCAAATGTTCTGTACTACCATGCACTAACCTGCTGGAGGCTTGCAGCACCAAGGTGTGACTGCATCAGGCTGTAAAAGTCTGTATTTAAAAACAAAGGGCATTTAACAAAAAAATTCTTTTTGAGAGGAGGTTTTCGGTGCTGTAGGAGCAGTGTGGATCTGCATATGTGTGACATAAGAGCTGAAACAGAGTTTCTTTAATCCCTTTTTAGAAAACAAGCTTTCCAAAACTCAAAATAAACTATTTACTTTATGCAGAAGGAGGCTAGGAGGAGATTTAATTATTGTCTAAAATTACCAGAACAGAGGAAAAAGCTTCTGATAGTAGGAGTATGTTTTCTTAGGTCCAGCATGGTGATGGTATAGTAAGATCCACAACTTGGAAACTGGACCTAGACAAAGCAAAATGGAAGCAAGTCCCACAGATTTCCATTGACAGGTGTTATTAACCATCTGAAGTCTGACAGGTTTTCCATCACCTGAAGTTTCTAAATCAGTGTTGATTGTCTTCCTAAATTATGTAGATCAAATGAAAGTCATGACCTTGACACAGAGATGACAGAATTAATTTCTTTGGCCTGTTGTATAGAGCAGGTAGACAATCAAGAGTCACTGCATTACACTACTGTCCTCTAAATTACTTCTATGAATGACTTAAATATTATTCTGGATAAGAGGATAAAATATCAATTTTTATAATGACACTGGTTAGAATTGCTTGAAACTGGCTTTAAAAACACCTTGTTTAATTTTTTCCCTTCATTTTTGTTCATAATTTCATTAATATTTGGAATTTCTTGAAGGAATTTAAACAGTTGTGGTGAAAAAAGGCATTTTTTGCTTGACCAGTAAAAAGTAACAGAAACTACTCAGTTGTAAGAAAGATGCAGGAACAGAAAAGTAAAAAAACCTCAGAACTCCAGGAAGCACCTTCCTGTTACATTTTTTTAGCAGTCCAATGAGCTGAAAGTAAACCTTTCAGTTTACTCTTTATATCAATTCAGCTGCAGTTTTAATTGCTCTGATTCACATTTAGCAAAATTCCAGAATAACAATTCCTTGTCAGTTCAGGTTAAAAAAGCAATCATTTGACCAAGTTTTAAGAATGTATTCAATACACCTCTTGTAATTTTTAGCATTATAGATCTTGACAACTGAAAAAAAAACAGTGTTGCTGTTTTATGGAAACTCAGTGTTTCTGTGGGCATTGAATGTAATGAAAAAATAAGACAAAAGCTTCCTCAGTACTCACATCATTCAGCATGACTAAATGGATAAATAAGGAAATTTATGACACTGCTTTTTCATAGGAAGACTTCTGTAGTATGAATTTGTACATGTCATAAATCTTAAGGTACTGTCCATCAAGGTAGTCCATCTGAATAAAGACTTATGACCACTATAAGCCTATTATAGGACATATTACGGGCTTTTGTTGGATGCATGTCTGGTAACTTGTGATCCTCCCTTTTGTTTTCTCCTTTTTTTGTTTCATTTTTGCATAGAACAGTATAAATATACTTCACCTTCTTTTTTCAACATGGCAAATTCTGGCTGTAACTGAAGACTACCTCTTCTCTGGTGAAACCAGCTCTAGGGTCCACAACACAAGAGAGACATGGACCTGCTGGAGTGGGTCCAGAGAAGGGTCACATAGATGATCAGAGGGCTGCATACAGGCTGAAATAATTGGGGCTGTGCAGCCTGGAGAAGACAAGGCTGAACAGAAGCTATAAGAAGCCTGAAGAGAAGTTACAAGGTCTCCAGCAAGACCTTATAGCTACATTTCAATATCTGGAGGGGATATACAGGAAGGCTGGGGAAGGATTGTTTAGAAAGGTTTGTAGCAATAGGACAAGGAGCAAGGGTTTGAAAGTGAAGCAGGGTAGATTTAAGTTGGACATAAGGAAGAAGCTCTTCACAATGAGGGTGGTAAAATACTGGAATAGGTTGCCCAGGGACGTCATTGAGGCCCCATCTCTGGAGACATTCAAGATCAGACTTGATGAGGCCCTGGGCAACCTGATCTAGATGGATGTGTCCTTGCTGACTGCAGGGAGGTTAGACAAGATGAGCTTTGAGGGTTCCTTCCAATCTGATGCAACCTGAATCTGTAAAAGAACAAACTATTCAAATCTAGTCTTAATGTATCCAGATCAAAATATGTGATGAGAAACGTACACCATGAACTTCTTTATCTTGTCCTAAACAATTTTCTACATATTCTATTTATTCCATTACGTGGACTGCAACCCAAACTGGATATTCCCTCTAATAGCCGTAGCTGCTCATGGTGTTTGCCTTCAGAGAGAAGTACATATTTCTCAAATAAACTGTTACATCCAATCATATCAGTGAAGTTCCTCTGTGCTTTTCAAAATATAGAAAAGTGAAATCTTGGCCAAAAAGAAAACATTCATCAGAACTATGAGAAAATAAAAATCGTGGGTGAGATGCCAAGCTGGAACTTTTAACAATCCTACTGTTTCTCATACTCTGGGAAAAATCAAAATTGCACCAGTGATTATTTGTGGTGGCTTGGCCCTGGATGAGGACCAGATGCTCACCAAAGCTGCTCTATCTTTCCGCTTCTTAGATGGATAAGGGAGAAGTATAACCCAAAGGCCTGTGAGTAAGATGGAAGCAATTTCATAGGATGCAAACCAAAAGCAAAGGAAGCTTTGCACAGAAGCAAGAGCAAACACAGATACTATTCTCTGCTTCCCATCAGCAGGTAACATTCAGTCACTCCCAGGAAGCAGGGCTTCCACGCACGTAGGGGTTGCTCCAGAGGACAGATGCCATCAAGTGATCTCTCCACACTTCCTTCTTTTACTTAGCTTTTATATCTGAGCTGATGTCTTATGGCATGGAATACTCCTTTGGTCAGTTTGGGTCAGCTGTGTCCCCTCTCAAGATCTTGCCCATCCCTCAGCCTACTGTTGGGGGCAGGACATGCTGGAAAAGCACAGCCTTGGTGCTCAGCTCAGCAGTAGCCAAGACACTGGTATGTTATTAACACCCAGCTACATCACTGCAAACCACAGTACTACGAAAGATGCTCTGGAGAGAATTAATATCAAATAATTCTACCTCTGTGTTTTGTGCCTTAATGACTATTCAAATTTCTTGTACAGCCTTCAATACAGCTTTTTTTTTTTTTCATTGTATATGTATCAGTAACAGAAATTTCTGAGAGAATTTGGATTCCTGAGCTTGTTTCTGACTTTCAAGAGGTGGAGGATGACAGATTTTGCTGACATTTTCTCCTGGATAGCACTGAAATGTGAAACTGAAATGGTTCATGACATGTGTATTACTTTCTCAACAGCACTGGAAAATAACCCTTTTCCCAAATTACACGTAAAAATAAAGGAAGGCTTCATGATAGTTGCTTTCTGCAAAGCTCATATAAATGGTTTCTAGCTGTCACTGTCTGGCCCAAAGCTTAATTCCACTGATCTGCAGAAAATAAAGGATGGTGACTGAGGCAATACTGTGCTGCTTCAAACACTATTTTTGCAGAATGCTAGGCACAATACCACAGATTAACATCCTTAACGTATTTTGGAATTCCAGTATGTGGTTGTAGTATACCCTAACCCAGCAATCTGTCTGGCACACTGTAGTCTACGTTGTCTATGTACCTGAAGACTACTGGTGCCATATAAAGCTGCACTGAACTGAGTTTAATACCTTCCAGCACAGAACGTGGATGATGACTGAAGGGCTGGAGCGCCTCTGCTATGAGGATAGACTGAGGGAGCTGGGATTGTTCAGCCTGGAGAAGAGAAGACTCTGGGGGGACGTTATAGCTGCCTTCCAGTATCTGAAGAAAGCCTACAGGAAACCTGGAGAGAGACTTTTCATAAGGGTGCCTAGTGACAGGACTATGGAAAATTATTTCAAGATGAGGGAGAGTAGGTTTAGGCTAGATATTAGGAAGAAGTTAGTCAGTATGAGGGTGGTGAGACTCTGGAATATGTTGCCCAGTGTGGTTGTGGATGCCCCCTCCTGGAGATGTTTAAGGGCAGATTGGATGAGGCCTTGGACAACCAAGTCGAGTTGAGAGGCATCCCTGCCCATGGCAGTGGGGTTGGAGTAGATGACTTCTGAGGTCCATTCCAACCTAAGCCGTTCTATGAATACGCAATTGTGCTATCAGTGAAAACTGAGTATATCAAAGACTATTTTCCACTCAAAACACAAGTACCTGTTAGTCAGTCCTTCCTCTGCAAAAATACAGTAGTTCCCTCTTTTATATGAAGATGTTTTCTTGATTATGAAATAAAAGACTCATTACATGCTGTAACTTTCACTTTACAATCCCAGCATTGATGGGAACATGCAAGTTAACTCCAAAATGAACCTAATGAGCAACTTTGCTTTGCATGTTTTCAACATTTTGGAAACGATCAGTAATACTGTGTGTAATATTATGTCTATTTTTCATGATCTGCTTTATTAAAAAAAAAAAATCAATCAAATCTTCACATATTATTAATAGTCTTCAGGATTTTAACTCAAACTCCCTTTAGTAACATTCAGTTTGATATCGATCTAATAAAGTGTCCCATCTAAAGTGATTTATCAGCCCAGTTTTACAGCTTAGTTGATTTTTGAATGCTTTAGTGTTTCTCCTCAGACCCTGTTGCAGCACTTGGACCAGTTTCATTCCAAGATTGGGCAATGGTCATTATACACTAAATATTCTAGTCATGACTTCTAATTTCATAAACAAGTTCCAAAATGAACACTTCACTTGAGAGAGGAACTTCTTAAACTGAAAGGGTAAGTAAGTAAATAAATGGTTTTCACTTGCCTGAATGGATTCTCAGGTATACCCAGAAGGTCCCATTTATGTTTTCCATTTTCCACTTCCCCATAAGCTTTAGCTCTTGATCCACTTCATGACTGAAAATTTTGGCACAGCTAAATAAAGAAGTGCACAGTAAGCTCCACCTACAGCACCAGTTGCAAATTTCTCACTGTAAGAGACAATTCTCTGCATTCCATATCTGATTCAGAATTTGCTTTTAGTAACAAGAACTATAGCACACGTGCTTTCTGAAGCAAAATGAGTGAAAAATGAAGAAAGCAATTTGAGAACATCTCAAGACAGAAAGAAGTGCTATTACTTTCAGTGGGAGGGAGAGGGTCAGAGAGATGATAGTAATGCAAGCAGGGACAGAGCAAAGCTCTTGGGTTCCAGTCCAAATCTTTCAAACTCAATGCTCTAAATGAGAGTCCAAACTCTAAATTTAGGTGTCTAAAATTAAAATGCCCTATCTAAGGGGTCAACCATCTGTATCTTCCAGTTAAATTAAGAGACAGTATAGTTACTTAGATGTGTGAAAAAATAAATTGCTGCCAACACACAGAACTCATGTTCTAAGTTTAAGGGCACAGGTTTAACATATACTCATTTTCTGGACTTCGTGCATCAGTTTTCCCCAGAGTTAAAAACTCTCCCTCACAGTTGCTCACAGTATTCTCAATATCAAAAACCTCCTTCCAGAACTAACAGAGCATGCTTATTCAGGCTAATAAGTCAGATTCTTCATTTTCCATGGACAGCAATATGACTATCATCTGTATTAATAAATTTTATTATATTTGGGACCAAGTACCCCCTATATGCTCCCTTATTTTTCAATTAAGTTATCTGCCAAGGGAAGAGTAAGTTACAATTCAAATGTGAACATAAATCATCCAAATATTCAGTAAGCTACAGTTGGGAGTGATTGGAACTCGTAGAACTGCCACTGTTCGACAACAGGTTAATAGGATGTGGACACTTACAAAACATCCACTTCCACAGGGCTGAAAAGCATTTGATTTTAAGGAAGCTTTTTGCTTTTTTTTTTTTTCTCTTTATCTTCCTCTCTTCTCAGTCATTTGAGAAATTCTCAATAAAAACATGAAATAGAAAGCATTTTTTTCCTTTCTCAAGCAAGAAAGAAACAGCCTCAGAGCCAGATTAGAAAGATGCCATCCATAAAATCTATTTGGGACTTAATTTCTGTCCTGTATCTGACATGCATATCAAAACACAATTACTCTGTTTTACCTTCTTCTAGAAGATGAGAAGCTACTATACATCCTGGCTACAGCACCTGACTATCTAGCTCAAGCTGAGGAGACATTTGTCGTTAGTATTTGACATCTAAAATTCAACATCTCATACATCAGTCAAGATGGTGCTTTCCATAACATCGTTTTACAAATATTCTTTATGAGGCAGGAAACATTTTAATAACAACAGATATTAGCCAATAAGCCAATAACCACATAACCACTCAGAAGGAAAGTAATTCCCCTTGATTTTGGCCTGATTTTTATCTGCTATTTTGTCTAATGCACTAAATTATACACAACATCTATAAAGCATTCTACTCACCATTAGGAAGTAGCTACCATTAATACATTCTCTCATTTTGACTGATGAAGTTGTCTGGACAAGCTACTACTATATGCCACAATTTTCAGATTTCCTACGATTGAACAGCAAATCAATAAAATGGTACAGCTGTAACTGTCAGCAAATGCTGACTTTCTACTTCTAAAATTGCACATGAATCCTAAGCAAAAAGTCAGTGGCATCAAAACATTTTAAGAAACCTCACATTCAGATGCTTTGCCACAAACAAGATAAACTATGTGCAAGAGCTTAGTTAAAGCTGCATTTTGCTAAGAATAATGAGACTGTTTATTTGAAACAATAAATAGCCCATATGTTGCTTTGCTGCCTGGTAATCCATACTGAAAATATCTCACATGAAAAATGGCCTGAGATATGGGAGAGAAACTGAGAGATGATTATGGCGCTCATACCAGAACATTGCAGTGCTTCTAGAATTAAAATTATGCTATTGTATGAGAAGGGGGAAAAAAAAAAAAAAAAAAAAAAGAGTTGCCCAACCCCCCTAAAACAACCAACAAAACATGAAAACTAACCCAAAGAAAGTAAAGAAAAAACTAAAAAAAACACTGAAGACCAGAAAAAAACAACAACTTTGCATTATTATTCCTTAAAAATCTCACTGGCTCTCAAATCGTCTCCCTTTGGAAGTCAGCAAGGCCCTAACTTCACTATATGCTACATTCCTACCACATTTTGTGCTGCAAGCTTATGACAGACAGCTGAAAGAGAAAGCTTATGCTGAAGAGCCAGACCAGGAAGCTGTATTGTTCTAGACATACACGCACACACAGAGCTACGTACATGTCAACATAAATACAGGCATGTACACGTACACATACATTTATTCTACCATAACAGTGTGTAAACCCTTGTGTGGGACAATATAGAGAAGACTTATCTTCTAGAACGTGTGTTTTATCTTCATAGATTCATAGAATACCAAGTTGGAAGGGACATCAAAGATCATCTAACCCAACCTTTTAGAGTGAGAATATAGTTTAAATGAGATGGCCCAGCACCCTGTCAAGCTGGGCCTTGCAGCTGTCTAATGTAGGGGAATCCACCACCTCCCTTGGGAGTTTATTCCAATGTCTAATAGGTCAAATCATTACATAAACCATTATATTTTAGTTCTCCAGGAGTTCCCGTCCCCTGTTTTTTAACTGATTAAATTTAAAATAAAATTTTAAAAATATTAGGACATCTCTTTTGGTTCTGCCACTGAAGCAGAGTATACTGCCTGATAAATACTCTGTGAATTGAACAGCAGAGATGCATTTGAACAGCACTCTGCTAAGTACACATTTTATATCTGCTCCTTTGGTTTCAGTTAGCAGCACAGTTCTTGGAGCTGGCTGAAACATTCTCAATAATATTTCAAAAGTAAGCTGCAGAAAGGATGCTAAACCAACAGAACAAAGAGGCTGCACATTGTTTTCTCCTGGGAACACTATACATGCAGATAAACCACTCAGTCAAATCAGCAGAACCAAAAGCTGAAGAAACTGTGCAAGGAAAGAACAAGAAATGAACATCTGCTCTTTGAAGGGCCTATGGCATGAGAAAATGAAAAAGTTTCCTCATCTCCAAAGCTGCTCTTACAAGTATTTTCTCTACTATGTATCCTGAAATGCAGAAATAATAACCAAAGAATGTACCATGTTGCTTCTACAAATGCAATCTAAGAAAACCCATTAATACTTATTACAAAGACACATTTTATACAGAAAAAAGATTTTCACATGCTAACGGCAAGATGCACAAGCAATACTTCTGGACCTTGAACTCCCCCAAATGCTTTCTGCTTCTGAGGTCGGTTACCTCCAGACATGACTTAACAGCCAGCCAGACTGCTGAATCTGGAAAGAGAAGAGAAATTTGACCCTTCCCCAATTCAGCCAAGGGACACCTTCACATTAACCACACAGAAAGCATCAAACAAAGGGTCAGCAATAAAAAGTTACACAAAAAGTTAGAAAGGAATAGTAAGAATTCACAAGAACAAAAACATTTTCTTGCTCTACTAGGCCATTTTCCTTTTTATAAATTTTACCTGCACGTTTCTACAAGATACAGTTGAAAGGGGAGTCTTTTGCATGATTAAAGGACTGTAAAGCTACCTGAAATTTGACATGTACTGCACCATGTGAAGATCCCACACTTATATAAGACTCCAAATAGAGTAAACTCTGAAATTGTCATATGAGATGTAAACTGACAGTCATATGCTGTACCTCCTGTTTCAGCACCAGTCCATGTTTGGAATCCTTCCCTACCAAGTAATCTTAGAAACCGAGTTCCTGTAAGAGCGATGCAAAAGCTTGATATTCACATTAGTCAAGATCATGGATAATGACAAGGTGAACAAAGGTTTTCCCAGTGGCACCAAACACAGCTTTTAGCCAAAGTACATCAGTTGTAGTCATAGTGAAAAGAATAGCTTCAATTGCAAACACTAACGGGCAGCAGATAAGTGTGTGTGTGTGTGTGTGCGTTTGTGGGTGAATGTCTTCAAGTGAATTTTGAACTCTCCACCAGAAGACTGGTACTTGATGCTGCTATCAGCACAGGCTGCTCGTAAATTGTGGTATTACCTGAACTAAACAGAAGGATCACATTCTGAATCCTCCAACTAACACAGATGCAGAATGCACACTGAAAAGGTTGTTCATACACTGTGTTTCTGTTTAGATTCAGTGAAAAAAGTTGCCAGAAAGAAGTCTCAGGAAAAAAAAAAAAAAAAAGGTGCCAAGAAAGAAGGCAACAAAGAATGTAACTGTAGAAAAGACTGAAAAGTGAGGTGCATGTAGACAAATGAACTCAGGGGCTGCCCAGGGACCCTGGCCGGTGACATGAGATTGGTAACTAAAAAGAGATGCACAGCAAAAAGCAACACAACTTTCTACACAAGATTCCCAAACCACCAGTTGCCTCCTTGCAAGTAAGTGAGAATGCAAAATTAATCAAGTGTGATAAAAATGTAAATATTGTTGGTTCTTAAATAAACCTCAGAATGTAGCTCCACTATGCACTAGTTCTATCCCCGTCTCAGCTCTGAGAGCTGTAATAGTTTCCTGTTAGTTCTCAGCATGCTGTGCCTTATGAAGACTGCTACCTATTTACAAAAGTTTAAGCACATTTTATTCACCATTTACAAAATGGAAATATAAAAGGAAAAGAAACCAAGCTCCTTCAAACTGTAAAACATCTACATAATTCCACTTCATAACTGCAGGTCTCAAACAGAAGTTCTGCATTGCAATCACAAAAGCATTTTTGGTAGAAAATGGAAAACATTCTTAAACAAACAGACAAAAAAAAAAAGAGAGAGAGAGAGAACTTCATACTGCTAGCTCCAGTTACCTCCTGGAAAAATACAGCCTACCCAATNCCAGCCACTCTGAGCCCAGTCTGAAAAAATCAAAGTTCACAAATAATAATAAAAAAAAAATATAAATCCATGGAGGGGTATCAAAGAATTACATTTTATTTAATGATTTCCATTTCATGTATCATGAAAGGTAACAGGCAGAAGTACAAAAGCTTGGGCAAAAAAAGAGCATCAGTCTCTTGGGAGTTCATTTTATGCTGAAAAGCCTCTCTAAAAAGGTTATAAATGCCATATTAATTTCATTAGAAAAGCTCCCATGGCATATTAATTTAGTTCCTGGCACTGGTATTGCATCTTTTCAGATACACAGAATCTTAGGAGGTAACTTCATTAGCAGTGAAGATCTGAGAAAGGCAACGAAAATATTTTAAACAGATTGGTGACAATTCAGTTTGGAAGCATGCATGTTTATTAATAGACTATCATTCTCTTCTAATTAACAACACACTGACACAGAGGAACTAGCAGGCTCTCTTATTGAAATTATGTTATCCTCAAGGCTTCTGTGTTTGCAAAGATTGCATGAACAGCTCTCAAGATTAATGACCTACTCCTTTATTTAAGGCAGATATTCATCTTCAGTCATCGCATATAAGCTCTGAAGCTGAGCATGAAATTTAACAAGTGTCTCCTTTTACGATGCTAAGAAAGCAAACTTTCCCCCCCCCCCAACCCACTGGACACAGTAGGTAATTCTGGATGTAAAATATGACAAAAAAAAAAAGTACAACAGCGTTAGTAGCTTCTCCACCCTGGTCTTAATTCTGTAACCTGACTTACACATGCAGGCCTCTGAAGCTACCTCTGGTCTCATTCGTTAGTAAACTGAACAGGAGTCTTTTAGCATAAGATACATTTATAATACACAAATAGATAGAATGCAAGTTCTGTCAAAATAAATATGCATACACTTAGAAATATGTTATTTTGTATGGTTTAGGTCATGTTAATTTTAAAACCTGCAGGCATTTACTGGTTAATTGAGACATCCTGAGCTCAGTTATCATCTAAATTATTTTCTCTTAGCCACGTTTTAAACCCAGGCTATTCATTCATTTTTAGTCATAAGAAAGGGAATACAAAGGAACTTCTTTAAATGACAAAGGTCCAATCTGTGTGATCAAAGCTGCTACTTTTTATGCATTCATGATATTTATCTAATGAATCAAGACTCTTTAAATCAGGAGTGAGTGTCTTTCTGTAAAGGATGTTATAGTCCAACCAGATCTATAGATTTTTAAGCAGAAATTCTACCAAGTTCTGTAGCTTGAGTGATATCAGGAGATCAGACCATAAAACCTCATAAATGTCCCAGCAGACTCAAATCTAATGAGTCACATCCTAGGCATCTCTTCATCAAAACACTACATTCCCACTGAAGGCAACAGATGTAAAGTCTCTGAAGAATTTACCCATTAGTATATACAAACCACACTGGAATAATAAAAGGTAATGTTTTAGCCTTGCTTCCCTGAACACTACAGCAAATTTTATTACTCTTATTACATTTGCCCATTCTTTGGACAGGTTCATTTTCATTTTTTCTTGAGAGGTACTGAAAACAATTTTTTTAGACAATTTATTTCACGACTAGTCATTATTCACAAATCCTCTGTAAATCCTCTGCCCGGTAAGCACGGTATTCGTAAGATAACATAAAAGCAGGAAAGCCACAGTAGCACATCTGACCAACTAGCTCTCAGATTAGGAACTGTCCAGCTGATCCGGCGTACTCTGGGGCCCACAACACAAGAGAGACACAGACCTGCTAGAATAGGTACAGAGGAGGGCCACAGGGATGGTCAGAGGACTGGAGCACCTCTCATATGAAGACAGGCTTAGAGAATTGGAGCTGTTCAGTCTGGAGAAGAAAAGGCTCTGGGGAAACCTTACAGCTATATTTCAATATCTGAAGGGGACCTACAGGAAGGTTGGGGAAGGACTGTATATAAGGGCTTGTAGTGATAGGATGAGAGGCAATGGTTTGAAAACGGAGCAGGGTAGATTTAAGTTGGACGTAGGAAGAAGTTGTTTACGAGGGTGGTAAAATACTGGAGTATGTTGCCCAGGGATGTGGTTGAGGCCCCATCCCTGGAGACATTCAAGATCAGACTCGATGTGGCCCTGAGTAGCCTAATCTAATTGGATGTGTCCCTGCTTCACTGTACGGGGGTTGGACAAGATGATCTTTGAGGGTCTTTTCCAACCCAATACAATCTGTGAATCTGTGACTAGCACACAAACTTCAGTTTCTCTTACTAAAGTGTAATCATTATGGAATTAGGTAGTGCTTGTTTTAGACAACATGCTTGTTTGTCATGGTCACCTTCCATTCTATTTCTACCCTCCAAAGTTCTTGCCATATCTACCACCTTGTTTTCACAGATAAATAACGCAGGTTCTTTCATCTATGTCAGTGATGAAGATGCAAACTAATGGCAGATTCAGAATACTTTTGTTTTTATGCAGAACTCTATTTAACTTTTTTTCAAAGCTAGTAGAGACATACAGAATCATACTCTGAAAACAAACATACAAAACTATGGAAAGAGCATGTGAGCTCTCAGTTAAAAATAAAAGGCTATTTAGCATACCATATGTGCTGACATGAAATAGGACCTTCCAACTTACAAATCCTCTCCAAAAATACTGTAATTATGAACCTCAATGTTTGCTTGAATGCCCTAAAAGGAAGTATTTTCTCAGATATTCAATTCCTATATTGTTACGTGGGGGAAAAAAGTAGCAGAAGGAATGCCTAGCTGAGCCATGACTGTGCAAAAGGAACAACTATGCAAACACAGATTCAATTTTAAGCAGGCATGTCTAGGGGATAGGAAACTGATTATTGTTATAAATTACAAAAAAACAAAAACAAAACAAAACAAAAAAAAAAAAACCCCACACAAGTGTTCACAGCTAATATGCAGTTCTTCTTTTTCAGATATAGTATCAGTATTTTGAATTGGGGTTTTATAACTTGACTATTAATGAAGTTACAACTTTATCAGGATAAGAATAATTTTTTTTAAAAGTACCTCATATGACCTAGAAGCCTAAATCCCGTTAAAAGAAGTTATGTGATCTCTTAAGCACCTGTAGTCAGCTTTTCAAGTGAGTCAAGAAGCTTTGGAAGCTTTTAAAGCAATTCTCTCTTCATAGGCTACTGAATTATAAAATATTTCATTTTAGCTTCTCTAGCTCTCAAAAAAAAAAAAGAAAAAAAAATAATTATTTCAACTATTAACACACAAAACTTAAAACATTCTGCTGCAAAGATCTACCAAACCACTGAATCTCACAGCTGCAGTCTACTTTCTGTTTCATTTGATCAGCTTCATCAAAACCTGTGACACCTATATACATAAGATGTGTTCCAGAAGAGCACTTTACTTTGTTTGTGAACTAAGGAATCATGCTCATTTTTAACGGTAATATGTTTCCTGTAATACAATGAAATCCTACTAACTTTTTCTATAAATATAACAAATCCTTGTCTTATTTAACATGCATTATATGCAGTGATCCAAATTAACAGTCCAAAGCTTGAAGAAAAGGGCTGCTAGATCTACAAATATATAACATCACCACATTCCAACCAAACAAACAGTAGGACCATGCAGCACAGAAGGAATGCTGCATATTATTAGCAGCTCTCTCCATCCAGATATTAAATGGGTGATAAGCTTCTATCTTACCTGGCTGCTCAGGAACTGATTTAAAAAAAAATAATAGATCTTTAAAAAACAACTTTCTGGCAAACTACTATACCAACAGCTGCCTCCCTACAGGTGTGGGGTTTATTTTTAATAAATATTTTCCCTGTTTGTCAATAATTCACTCTTTTGGAACACATGCATGGAAATCTCCAGCTACATTTTTATCAGCCTTTTCCTTGAAAAACATTAGTAGCCCCTGATAACTATATTCTTATTATACTTTTATATATACACAGCTACTGTTTTTCATTTGCTTTGTAACTTAAGCTGGAAGATCAAATAAAGGTCATGTTTTGCATAAACATCTGTACAGAAAGTCAAGTTCTGCTTTGGCATTTTCACTTTCATGATACTAGCAAACTCCATTCTTACTACTGCACTTAAGGAAAAAATGAAATGGATCACATTAGTGCTCATTATGTCAAATTATACAATTATAATTGACACTACATTAAATTTCTCATGGCGTGGTGATAAAAACAAATAAGATAATCACAAGCTACCATAATCAGAGCTTTACTTATTAGAATTTTTTTTTCATCTAGCTCTCATGAATTGACTGTACCAACCAAGTGAATTATGGTTTGTGGATAAAACATCACTGAAAAATCACATCTATATGGCAAATTATTCTGTATAGTTCCAGTTTGCTCCACTTTAAAAGCAAATGCAGTAACATCAGTTCAAGCAGCACAAAACAGATTTTTTTTTCTTTTTTAAAAACATAGCCGCCAGTCAGAATTAATCTGAAGCAATCTGGCAGCAAAAGATTTTGTTTTCCAAGTGTGAAAAGAGTAGGAATCCACCTGTTGACCATTCACTGTTTTAACATTTTTGCTTACAAGGTACTTTACTGCTAAAACTATTTCCACTGAGGTCATCTTCAGCAAAGAGATCAGAACTCCACAACTCAAAGGCTATTTTCTAGCGTTATTTTAGGTCCATTTCAGTGTTTTGGTGAAGGTAGATTGTTTGGCTTTTTCATTTTTAAAGGCCTAGACTTTTCTTCTCAAGTCCCCAAGGACCGAGACAGTGTGACTCTTAAGGAATTTGTCACAGAGTAATTTTCTCCTCCATTGGCAAGTCTCGGATCTGTTGAAGAAAAATGCTCACAGAAAGCATATGTATACATGTTATTATAGCTTCTATAAAATAATAATTGGAGTAAGAACAGTCACAGGAACATACAGAATGAAAATCATGTCCTCTTCCAAGCTTTTACTCTCAAAAATAAGGCACCTTTTAATGGAGATAAACTGTATTATGAAATCCAGAAAAGGGCATTTCATGTTTTTTCTTTGATAGCTGAAAATGCTTCACAGTTATCTTCTCTCATGAGTGCACATCCCCCTACTTATACTGGACAAGAATATATTTGATATTAAATGAGAGGCACCTGAAATGGAAGTTAACAAGTCAGTAGCTTCCATTTTTATGTAAAGTGTCTTTTAGGAGACCAAACTGGAGGACAGACAATTATAATGGCTTTGTTTCTCAAATGTTGTATCAAAGCAAGTCAAGAGATTATCAGCTAGATGCAACCATCTCATCAACTCCAGATACTTACAACTGAGCTGCTCAGGCATGAATATTCATCTCCTGTGGTAGCAAAAGCCAATGATTTATATTTCCATGTTAATTGAGGTCTACACTTCACTAACGCAACATTTTGTGCTCATAAGGGCTTCTCTCAAGCACCTGATCTGCATTAGCACTGAGAGAGAGCAGCCAAGCTAGCAATACCTCAACTGCTTCATGAGGTTTTCCAGTGCGACTATGTATTGCTTTTCTGCTGAAATGAGCACATCACCCTTCTGCGGTCAGACTGCTGCCAGGCCTGCAGATACACAATTCGTCATATCGGTGCAGCACATGTGCCAGTAAATCAGCACCTTCCGTCTTGTTTCAAAGATTCCCCCATGTTTAAGAAATAACGAACAGTTTGCAGCATGAGCTTACATTATAACAAATAAAATCAGCTCAAACAGACTTGGAGCCCAATGCAAAATTGTTCATTTCCCAGTCCTAAGTCCCGAGATAGACTTTCCAACATGTTAGCCTCTGTTTGACCCATTCGCCTTTGCCAGTTACAGGAACGCTCCCTTTGAAGGGCAGAGGAATTAAGAACAGGATTTGGGATTGATAAAGTGATAGAAAACTGGTATCTCCTGTTACAAAGATGATGTAGACCGGAGAGAGAGAGACAACATAGTAATGATTACTGTTACAAACAACATAGCTCCAGACTTTGTAGTGCTACTCTTTCACAGGATCACAGAATGTGATGGCAGAAGAAATTTTCAACACTGCAGAATAAAAATGTAAACTGTGTTGCCCAGGAGATATTGTAGATGTCTGTGTGGGTCTTCTTCAACAGAACCTCCATTACTGAAGGAAGAGAAAAGAAACCTTCATACCACATGTGTTTTTTCACAGCCTTTAGTTTCCTCCTATTCTTGCGAAGAATTAACATCCTTTTATTAATCCTGTTTAAATTTTGCTTTTAGTGTATAAGCATCTGTCTTTACATTTCCTGCTCAAAACTGTTCTACAGTCCTTATCTGTTAAGCATCCTGAGCTCGGAATGTCAGAGCAGAGAGATACAACTATGATTTCACAGAATAGGAGAGAAAGAAAATCAGTAAAAATGCCTCCCAGGATTATTTATATGAATACAAAAAACCCTTTCCTAACTTATTTGAAACTCTGCCTCCAAGTATTTAAGAGGAATTCTACCATAATACAAATATACAAAAAAACTTCAATCATAAGCAGATAGATGTGAGTTCTGTATACATGAGGTCCTAAAATATTGAAGCCATACCAAGAAGCCTGAAGAAACAAACTGTCTATTGCTAAGAAACACAGCTTCTACAAGACCTGTCATTCCAAGCATTCCTCAACCACTAAAAGTCATCCCCGACTACTAGAGGGCTCAAAAAAATCATTCCTTTTGTTCTGGTTTGAGCTGGAACACAATAATTCTGTTCAGTGATTTTACTTTTCAGCTCAGTCCCTTCTTAAGTAACTGCAACTTCTGAAGCTAACAGCACATTTTTGCAAACAGTGTTGCTCCTGGAAATAATGATGATGATGTTGCTAGTTAGAAACAAGGGCTGGCTTGTGGAAATGGCCTTGCTTATACTTGCTCTTATGGAGACCAAGGTCACTGCTAAATTCTGTGTACCTGGTTGGGGGTACAGAAGGGAAAAGGTCACAGCTGCAGGGAGGAGCAAACAGGAGGACCAGTAACCCTACATTTTTCCATTCCATATACATCATAGACTGTAAAAAACTAAGGGATCATGAGGATCAACCTTTCTTTTCTTCAGTGGTTTGTATCCAAAGAAGGCTCTGTATGTTTTTGCCTTTGAACCTCATTTCTGTGTTCCTGAATCCAGCTCATGAATCCCCTTCCCTTTTGCTAGCCCACAGTGATGTAACTGCCATCAGGTGGGTTTGGTTCTATATTGATTTCACACACATATGATTTTTATTTTTAAATTAAAGCTGGTTTTGTTTTCAATTTCTTAAGTCTTTCCCCTTTATTCACTTTCTCTTCCACTTCTGGGAAAGGAGAAGGGTTAACAGAGAGCATCTATCATTTATTTAGTGGTCAGCTTGGCCCTAACCCTTGACACCTTCACACAGGTCTTTCAACATGGAATAAACATCATTTAAAGCTCAATATTAGAATATCTAATTTTCTGCTCTACCTCCCATGATATCAAAACTATACAGGATAAGAAGTTGTGAGAATAACTCACAAGACCTCAAATCCTTGTGACAAACTGTCACTCAGACCTGGAGGTCTCCCTAAATGCCATGGCACTGACATGCCCTTCCATGATTTTGTTTCACGTTCTCCATTTATGATTACTGATAAAACGATCATGAAACACTGAGGGAAAAAAATTGATAAAAAGCACCTCAGCTATGGTGATTTTTGTTTTAAATTCCAAATTTTCAGGTCAGCCTCACAAACTCTGAACTTAATGCTCAGTTTGTAAATGCTCAGCCATTCCACTACTCATGGTTAATGAAAGGTTATTACTTTGCAATGACAATTTCTTAACAGCAAACTGCCTGCACTTACCAGACTGCAGATACTGTATCAACCTGACTTGATTTAATATAATCCTTGTGGCCTCCTCTGGGAGACTACTACATTATATGTTATTTCTGTTAATTTGTGCTGAAAGGAAGTTTCTCTCCAGGTTTTAGTTGAAATTGTAGAACTGATGAACACATGATGCTTCCCAGATCCTTCCCACATGTGAACTTTTAGGTTGCATATTCTTCATTATTTCTGTTGGTGTAAATCATAGAATCATAGAATGGTAAGGTTGGAAGGAGACCTCAAGGATCATCTAGTTCCAACCCCCTGCCATAGGTAGGGACATCTCCCACTAGTACAGGTTACTCAAGGCCTCATCCAACCTGGCCTTGAACACCTCCAGGGANAGGTGCAGGACCTCTGCCCTCCCTTTAATTTACCTGGACTCTCCCTGAGACAAAGATGTAAAGTTATTTAGAGAGTCATGGGAGGTGATTTCATTGCTTCATACTTAGTTACAGTTTGCTAAATCAATGCTTTCTTTACACTAAAATAATCTTCACATTACCAGAATGGTATTCAGTATACCTGTATGTCCTACTTTTCTCTGGAATTGGCAATGTAACAGCTCTAAGACTTAAAATAGAAACTACTGGGATATTAAATATTCTCAGGTGAGAGTGGGAAGGTTTCTGGTAAGGGATGATAGATCTGAGACTAAGTGTTCCTGACATATCCATCTGCAACACTTTGGTCTGGGTTCTGTTGTCAGGTGCATCATTCTGATTTGAGTGTGCTCTCATAACCTCTACAGAGACGCAGAATTTGGCAGTCTGCTTTTGCTCCTGGTTGCTGCTTAGTACAGACTAATAAACTCAAGGTTGCCACCATCAAAAAACTGTCCTTTACACTGATCTCAGTGCTAACAGGGAAACTACTTAACACAGAGCGAAAGCTCCTTTGCAGTCTATTAGAAATTTTGGAGACAATATAAGTGTTCATACAAAAATTTAATGAGTATATAGCTAGACAGATACATCTGGGATCATTCCCTCCATGTACTTGCTTAGTTTCCAATAGGGCTTACGTACCCGAGAGAGTCACTTAACCAGTAATAGAGAAACAACTCATTCCAACCAATAGACAGAGTCAGGGACTGCTCCTCACGCTTTTTTTCTTACTGTAATAGATCTTAAAAGACATGGAAAATAGCACTCAACGTATTACCTCCTATATGATCTTTACCCTTTACAACGGCTCCCAAACTAAACTTCTATCATTACTGTGCTTTGAGTGTCTATGCTGACACTGCCTATGGGACACAGTCATAGCCCTTCTTTGCTGTGAGAGTGCTTTTGAAGAAAATCATACCTTCTGAATAGTCCAGTAAGTCATTACAACAAAAGAAAGTGACTTAGCAACAAAGATCAACAATGTTACAAAGATCTTTACTCTGATGCCTTCACTCTTGTGACTAGAAGTAGTCCAAGGAATGACTTAATTGTCAGTCACACATTTAATGTCTTGACAGTACCAATATAATAACCTTAACCCGGTCTGCTGTGTAACACAGAGCAAAGGAATTTGTTCAATATATTTTTTCCATCAGGAATATAAGATCAATAGAGTTTCATTCCTGTTAAGGTGCTCAAACATAAAAGACAGAAAATCAGATATTTTTCATTCAAATTTTCTAATGGGCAATTATTATTTTACCAGTTTCTATGGCACTATCACCATGGTAGCTAGACATTTAAATTGCAGACATCAGAACAACTCTGATAACTTCATAGCAATAACCTAGAAATATATTACATCTCCTGGTCATGTGACAGAGGTCACTAATGGCATCAGCAGACATCAGAACTAGGAATGTGATATTTCAAGCATCTAATTAAAGAACAAATCCTCAGTGTTCCTTATGCTAATTCTGAAAACAATAGTGGAAATATAAGCACTGTGACAAACAAGAGAATCAAAATTCTTTCACAGCTTGCTCAGTTTCTACATGGGTTTTGTCCTTTCTTTGATTGACTAGTCAAAGCATATGATTACTCAGCAGATCCTAAGAGAATGTGCAAGTGAAAAAGAATTTCATGTACAGCACCAAGTATCCACAAATCACTGATAGATAAAAATGGCTTCTTTAGCCTTGTACAAAGAAGAACATACTTTGTTCCCTGCACAGGTTAGATGGTATTGAAGCCTCACATACAAGATTGAAGTCATGATCGGAGAGCATAACTCAGTGTTTTGACTGATAAAAGTTTCAACGTACAGTGTGAAACATACTAATTTTACTAAATGTATCATTAAGCATTTACACTCATTCTGAAAAAAATCCTCAAAGTATTTAAAAAAACCTTTCAGGAATACCAATCCTGTATTTCTTCTACAAATTACATAAGAAATCACATTTTCAAACTATCTTAGAACAAACCCATAATCTTATCCAGAGATTTCTGATTTTCTTTTTCAAATTAAATTTTCAATCTTTTTCATCAAAAGGATGAGAGACTAAAATGTTAAATGCATTTACTAACACTTCTAATAAAAACAAATAAGCAATCTCAAGAATTTCTCTATTTCGAGCTTAAAGCTTTGCCAAGGCTCCATCCAAAAAACATGAAATAAGGTAAATACAGATAATATCAATAACATTTTTCATTAAAACACTACAGCAAAGCACTATGACTAAAAATTAGTGGCATAACTACATGCTAAAATAATAGCAATGAACTCAGAAAAATAAAAATCTGAAGCAAACTGAGAATGAGATGAAATATGTCACAATTAGCTTTCTCTGGAAACCATTTTAAATTAGAAATATTTAACACAGAAGCAGTTACGCTACAACAATATAAAAACAACTGTAAGTCGAGTCTTGTTAGATTCAGTTTTTCCACTCTTGGATCAGTAGTTGAGAAAGGGCAGCTAAACAAAAAGACTAGAAAAGATGGGAAAGCGAAACAGTTGTATTGTTACATTTATACACATACACTAATTAATCTGCCTTTAAAATAAAACCAATTAATTACTGTCAAGGATTTGACAATAGTTCTGCCATCTTATCTGTGGATGCTTTCTCAATTTCATCTCATGCTTTGTCTCAGGAAACTAACAATAAAGAAATACAGCAAGATGCAGTGTAATACCTGTGCAACATTTATACCACACTTGTACTGGTAAACTTCTACTCTTGCATAAGACTCCACTGCTGAATTTTCAGATCATCTAAGCAGCCAGGTTCACCTCCCAGGTTTTTTCATTAGGGCAACACCGATTAACGTGCTCAGAAGGTCTACGTACCATTTAGGTTTGTGCTTCAATCTAAATATCTATGAATGCCTTTGCATGGCTGCACAGTGATTATCCATTATAAATGAACCTGCAGACTTCAAAAGTCTTCAGTAACAACACAACAAAAAAGCCTTTTCTACTTCTTTCAGTCTTCAATTTAATAACAGCTGCACTTGATATTTTAAGAGCTTTTTATTTCCTTAATTAAAAGTTTATTTTTTTCTTAATATGAGTCCCAAGATATTTGAGGAAATTCAAGGCAAAAGGAGATTCAGATTTCATAACATTTCTGGGAATGCAAAATATATTAAACATAAGGAAACATCATTAAACACCAAGATCTGCAGTCTAGACAATCCAGTGACAAATATTCTACTAATTCCCTTAGTCCTTTCCCTCTTTCAGCTCCAACTTTCTCTCTAGCAATACATACCTATGTGGGAACATGCTAGTGTTGTTCTCCTCCTAGTAAGACTATGGAAGTTACTGTGTCTAAAGGCCAAAATGAGCTAAATAACAACACATGACAAGGTGACATACAGATTTTCAAATTTCTTAGAGATCTATACAGTAAATTAAAAAAAAACCAACACCATTTTCCCCCCAAATAACAGCGATACAAAAGCAATGAACTTGTGAAAGAATCTACATGACATGAGAACATCAGTGATTAGATTTAAAATGTATAGTTTAAAATAAAATGTTATACATATTGACTAGTTAAAAACATCGATTCCCTAATTTTTTAGTCAGTAACACAAAGGGCAACTATGGCAGAAACAAGCACAATGGTTGCACTGGTGGGATGTGAACCAATGTTCATATGCTTGCATGTAAACAGCTTTACAAAATTCCTGACCTGGAGCCCCATTCACTTAAAGTATCTTCAGCCTCTGGCCTTTCTGCTGAGTCTGCTAGCATCACAGTAAGGAAGAGGTGCCAAGGCAAAGAAAGATGCAGAGGTAGGCTTACTATGAAAGGACTAAGTGCCTTCCAACCTGCTCATTCCATGTGTACTTGGAGTCTGTAATATTCAGTCATTATTTGAATTTGTGTTGGTAAACCAAGACCAAAATCTTTCAGATCCCATCTACAAAAAGAGCTACCTTTTTCAAAAATAGACACATTAAGCAAATGATCAGGGTTTTTTGCACTATGCAAATAGCAATTCATTAGTCTGGATAGCTGATCCCTACCTAGCCTCACTCTCTTGACAGTTACTATATTATACATGAATTAAGCCACCGCGAACATGACTGACAGTCTTGTAAAAAAAAAAATAATACCACAAAAGAGCAAAATTCGCAAAAACGTCATTTCTATTCCACGTCATACCACCATTTCTGCTGTGTGGGCAATACACAACCCACACTGGTTCTATATTCCACACCACAATCAATGGTACAGCTTGAGCAAAAGTATGCAGGTTTGTAACAGAAAGTACCCCAGTAGGTATTGGTTTTCAGTTATATTCCAGATTCAAATGGGGAAACTCCAGCCTGCCCCTGTGTACACCTAGACAAAATCTGGCCCACATCTACAAAAGGGAGACCATTTAGTCAATTCGCACCAACAGCAGAAAACAGAGCCAGATCCAGTCTCAAAAGTTATGATGCTTACATTTTAGTAATAGATTATAAATAACAAAACAATCTTTTTCCTACCAACAGCACTTTCAGTTCCAGAACCTTAATATACTTTGCTTTAAATCTGTGCCATAGCAACCTTTTTTAAAGTCAATGTCATTTGTAAGGACTGAGTTAAAAATGTGGGCCAAATTTATCACACATTAGTTTCCTTTGGATATAAAGCTCTGAACACTGACTGCATGTTATCCTAGACATTATTCAAGTTGCATATGTGGCATGCAACAACACATTTCAAACCAGTCCTTTGCGAACTACTTGCCCTGATCATCGGTTTCAAGTATTTGTCTGAGATGCTGAAGGTCAAATGAAAAGTGTGAAAGGTTTCTTTCTGTTTACATTGAATTGATATCTGTATGCTAGAAATTGTAGCACTATTCAGGCCTAGAGAGAGAAACCTCAAGAGTTTATCGAAATATGATGGCATTACAGTTCCATCAATTTAAAGGCACATCTAAGGGACATCAGAATAAACCATTCCCTCTTGCAGTGTGGGGCTAGGTATGCTATGCTTACGTAGCCATGAGTATCACTGTGTGTGCATGACACTGACCACTGAGGAGGAACTTACTGTGACACAACTACAGCAAAAGTAACCAACAATTATTTTTTTATTTTCAGCACTGGCTCATAAGGGGCTTTGCATCTTTACATCAGACAGATACTTAAGGAGTCTCTAGAACGAGCTTAGAACAGACATATCCCTACAACCTCCAGGGTAAGCGTAGGGGTAGTGAGCTTTTTAAATTTATAGATTATGTAAGGTCGTGTGCCTCACTGCATTATGCTTTATATGCACATTATATCTCACTGCATTGTATTGCACCCTGTGAACTCCAAATGTTCATCATTCACACGGATCCTGACAGGTTCCCTTTTTGTAGCTCTGTCAGAGAGCAATCACATATATATATATATACATATGTATCCAATATTTATCAGAATAAGGTCAATCCCCCAAATGTCCTGACAGGGTCCAGGAACGACAAAAGGTGATACCACCTACTCAAACCGGCCTCTTGCCCTAGCAGCACCGGACCACCCGGCCAGGGAGCTGGCTGCCTTGATCAGATAAAGCCGCGAATGCAGGAGCGAAGCTCAGGCGAGCGTCTGCAATGCAGAAGCTCTTCCCGGAGCTCATGAATGAGCTGGGGGAGACGGGGCGGGGGCAAAGCTGGCAGACCTGCCCGCATCCCCACCACAGCAACCCAAGGCACGGGGCGGGAGGCGTTTCTAAACGCCCGGCTTTGCCCTTTCCATCTCCAGTGAGGGCTTTGCCCTCCGGCTGCCCGCAGCTCGGCACAGCGGGAACTTCTGCAGCCGGGGCGGAGCGGGCAGTCCGCAGGCAAGGACACTGCTGCGTGTCAGGCCCACCTGTGCCACCTGCCCTGAATATCACCGGCCCGTCCACCGCACCGACCGGCCCCTGCCGCGCTCCCAGCCAGAAGACAGGAGGAGGGAGCAGCAGCTCTTACCTGCTCCCGCTGCTCCTCCCGCAAGCCCTTACTAACCGAGCTCCATCTTCCTCCGGCCGGGGAGGGGGGGAAGGGGGTGGGGGTGGGAAATCAACCCAGCGCCGCCGTCCCCCCCCAGCTGCCGCTTTCCGTCACCGATGTCCCCCCGCCCGCGCTGCCCGGCGAAGCGGCCGCCTCTCGCACGCCCTGCAGACAGCACCGGCAGACGGAAAGCGAGACCCACCTCCCGCCACCGCCTCCTTCCCATGAAGTCACCGGCCGCAGGGCCCTCCCCTCGGCTGCCCGCAGCGGCCCGGCTAGCCGCGCTCCGCCCCGCGCCGCGCCCGCCCCCGCGGTAGCGGACTCCGACGCGGCCCGGGGCTGCCCCGCACGGGCGGCGACTGTCTGCCGCCTCGCCGGCCCTTTTCGCAAGCTGGGCCTCGCCGTCTGCAGCCACAAAAAGAGGCGGGAGCGACGGGCGGCAGTGCACGGCCCGGGAAGATGGGCCGCAACCGCCCCGGCACAACGAGCACCCCACCGCCCTGCGCGGTCACACGGCAGCGGGAGACGGAAAGAGCCGTCTCCTTTCCAAATCCATCCTAGCGCTGGAAACGACCATGCCTAGTTGTGCCCTCCGCAAAGAGCGTCTGCCATTCTAAGTTACTGCTTTCCATGTGCCTTGTGTTTCGATACTTGGTGCTATTTGCGCAAGGGATGACAGTAAAGTTTATTTCAGCGTACAGCAACTTCTCAAACAACATGGTTCCGGCTACTTCAGTAGCCACACTAGCTGTCATCTCACTCACTTTCATTTAAAATTTCGTTTTACTGGAAGAGCGAAGAAGGAAATGCGTCAAGGAATGAACCACTAAAACTAGGCATTCCCTTTTTCCACTATGACAAAAATAGAAACATGCAATATCAAGTAGCAAGATATATAGGATAGAAAGAAATACATAACTCACAGCCAGGAATACCTGGTGAAGAAAAGCCTTCTTATCTAGAAACAGAATTGTCACCTGAAATCAGCCTGCTACAGATGACACATAATCAGTGACAAATACAGCTATACTAAATCCCTAAGGAAACGGATACTATGATTTTTTTTTTGCATGTTTTGCACAGCACATCTGGAGAAGTTTTGCAGATAACACATTTTCATATCATAAGCAATTGAAGTTTGATAGGGAAGAAAATCAGATCAGTTACTTTACATTCTAGTTCTCTGCTAAACCCCCAACATCAGTTTAGAATGCTGTTGAAACCACCAAAAGAATTTCACCTAAGCTTTTAAAAATACATCCTTTTGCAGCTCATGAGGAAGACAGAAATTAAAACATTTGAAAACATTTCTTGCTGACATTAATCATTGTAAACCATCTGAGAATATTTTCTATATTCCAATTCATAAACCTGGATTTATTATGAAGTATACTGCAGTCATAAAATAGGCAGGTGACAATATATGAACTTAGCTTTTCTCTATTTCTAAGTTTTCTTTTTAGTATATTTATATATATATATTCTGAACTTTTGTATAATACATCACAATGGTGCTGTGTTCACCTCCACCCTCAAAAAAGCCAACAAAATTTTTGAGACAACAGAATTAATAGTCAGGGATCAAACATATCCATAAAGAAAATAAACATTTCAATTAGAAATAGGGCTAAAACTGCCAATGTTCAAGTATAAAGAAAGTTCATTTTACTAGTTTACAGATCCTTTCACCTTGCTTTAAAAACCTTGTTCCCCATAGTTGTTTTACCTTGGCTATGTATCTTTGGCTCTCAAAATGCAGTTTCACGGAGAGTGGTAGATTTTTGTTTCCCCTTGCAGGACACTACTGAACAAGCACCCAGGATGCATTTTCTCAGCAGGGCTTCTTTATAGTGCAGCATTTCGCTTTCCCACAGTATTACAACAGTAACAGCAACCATATGTACGTGGACTGTATCCCATGGAGCCCTGTAATTCCCATTTTATAAATGCAGCAATTACACAGAGGTTAAACAAATTGAACAAGAGGAGATTCATTTTCAGTCTATGTAAGAAAGACATGGAATCTAAGTGCAGGCCTACTCATGATTCTTGAGAAATATCTTGAAAATACAAGCATTTAAATGTAAACATGTATAATGATCTCCTATATGTATTTCATGACCTCCAACACATTCTCCACGAAAAATTCTGTCACAGTTAGTGTGATCTGCCTAGAACTGCTTCCTTAAAAGCCAGTGAGTAACATATCGATAACTGCTTCAGTCACTTACTGCCTTATAGCCATTATATACATAAAGCCATCGAGTCTCCTTTCCCAGATCCCCAGCCTTTTTGGGGCCTCTCTCAAGTTGTCCTTTTCTTCTCTACTACCATCTCTCATGTTTCTGCCTTCCTATGGCACAAATCTACTTATAAACAGTAAAGTAACACATATTGTAGCCATCTACGATGCATATTATTCTAATTTACTCCCATATAATCTGACCCTGCCACAAGTTACAGAGATTCCAGAAAAGACAGTGAGTGAGTTCTGGATGGGAAGCTTGTAAAAACTGAAGGTAAGCTTGCAGTTACATTGCCCTAAATATAAGAACATTAAGTTTGATCCTTACAATCAATTGGAAGTTTTTTAGAAACTCTTTGTCTAGCAAAGTAAATGAAGACAGAGTCAATTATCCCTAAAAAGAAAAACTCCTCTCGTCATCTTTTAAGATTGCTATATGAACAATAGCCCATAATAATACTTTGATGGTAGCTCTGTAGCATCTGGAAGTTTCTAGTGAAAAATCTTTGTTATCCTATTTGGATAAAGTAATTTAATATATAGGACCACAGAAAAATATTTCCTCGAAGGCCTAGAAAAATCTTTAACTTCAGCTGTAAATGAAAGCTTAAAATAAACAAATGAAACAGGCACACACAGAGGACAGCTGAAAATCCAAGAAGGACCAGGCTAGCTTCTCCACCTCCTGACCTGTGAAACTGGGACCCAGAAGAGCTTAGCTGCTTCCTATTTGACTGAGGGTTTTTAATTGTTGTTATTATTAAATGTCACTGAAAGGAACAGCATTTCTTGTCAGCCAACTGCTTTTATTACTTGTTGACTCTGAGATGTCTACTCAACAAGAGCACATTTTTCTATCAAGTCAGCTGGGAAGTCCATTTCTCCTGTCATTCCATCGGATTATTATTTTACAGTTACAGACGGATCGTTATCAGCCTTCAGACACTTTAAAAATAATACAATATGGTTCCTAGCACTCCCAAGTAGACTGAGAAATGCCACCCACACATTTGGCAACACATTTTTTAACACAGGAAGCCTGATTTTTTTCTACAGATGTTTTGGAGTTAATTCTGCAGTAAAATCTGGGACAAAACAGAATCATTAATGCACGAAGGCATGATAAGCCTGTACTGAAGCTTACTGGTGAGAAAGAGGATCACTGCAAATATTCCTCAGGATATCTAACCTGGACACTTCAGTAGTACATGACTACAGCTGTACTTCACTAACAAAATGCTCCTAGTATTAACAAGGTGAGGCATTACAGACTATTGCAAAGGTATACCCTGCTGCTGAAAAGCTTAGACCTATAAGCACATGCTTCATGCACTCTGTATTTACAGAGCTGTGAAGAAGCACAACATAACCTATTTCTAAACAACACTCATTCCACATACAGAGCATCTGGAAGTTGTGTCAAGCAGTAACATGACTTTCCAATTAATTTTTTTTTTTTTTTTACATCAACACGAGTGGCTAACGAGTCAGCCCTGTTACAGCTAAGAGACACTGTAAATGTTCCTGACTTACATTCAGGGTTCCTAGAGGGAGTTTTGTTTTTCTACAGTGACCATACTTTTGGCTGACACATGAGGACCTGTCCTGCTGGCAGAGTAAATATGTTTTTAAAAATGCCAAGCCAAACCTTCCTAATCCACAGGGTCTCAATGCACCAAGTCTTTCAGTACAAAACCTAGAACTTGGGGAAGAAGATAACTATTTATGTGATAGTGACCGTCTGGAACAAACAATTCCAAACATGGCCAATAATCTAGTAGTGAGGGTCATCTCAGTTTTGAGAGGGAAATACCCTTGCAGAGAGACTGTGTCTTACCCCTCCTTCTGAAGCAGTTCATCTTATCCAGGTGCCCCCCTACATATGCTCAAAGACTACATCTGATCTTCCCACAGCAGCCACTTAAAACTTTCCTGTGCCAAAACCAAAAATCAATATTCAACTCTGCTGATGCTGGAAAAGCAAGTAATCCATGGAGAGAAAGCAAATAAAAAGAGGCACAGTAAAAAAGTAATTTCATAAAACATGGCTTTCAAAATAGATTGCCCTTAGGCACAGCATGGAGCCTTAAAAATATAAATGACAATTATACATGCGACTACGCAGAGACAATGACACGGGGATAGGTCTGATTCCAACTGTGAAGACGGTGACAGGAAAAACCTCTGACTTCTACACACAGGATTAAGCTCTCAAATGAATGAGCTTCTTAAAATGTATAAATTTAGACATCTTTCCTTACTACACAGAAACACACTTAGTCCCTCTACAGGTTTTCATGAATATGCCTCTTGCATCATTCAAGAGGGTTTTCTTGTATCTCCAGACTCATATTGCTTCCATGAAAAGCAACTGGATATGCATTGTTGTGGTGATTTCAGTCTGTCAACATCTGTTTAGGCTGACTTCATTTACAATAAATGTTTCTTTTGGCAAATATATTTTTGCTATCAGCTAGAGTCCTTTCAAGTAATTGCAGCTAAAACATGGGACTTTCAAGCCTGAAAATCTGCGTGCGCNGAGTAAATACCAAAGCCTCTTGTAATTATTAATTGCCTTCTGCCATAAGCAGAAAGTTGCTCCTTGTGTCCATCTAGTGAGCAAGCGGCGTAACTGGCCACTAGTGGCATACTGGCCGCAGAAACTCTCTCTTCCAGTTTAAATCGAGTTTAGTTAATGTATATATTTAATAGTTATTTCCAGATCCTGTTATAACCTGTATATAGTTTCCATAATGTTGCAAAGAGCCTGTTATTACTATTATTAAATGGTGGTTGGGGTGGTGCGAGTTCTGATTAGTTAATATTAATAAACTATATATTAATATTTTTGAAATATCGTCTCGCAGTAGCTAATTACCCCTTCCACGGCAACACATAAGCAGAATAGACAGTGACAGCATAGTCTGTTTTGTGTGTGTATTAAGAGTTTTTTCTCCCTCCATTATCACACAAGGATGTTACTTTCTGATATATACATTCAGCAATTCACTGCTGGGACCAGTTCTGCCCCTGGACATCCATTCTGGACAACAGTTGTGACAAATTAAATATTCCCAGTTGGAAAAAGAGAACTCCAGAGCTGTACACTGATTCATTAGAAAATTGTTTCTCCACAATACTGAATTCTGCAGTTGAATAGCCTCAAAATGAGTCTGGGTAGCATCGGTTTTGGCTTAGTTTTGGTTGGCAGTTTTTGTTTGTTTGATTTGGGTTTTTTTCTATGTTAAATTCTATAACCCAAAGTAAAATGAGACCAAGCCAACTTGCTCTGTCAACATCCATGCTGGATACAGTCCCCAGTACTCTATTTCATGCAGTGTAATTATTTCCATCACCTCCAGACCATTCTAGAAGTGAATGACAAGTAATTTTCATTGCTCAGTTCACAAATAAATATGAAGATGAGACTCGTTTTAACAAATTTCAAACAGAGAGGAACAAAAATGTTATGCAAAATGTAAAACAGTATTAGGAAATGGCTGGAAAACAGGTGCTTTTTTCTGTATCTTACACCTTCAAACTGGAAATCCAAAGCAAGGAAAGACTGACTCATTAGTTAATTAATATATAAGTAGGCTACAATTAATTAAGAAAATACATTGTATTTTTAAGCCTCCTTTCTGTATTACAGCCTTCCTTTTAATCTCATTTTACCCAGTCCAACTCTTATGGCAGCTGTTGACAGCAACAGGCAAAAATGCGAAAGGTTTTCCTACAGAAAACCCTACCAATACTAGCTGCTAAACCTGGTGGTGCATGTCAGTTTGATGATTCATGTCTCATTTAATTTTAATCTTCTTTCCTTTTATGTTGAGGACCTGAAGTTTCACAGTTTCATTACAGTCTGCTCCTTTGACTTCTCTCAAGTACCAAAGACTAAGTAGGACAAGTAGGAAAAGCCCACACTGGCTGTCGCTAGCAACATTTGTGCTGTTGTGATAGCAGGCTTTAAGAATTTACAGTTTCTCTTAGAACTTAAAGAAAAAGAACAGGGTCAGGAACAACTCTGGTAATGCCCCTCTCCTTCACACAGAGTAGTAAGTTTAAGAAAAAGAAGTATCCTCCTTCCTCTTGCTTCTTTCCTTACAATGCTGAAGCCTTTAGAAATTAGAGGAAGAGCCACACTCCCATTTTAAACTAGGCATTAAACAGAACCAAAACAGACATTCAAATCTAAGACTTCAGTACATCTGCTGCTGCCTGTGACTTAGACAGGACTTAGGCACTTAAACACAGGCATATGAACTGCAGCATGCAGGCAGGCCTCTAAACAGCTAGTTGTCTTTTAAAAAACCCAGCAAAGTTCCTAGAAACTTAGCACTGGTAGTGCTAAATCAACTCTATCCATAGTTACAGTTTGAGAGATGGCAGGATCCAAAATTTTACTTTTCATGCTGGTTGATATTCTTGGACATTTGTGGAAGTCTACAGCTGTAATGTGAACGCAGTTCTCATTCATCCAAAG
Source organism: Ramphastos sulfuratus (assembly GCA_013399055.1). NCBI lineage: Eukaryota > Metazoa > Chordata > Aves > Piciformes > Ramphastidae > Ramphastos > Ramphastos sulfuratus. Next base: position 29,923 of record WBNM01010584.1, on the reverse strand, counting down.
AAACATGACTGGAAAATTGAATGCATGAGGTACTAGTGTATGGTATTTGTTTTCCACAGGTAAACCAAACCTAGTTGCTCTAGGCACTCCGATGTTTACAAATATAGCATACTTTGAGTCTTTAACTCAATGATCTATATTATACAGCCACCTACAGTAACCAGGTTATCAGCAAACTTGAGAGATAAGAGCAAGCATTTCTTCACAGAAATTTTGAGCTTGAGTTTTGCAAAAGATAATTCACAATATAATTTCTGACAGTCAAATTAATTCCAGTTGTTTTTTTACTATGTTGCAATGAAAAACATCTTAAAACTCTGAAAATGTCAGGTAACTGTCAAGCTATATTTAGCTACCACATTTCACTTATGAGGAAACATTGTTTGAATAAACAGATGGTGTTGCTATGGAGTTGCCATCATTAGTAGAAGCTGTAGAAGCACACATTCGACTCAGAAAATGACAGATATCAAAGACAAGCAAACTGTATGTAATATTGGGCACTTCCAGAAACAAAATCATGATTATACTAAATCTTAGTTTGTTTCATTCCTCCACTCATTAACATCTAATTTTACTGTCAGGCTTGTTTGAGTTCCTGAGAACTAAATAAAATCTTGCTAACTGATTCTCAATTAATTTCAGAAGTATTTGCGTTCCTAGCTCCTTTGTGCCTTCCCCTGAAATTCCAAGGAAATTGAACATACAAGTTTTGTCACTTCATCAAATCACGTATGTAGCTAGGAGTCTATTGAAAATAGATTGTCATGCTATTGCAGGAACATGAAGGCCACTTAACTTGGTAAATGTTATCTAAATAGCTAGTATAGAATAAAACCAGCCAACAAACACAAAACAAAACCACCAACAACAAAAAACCCAAAACCAATCAACAAACAGAATCCCTTCAGACAAAGTATTCCAGTTCACACAAAGAAAAACAAATAGAAGGGCTGTGAAGATGTTTATGATACATGTCATTAGGAGTAGAACTTTACTAACAATGGACATCACACTGGGAGAGAAATACTGTCTTATTTCCAAGAATTGCTTTAAAACTGCAACGGCTGGGAATTTTCCAAATGCAACTTTCATCTACTTACACATTCAAACAAATAACATATCGAATTCCCAATTAGTACCAAGAGGGAATGAACCATCAGCTGCTTATGTAAGTTCATCATAATTGGAGAACACTGAATATAATTTTGACAGTATACTTGTGGATTACTTTGAGATTTAAAAAGCAGTTGGTTAGATGTAATTTTCACCTTGCTTTTATTTTACCCATCTACAAAAAGAAAAACAGCACCTGCAACCAGTCAGTTCAGCAACACCTAAAAGCATTTCCACAAAACAAATTCTGACATGCAGAAAGGACTGTGATTATTATTTACTTCAGAATTTCTCAGTTCACTTATGCATAGATGGACCTGCTGGAAAAGGCTTAACCTCCCTGGAAAACCTTAACACTGACGCACTGCTGCACTACGAAGTCTAGCAAAGGCAGAGCAGTTGCTAGGAAAGATTAAAATATAACAAACTGGAACATCTCATTACTGACATATTGGCCTCATCATAGTTCAGTGCCAGAATATTAGTGAATTTTAAGACAAATTATAGCATTTTATATGCAGTCATCACCAAGCCAAAATAAATATCAAAACTGAGCAAAACAAGCAGACATGGGGACACACACAGAGAAAAACCCTGTAACAAATTAAAAAATAATAAAAAACAGACCATAAAAAACTCAATGGGAACTATCTTCCAAGTGCAGGACAGCAAAATAGGAATATGGAAGCTCATTTATTACATTAGTCAGAGGTAAACAGGCTTTCTTTGTAAACAACAAATGTACCTAGTAAGGAAACTTGCAGCTTTCCTATAGACACCGCGCAAATCACTCTTCACAAACTTTCGGAGATTTTTGTTGTGTCAAGCATGCATAGCAACTGGAAAGGCTTCTTTCTGTGTTTACTAAACATCTATCAATAAAGGCAAAGCATATTAGGTGTTTCTGTTTCAGTATCCAGTATCACCTTTGGAACAGCCATTTCACTTTCAAGGCTATTTCCTGTCTAAGGTAAAACTGTTAGATTCGCAAACACTACCTGTTAGTATGATGTAGAAGGTATAACAACAAAACATTTCTTGGCTCAGTCCTTAGCCTTACACTTCTAAGGCCCTTGGCTGGCACAAACCCTCAAATAAAGTTGCTAGCCAAATTTCATTCTGTATCTTCTTTCTTTTTTTTTTTTTTTTAACAGAATTATGAGCATTCCTGTGCTCCTCAAAACAAGATGTGAATGCATTTTATTTACATTACACCCAGTAGTGATCATAAAGCTTTTATACTTCAATGATAATGAAAATAGTGCAGGCATAGATAGCTGGATGTAAGTAGAACTTCATGTCAGATACAAAATCAGTATTGTCTATGCAAAAGTACTAACATAGCATCTTTCTAAGCCATAGGTATTACAGGAAGATGAAGTAGCACAGTCATTAATTTCAGTAATATAATTGTGCTTGGTGTGCAGGTATCTTTCCAACACACTCCAGATCATTACCACTAACCAGAGATTAGCACCCATGACATTTTATCCAAAAAACTAATCACACAAACAGCTTCAGTCTGTATGCTAAAGCAAAGCCATTCAGGAAGTTGTAAATAATCTGAATGACACATTAGATGTGTAATAGCGAATTGCAAACAGCAAGCTATTGTTATGGTGTTGTGTCAAATGGTTGTAAACTACTTCAGAGCATTCAGCCAGGAGTTGATTTGTGAACAGTATTTATGATTCTTTCACCAATGAAAGAAACTGATCTGTAGGAAAAAAGCTTAACTTCAGAAGCCAAGTTAATGAATGCATACAAATTGAGATTCCTCCCTACTCCTCAGAGGCAACACTTCCTGCTCTCACAATTTTATCATGACTCTCACTATTTTTAGTGCTTCTTACAGTCTCTGCTGCTGAAATCATGCCTGAGAGTCTTAGCATTACTTTTAAAAGGAAAGTTTTCCACTCCCCTGCATCCTGAGAAAAGCTTGAAAGTGTGAAACCAGTGTAGCCTACAGGCTAAAAAAAAAAATAGAAAGACTACAAGAAATTCAGGGAGGATTTTGTTTTAAAAACCTTCATGATTTCTAAGCTGATTTCTTGAGTGGCACCAGCTAGATTGTGTCAGCTCCTCGCAGCCAGCTGCCCACTAGAATCTCTCCAGAAAAGATGTAAGGTATCAGCAGCTTTATATGGAAAAAATATAAAATGCTTTTTCTGCACATCTGAATCCTCCTCAGAGTGCTAATCCAGCTACTCTTAAAAGTCATACATTTAAAGTGAACACTTAACCTTTTGAACGAACAAAGAATATTATTTGTCACACAAACTATTTTTTGTTTGTAACAAGGTAACTTTTTCTTCTCTGAAAAGCCAACTCTTCTGAAACTATAAACATCCTGCCTGAGAAGTTAAAACTAAGAGTTATGGTACCTGCAAGAAAGGTGTAAACACAAAGTAAGAAGGAATATAACATCAGACTTCCCTAGAAGAATGACAATTTAACATTTGCCTTAACGTAGCTACTTGCTTTTAATTTTATATGCAGTTGGAAATGGAAAGAGATTGAAACAGATTAACTGCTTTTATTTTCATATACGATTGAGCAGCTTTTTTTAAAAGCCACCACTAGATGGTGCAAACAGCTTAAATAATTCATAAATCAGACAGCTCTTCCCAGTGCCGCCTCCTTCCCTGCCCCAAATAAAGCACACTCAGAAACAGCAGCAGACAGCACACAACTGGGACACAAACTTCTCTTGTGTAATCTGTATTGTCAAAATAGCAGTCAGAACTAGTTTTCCCTTAGACAATATTTCACTGCTTCTAAACAGGAGATAACAACAGTTGCTCATCTGAGGGAAAATGGAACAATAAAGAAATTGCTCAGAGTGCCTATGACTTTCTGACTGAACTAAAAGAGGAGAGAAGCAACTAACCACTGCAGATCAGGGTAGACAGAATGCTATTCTTGCACTTGAGAAACACAAATTGTGGTAGGTTTAGAAAATCACTCCTTAAATTAAAAATTACCAGACCAGCTCAGACACCTTGGAAGTAAGATAAAGCTATATTTTACAGCAAGCTAAATTTACAAGCATATATACAAAATATATTCACATGTATTTACAATTACATACAATTTAGAAATAATGCAGAAAGCCAGCAACCTCCTTTTCTGGACAACCTAATTCAGCAACTGCTAAACCTAGTCTCTTAACCTCCCTGCACCTGAGTTCTGGAGCTGACTTAGCTTGCAACCTTAGATAGATGTTGAAATGACAAATATATTAATGAAATCATGCCATATTCCAGAACTCTGATGTATTTTAGTATAAGTGGCATTCATTCTCCCTTGGCCTGCAGTACTCTAAACAGATTCAGGTTTTGGTTAGTTTCAAAAGAAGTTATGACTTTCAGAAGTCTTTTACCCACTACTACAGTGAACCAGACCCACTTACCCAGGAAATGGTTTTATTGAGACCTTACTACTTCTTTTACAGCTTACTAATTAATCTCCTGAAGATCTGGAATTTGAAAAAAGCCCAATGGGTTAAATCTATTACTATGCAGATAAAATGGTTAGTTATGCCTATCCAGCTGGTCAAGTATGGCTGGATTTCTTAATAATTCTGTTTAAACATTTATCAAGAGTGTCAGGAACCATTTGTTACAAATTAAATTAAACTAATACATTTTTTTAAAAGTCTCCTCCAGTTCTACTTGCACAGCGTAAGAAGTTCTGAGCTTTCTTTGTTCACAACCAGCAGAACTAGAAGCCTGAAGTGTATGTTATTCTGAAACACATTTTTTAATGATCATCAGTAAATAGATTATAAATGAAGTTATGAATAATGTGCATTTAAGTGAGTAAGAAAAATAAAAGTGTTGGGTAGGTAACATTAGAAATAAGTCATGTAGACAAGGTAAATTTTCTATCAGCTCATAGACGTCAAGCGGACTATTTAATTAATCACGTATGTGAGATAACACACAGAAAGCACACACCTTCATTTCACAGGGAGGAAAACTCCACCCAGCCATAGCTACCATCCACATGAACATTAGGGGAAAAAAAAATGCTGAGTAACACATATATCTACAAAATAGCCCAGGAAATGCTGCAGGAACTATAAGAAATCCCCTACAGCACCACGTGACTGGGAGGAAGAACACTAAGCTAGAAAACTGGTTTGAAAATGAAAGTACTCTCTGTGTGCAGAGGTGGGATTTGGGAAAAACCCACGAATCCCCGGATTAGGGAAAAAACAAGAGATGACCCAATATGAGTTAGCTCAAGATAGTCCAACTTTATTAAGAGCATCAGCACTTTTTATATCATTAGTGCCAGGGTGCACGCGATCACGCGCCGCTGCTTGTATTATGATTGGTATACAATACTTGTCCACGCAAACTTAGCCTAATGCAGATTGGCTAGCCTACAGGTCATATTTGCATAATCACTCCTACTTGCAGTTACTTTGTAGCACTACTGCTCCATTCTCCCAGGCCTCAGTATCCCTAAAAGTTGTTTATTTCAAATAGCGAGGTCAGGGTGTACTAGCCACTTGTCACATATTCAGGCCTTCTTCATTTCAATATACTCAGGATTTACATCAAGGCCTGGATTGTACAGTGCCTCTAGGGACCCATGTCCCTTTTCTCTTAACCATTCTCCAACATGTGTGTAATACATTAACAACTAAGATCTGAACACCAAGAGAACTGAGAAAAACTTTTCCCACTCTGGATGCATCATGGGATGAAATTGCCCCAGGAAATAAAAAGACCTCCCTAAGCTAAGGCAAAACTTTGGTGGAAGCATCAGAGTGCTCACATGGGATGGAAGAGATACAATCTTGTGGTTCTCACTGCAGGAAAGAATATTTCTTGCATATATCTGATACATTTAGCTGTTCAGCCTTCCACTGCCTTGAACACATTTAAACCGCTTTTAAAAAACAAAATCAGTCATCAAATCTGTAACTGTTTCCCAGATTGTCCAAGGAAAATGGAACTGATGACCACAGAAAGGTACCACAGGATTTATCAGGAATTAAACTCCCCAAAAGGATAGCAAACTTGCCTTTTTTTCCCCCTTGTGCTACAGTAAACAGAAGCCTGCAATATGTCAGCAACACAAACAACAGACATGAATATAGGTGCAAAGCCATAGAATTAAAGCCTAACAATAATCCAATACCTTGATTATCCATGGTGGAAAATGAAAAATAATTCATTCACTGTAGCCTCTCTTAGTTGGTACTAGTCCCACAGCAAACAGAAGTTCTTTTTTTTTAAAGGAAAACTAGAAAACAATAAATATCAAGGGAGATGTACACGCAAAGCCTGTACTAGCATAACAAATGATCTATGTCACTACTGTAATATTAAGAATTGCCTGTATCACTAGATCAGAATAGCTGCTGGCCAACCCCTGTTGGCAGTTTATTTATCCTGAAATGAACTATTATGCCATGTCCTTAAGTACTATGATCTAGTCATGTACTTCTCTGCTGGCAAGATTATGTATACATCAGAGGGTTTACTCAGACAGAGATTTTGTCAAGCCAAGACTCAACAAAAGTTCAGACAAATTTGAGTACCCATTGTGGTTAATGCAGTGCCACCTTAGATATCACCAACCCAAAGCACTGCTAGGACACTCCCTAGTTTAGCGACTTCAGTTCCTCTAAGATGAAGCTATTTGAGTAATTTGAGCCATCTGTCCTTTGTAAGGTGGTAGATACTCTTGACATCTGAAGTGGGTGAAAATCCTGTTCTATTTCTTCATTTTTCCTTTCCTAACAAAGCTTTTTGCTGGTTGGTTGAGAATTTGGCCTCCATTCTCTTTGTTCTAATGCCGCTGCACACTTGATAATATATTCTTACTGCAGACAGAGCCATTACACAAGGCAGGGGACCAGCTGAAGAGAAAGAAAGAACAGAGGACTCCAGACCACTCTGAATCCCAGCCTCATTCAGCTAATCCCTACATCTGCTGTAGAAGAGTTGCTTTTGTTACCCTGTGAGCGTGACTGCTGGCAGTACTCTTTTGAGCCCAGGCTGCTAAAGATCAGCCTCCAACTGACAGAATTTTAGCTTAATTGTCCCAGCAAAGGCAGGATGACATTATGGCCATTCTGGACAGTGGCAGAGATCAAGATGTGACCCATTCCTGCAACCTAAGAGAAACTGTACCAGAAAGCATTTCGCGACAAGCACCCCATGTCAACTCACAAAAAAATTACATACAGTACGTTGGAACAAATGGAGGTCATAGACTGTGGCACTTGTGCTTTTGCTGGACCCCACCATTCTCACAGCACACACAGGACAGCAGGAAAAATAGTTGTCTGCTCCACTTTAGGTAAGCTGCCCTTGAGAAATATGCTAATAAGCAGTTGTCACGAAAGCAAACAAGGAAACAGCACATGACAGGTGGAATGTTGCTTTGCATGAGACTGAGAAGAATCTGGAAGGGTTCTAATAGAGACTACAAAAGGCTCTGAAGGGGACAGAGAATTTGGTACGTCTGTACTGTATATCCTGTGTTCTGATTAAGTTCATAGGTCCTAGTCAAGGAAGATGCTTTTCAGCAGATATCCTACATTTGCAAACCTGCCAAAATGCCAGTCTAAATGAGGAAGATAACCTCAGCACAAGACATGAACCTGTTGGGGTGGGTCCAGAGGAGTGGCATAAAAATTATCTTCTATGAGAAAAGCCAAGCATGTTGAGATTGTTCAGCCTGGAGAAGAGGTGGTGCCAGGATAACCTTATTGTGGCCTTCCAGTAATTAAGGAGGTCTATAGGAAAGACGGGTACAATCTTTTTTTAGCAGGGCCTGTTGCAACAGGAAAGGGGTGATGGTTTTAAACTAAACATAGATTTAGACTAGATATGAAGAAGATATCTTTAACAAGGGTGATGATACACAGTGCCAGGTTTCCCAGAGAGGCAGTAGAAGCCTCCAGTCTAGTTGAAGACATCCCTGTTCACTGCTGGGGGTTTGGACTAGATGACCTTTGAAGGTCTTTTCCAACCCAAACCATTCTATGATTAAGCCTTAGGTACTCACACTATACCTCGTACCGTAAGAGATTACACAGTGAAAATATTTAACTTCAGAAAAGGCCTGTGAGACATGCAAGATCAGTTCCACAAAAGGAATATAAAAAAGAAGTACAAAAAATTGAATTACATTGCTTTTCATCACGGAGAAGTTTGCCACTAAACAGGAAGCTGAATCTCAATCTCCAAAGCCCCACAGTCACACTTGGAACATCTGGGTCTTCTCTGAGGGCAGAAATACTCTCTTTTTGCTTACCTTATCTCTTTATTGTTAGGGAGAGTAGTAACATTGGAAGAATATATATCTAATATTATCTACAAAATATATCTACAAGTTGCACCCAAGCAGCACCTTTTCTCACAATACTAGCTTCTGGATTAGTATTCTACAAAATAAAGTATGATACCTAACTGAAAAATAGGATGTCAAAAACTTATGTCCATCATTTAATTAGAATAGAGCAAGGTCAGATTGTAACAATAAAAAAAAAAAAAGAAGAAAAATGGAAAAGCATTGACTGAAAAATATACAACTTTTAGACTGTTGAAAAGACTTTAGCCCAGTATATGTGCACGCTTGTGTTTCACTGCTAATAAATGCGGACTTGTAACTGTTATGTAAGCATCAGAAGAAGCAACTAAAAGGTTTCCCTTATCTCATACACACATTTTTTGCTTCTTTTTAATCCAAAAGTTTTCTATTTTCTAAAAAAAAAAAATCACTACAAAGTGTAAGAGAAGATGGGGAAAAAAAACTGAAGTGTAAACTGTGTGGAAAAATAACTTATTTTTAGTTATTCTAATAGCTTTAGAAGAGAGATTCTCTAAGTAAGTATAGGTATGAACTGATGAGCTCACATGAAAGAAAGCATTTCTAGTGTATTCCCTTCTAGAGCTCAGTTAAATACTTGTGAGAGAAAACATGTGGAACACAGAGAACAGCTTGTTATCCCTGTCCCTTCCCTCCAAAAGGGGCTATTTGACTTGAACTTCTAGGTCAGTGAAATCACATTCAGATTGGAAATGACCCTCAGGATCACAAAGTCCAACTGATATCCCTACTCTACAACGTTCACCCTAAACCATATCCCCAAGCACCACATCCAAATGACTTTTAAACACATCTGGGGTCGGTGACTTGACCACCTCCCATGGGAGGCCCATTCCAATGCCTGACCACTTTCTCTGTGAAACTTTTTTCCTAATATCTGGTCTAAACCTACCCAGTCACAGCTTGAAATAACCTGATACAGATAAGTGAATATATGAAAAATACAGTTTGCAGCTGCTGACTGGCTTCTTCAGCAAGCTGAAATCTTAACTCCTTTTATGGCATGCCTGCTATCATTACAGTCATCCTTTCCACTGCTAGCAGAGACGAGAACACTGAACAAACAGATCTACCCTTCCTTTAACCAACAGGTGAGTAGGCTTATTTCAACCAGATAAGTGCTATGCTAAAATGGCATTCTTTAGAAAAGAAAAACAAAAGACACACTAGGTTAGTCTTGCATTACTGAACAGGCACTCAACCAAGAACATTGTATTCACATATTTTAAAAACACAGAACTTGTTCTGTAGCAATTTATGATTCTGGAAGGTGACAGAATCTAATTAATTTTGTCTACTAACTTTATATATATATAATTGAAAATCTGCAAAAGAAAATACACCTGATTTTGCTTGAACCACATGTATACAGCCAACAATAGTTTTTAAGTTAAAAAGATAAAGTTAGTCAGATTACTTTGTTATTCAATTAAAAAATAACACTGCAGAAAGCAAATAAATCCACCCAGCGCCTGTAATGTTTGAGAAGAGTTTTGATACAAAGTACGTGGCACTTGGTGCCATGGTCTAGTCTCAAGGTCTGTGGTAATGGGTTGGACTTGATGATCTTTGAGGTCTCTTCCAACCTTGTTTATACTGTGATACTGGTCCTGGTGATTGTTTCAGTCAGGGATTTTTTCTTTTTAACCTGAAGAAAACTACTTCCTCTTCCTTTTGCTTCCAGTAAAACTAACTCATAAAATCAGACATTACACCACACTAAAAAGAATCTAGAGTCCTGTGTCTCCGTGAACAGACATTTGAACAGATACGAGCATGTGTATACACAAACCTAAATCATACCTAGCTAAGGAAGAGCACTCAAGGATATACACTTAGAACACAAAAGAAAACAGGCAGTGTGCAATACATAAATTCAGTGTTAGAGGTATTGTCTAGTTTAACTATTCATTGAGAGACAGAACAGGATTTGTTGACTGTGGATTAAAGTTGTCTTTCCTAATACTTTTCTACTCATAATGGAAAGCCTTTACAGGCTACAAAGGGTCATAGGGAACAACTAGATTATGTTTATATAAACTATTAAGACATACAGTTTTTCATCATAAAAGAGTGGACTACTACTGTCTCAGATCTGACACGGCTCAGAAGAGGCATATTATCTTTGTTAAATATATTTATATGTACACAATAGAAAAATTATTTAATTGAAGTTCAGAATTAGAAACTGGCAGAACATCTCACACTCATTATTTGAATCATCTGCTGGAAACAATAGAAGAATTTCAACTACAGTTGAACTGTTCACCTACAATTGAAGAATAGGGCTAGTTGAGGGAATGCAGCCAGTTCCCTCAGCTGTAAATTAACTTCACTTTAGCTAGAAATATGACTGGACAGTAGAACAGTACTGGAGGCAGAATCTGGAATATATACTGAATTTGCTAGACCAAACACAGAACATTTTTCTCTCCACCACTTTGCATAGTCATAATGTTTTTTTATCCATAGCTTCCTCAGCTGCACCCATCCCGTACATAAAGCACATGTGAAGGCATATACATATAAGTTAGCTCAAGGCTTTCCTGTGATTCATTCTTTTATTCATGACTAAAGTTTTTTCAAAGAATAAATGTTTGTCACTTAAAATTCCTATCTCACTGAGAAGTGACTTGGCTTGTCTAAGCAAGTTAGCGTTGCTCAAAAAAAAAAAAAAAGTGAATGGCAGGTGGCAGACTTCTCTAGCCTTACGTGCACTTGAAAATCTTGTCAACTTGTAAAACGTTAGTGCTGAAGTGTAACTCAGAAGGGTGAGGCTGAAGAGGGCGCACGTAACATGTCAGAAAATAGTATCTTTCCAAAAGCAAATTCCTTATTCCTTTAAAAATCTTTTCAGAGAGATCACATTACTGGCTGCATTGCAACCACAAAGATTATGCAAGTGTCTCAACAAACAAACAAAAAATATAACTCGCTTCCTCTCTCTGAGTTACATGTAGTTATATACTGCAAGCAAACACTGATGAAATCTCTAGTACCCACAGAAACTGTGATACGGGTTGCTGAACAAGACTACAGAACCAGAAGAGCACTACGAGTCAAGGAGTATTCCCTTCTCTAAAGCTTAGTTGGTTTGTTGCACTTTGCCCACACTCTTGTGGTACTTTCCTACATGCACTAATGCAAGCTTTCCTGACTACTGCTAGCTATCGCTGGATGATAAACACTGTGTCAGCTTAGCTCCTGTTAAAGTTAACTGAATTTTCAACATGCTCCAGGCAGAGAATGAAGTAATGGCAAAACTACCCAGATATGAAGACTGTAGTTCCTATCTTCCTGGATGTGAAAGACTATTTTTCCTCTTTGGTGAAAACAGTTTTGTCTGTCACATGTAGTTTTTTATTCAAATGAACACAACCACAAACGCCACATGTAGGGATCTAATTTTCTGCTACGTGCTGAACGTTCACACCATTAAATGTGAATATGCCTGCTGAGTCTTGACAGCAGAACGACAGCGTTCTTAGTTGGACTTAACAGTTTCAATTACACTAACACCCCTACAAGAAACAATACAAAGGTGTATATTTAAAAAGCCAAACAACAAAACACCAAATATTGACCACAGATACCCTCCATTATCCGTTGGCTTTTGCAATAATGGCTAGCACCGTGTGCCAGCAGCAGGCAGACAACGCTATCAGTATTTTAGCAATTCTGCTCTGCAGTGGCATGGCAGAGGGCATCACTCCACAGCATGTCAGTATTTGTACATCAGTGCTGGGATCTCACCATTTTAAATGCAGAACACTGTGCTGTATTATTTTCAATTAGTTTTGAGAAGATCATGAACCATAACCTTCCTGAAATAAAGGAACATTAGTACTTTTAAAGAACACATTGTTTCAGTATGTAATCTATTGTTTGTTAAAATGCACCTTTGCAAACTGTGGTTGTTTTTTTGCTGCTGTTATTTTTTTTTAAAGTCTACCTGGGAAAGGGAGAGAAAGGAGCAGTTCAGACATACCACCGTGGTTGAACCCAGTCTTTATTGCTCAAGAGTTTCTCTACAATTAGTCAAAACACATTTTCCAAACATTCTCATCTTTTCATGTGCTTACATACATATGTAAAAAGGTTTAGGCTAGAAAGATTTTGCTATATCTCAGGAATCTTGAGGGAGGATGTGGAGTTGAGAGGGGTCGGTTTAGTGACAATTCCAGTGGCTCTTCTCTGAAACAACCTGCTAAATTTAATGTCAGTTCTGACTAAAAAAGCAGCATTATAAGCTAGCTCAGTTAATGCATGTCAATCAATTTTTAATTGAAAACATACTTTATAGTATCATCTCACCCTTCTGCAAGCTGCATAGTAACTAGAGAATTAAGTACCTATAGCAACATTTTTTTTTATTATGTATAATCTTAAGGACTTTGGCTCTAGGACTTTGATTTGTCACAACACAGTCCAAAGATAGAATCATTAATACCTACTCATGACAACAACACCATTGTTTTAAATAGGTGGGCAAAATGACCTGAAAATACTGTTCATTTCTGGCATCAGACAATACTGAAGTCTTCTCTAACAACAGCAGAAATGGCTGATCACTGAAAGTCTCTCTCATTCAAGTGTATGGACTACTGTATCAAAAGGAGTTAAAACACTGCCTGTTTTATCAGCTAATTAATGACTAAGCATATCCTACTGAAATTATCCTTGTTTGAAGCAAAACACAACCCAGCTTCTCTGTCCTNTGGGGGGGCGGGTAACTCCCAAACCATTACACCGTGTTAAATGAATAAGAATTCTTAGGTTCACGTACCTCGGTTTACATTTATTGTCACTGCTTTATATATTGGACTCAACACAATTGCTGACAGACACATAAAAAGCAAAAAGTAAGTCAATCAAGGTTAGAACTGAAAAAAAGCATGAAGATGGGCATGCCAGTGCTGTGTCTTTTAAACAGTGACCTGCTCCCACCCTTGAATTTGCAGTTAAGGTGCTTCCCACGGGCCTTCCACTTGGTATATGCCTTCAGGGCTAGCAACTGACGTAAATCAATTGTCAAAATCAGAAAGAATGCCATTTTCTTATAAGCCAAAACTAAATATTACAAGTTCTGTTTTGTTTGTTTCAAAAATAAGCTTACTATGTAAAAATACATATGCTGCTCTTTGCTTTTTGAGTCTGGAAATACTGCTATCTAGCACTACCATAAACTGATTTCTTCACATAAAGGTACAATGCAAACACAACCTTTGGTCAGCAGCCATCCAACATTGCAGTTGTTCAACAGCAAAGTACTCCTTGAAGAACAGTTTCACCTTTGGCTCTTTCTATAGGGGCAGAACACACATGATAAATGCCAGAAGAAGGATGAAATTACTCTCCGTCTCATTAGCATTATTTGTACAAAACTGTGGTCTCTTCCAAGGTGCATTACATTCAGGCACTTCTCACTATTTTCAAGTGAGATGCTCAAATACCTCAGTGGTTCTAGACCTCAGCTGCTGACCTACTGTGCAGAAAACTTATGCTAAAGGGTAACTTGTTACCCTTTTCCTTTTAGTTGGTTCACAACTGTGTGGAACAATGTCTATGGACAGAGAAATGCTACAAAGACATGCTACAAAGACATGGAAATAAATAATAACTAGTGAAAACCTTAACCTTCTCTGACATGAAACAAATGGAGCTAATATTTCTTCCAGTTTTGCATAAGGAAGCAAAAATATCAAGCACATAGGAGATTTCTAAAGGAAAAACAAACAGGAAGCAAATAGATCCCCTGAAATAAGTAAAAAGTAGTACATCGCTCCTTCCCAATTGATTTTTTTCCCCCTCCTACAAAGCTGTTTCATATTTGACCATTCTGTGCAGCATGTGTGGCAGACAAGACAGAGGCACTCAAACAACTACAGAATACTCATGTTTCCTTGCAGAACAGCACTCAAAATAAACACACCACCACACTGCAGGAACCTCAGGTGGAACTGAATAGCCCACTAAACACTTCTAGAGTAACAATTACCTTTCCTCTTTTAATTTCCTCGTGTGGCTTTGCTATATCATGTTTCATAAGTGTAAAGGTAAGTGTTCTGTATGAACCCTGCAGGCACAGAAGGAAAATCTACTGGACTCACTAAGCGCCTAGGACACACAAAGCTCTAGTCAGCCAGAAAGACATAAAAGAAACATACTACGTTATGCAGAAATTTTGGACACAATCCCTATGTTAGCCTTCACTCTGTGTGTAGATATGACAGCAGACTGTTTATGACCAAAACAATGTGCACCAAACAATTAATACAGTTCTACTACAGAAGAGAATCACCATTCAGAATACTATTCAGAGAGCAGCCAACAGGGCAAGAAACAAAGCCAATGTATTTTTAAGGTTATTCATTGTTCAGATAAATATTTTCCTCAATAATACTTCTGTCTATTTCAGGAAGTCCTTTACCTGTTAAGAAATAATCTCTTCAATAAGTTAGTTACCATGGGTTCTCCATTGTGAGAAATGCACAAAATTAATTTCTTTCTTTTTGGTTCTTTATTCCTATGTCTTTGAACTTAACTTGTCTAACTAAAAGAGTTTTGTTTGCTGTTTTGTTTATATTTCCCCTGCTGCATGAAGCAATTATTTTCTAGAAACAATCACAGTATCACCAAGGTTGGAAGAGACCTCAAAGATCATCAAGTC